>OX422224.1:32757126-33357126 GCA_949130495.1 Sambucus nigra | reverse complement strand
AAGCATATAATACTAAATACATCCCTAGTGCCCAAGATCTTACTCAACTTCCGACATTCGCTCAGGTTCATGCGTGGGACGTCTCGCCGAAGCGAAATCTAGACAAGGAACCCTCCCGTTACACTACTACCTCGCATCGTCGGTCCTCGAGATATGACGGTCTAAAACACATGATCGGGATCGGTAAATTTAACTTACAATTCTATTAACAAAATTCTACTCCTAGACTTTACCTTAGCATTCTATACATGAAATAAGAGAAAGGAAATATGGCATCTCTCCACTCCCAACGTCGTTAAGGTTCACGCGTGGAGCGTCCCGCAAAAGCGGAATCCAAACAAGGAACCCCTCCTATGCATTACTGCTTAACTTTGTTGGTCGTGGAGATAAGTCATAGAATCTACACCCAATGCAAGTAAACAATGGAACACTCAAACCAAGTAACACACATGACACATATACATTTAAAAATATCATCACTCGCTTCATACCGAGTGAAGAAAAGATAGAACTTCCATACCACGAAAGTCATATAATTACCCTTCTATAATAGCGTAAATACTACTACAAGCTCAATATACACACCCGAGTCTATCGTAGACACAATACTACTAAATCTTATCCTAAGGAATATACACCACCCACCTACAAGTTAGAATTCCCTCCACAATTTGCCAAGCACTCCGGGTCGATACTAATGGTTCTCAGACTCCATATTCGAGCCTTACACATACCAACATTATTTCCATCAACTCCCCAACCAGGCACTTGACTCTTGCCCTTGCTCTCCACTCAACGTAGTTTAAAATGAGTAGTTCTATACTCCACATCATAGCCGTTATTCCGACTCTGGCTGACAATAATTTCCCATGCAGTCCCTCTTACTTTCTCAGTAAAAGAGGACACACTCTTGGCCTCCTCTTCCTCAGTTTAATGAAACCTCCCTAGGTGGGTGCCCACCGATGGGGTTTCACGATTCTTACTCCATTAGAAGTGTTAACTTCACCTATTTTGGAGCCTAACACTTCATGGTGCATGATCTCGTCTCCCTAACCGTACAACACCTTATTCGCCATTGGTCTTTAACCGAACATTTTGTGAACATTCGAGAATCCACCTTCTCCTCAGTCCAGTTATCCCAGAGAATCTCGTAATTGCAAGTATCCACCGGGCTTCTCTATGGGCCAAACTTCTGGCACTCACGAATATAGTGACCCCATTTTCACCACCTCAACACTTCTTCTTTGGGTGAAGGATTTTCCTCCATTCTACTACAGGGCACTTCTCCACTTCAATATAACATCGCTTGAATTTTCAAGTTTAGTACCACTTCCTACTTCCAGCGGTACTTGGGAAAACTACATCAACTGAAATGTGTAGTCGTAATAGCAAGACAAGAAAGTTCTACAAAAAGGGAGCGACCTCTAAAGCGGTCCTCATCCCCGACCCCAACTTACAGTTCTCCACAAACCTTCCTGTAACGCCCTTCTTCAATCGGCTTATTGTTCTCACACGAATACGTAAAAGGTTTTATATATTCTACCTCATGGCAGAAGAGCAAGACCTCACTAAAGAAATCAACGATCTTAATCCTAAGGCTTTACATCAAATCAAGAACAACGCTGAAAACTTAAGGCGTCCACACAGATTCCTAAGGACTCTAAAACCTGATGCTCTGATAACATCTGTGACAACCCGCTCACCAAAATAAGGGGTGTCCAGCCCAATTCTCCAATATAATGGAATCATGGATGGAATCATTCTCAGCATCATAATAAAAATATAGAGTATCCAGGATAACCACCCAATATTTCAGAAAACGGGTCGCCAAAAATTTTGATTTGAAAGTAAATAAATGAAAACAAACAACCCAATTCCTGAAAGATAAGGGAAACCCCAAGACATATATAAATAATACAACAAGAATACAATAAAAAGACCGAATATGTAACAGGTCACTAAACTGATACACCAATAAGACACAAGTTCAATAAGTTACTTATTACATTTCATTAGACATTTACAAAAGCTTGGGCCTCTCGCCCGAATAAAAGACTTGATCTTAACTAGAATAAAAATGAAAACGTCTATACCAAAGGTATCCCATAATACCCGCAATGCATCACGGCTCGTCGAAAACATGGGAATAGGAATTCAAATCAGGCATCCTTGCGGCGGAGTACCTGAGCAGTGACAAGATGAATATGCAACAATAAATGTAACCAGGTCAGGGCCCGGTTATATATGATTACCAGATAAATAAAGAGTATGACAGTTATGTAAGATAAATCGTGAAGAAAGAGAAATAAGAAGCAACCTATACAATTTAAAACATAAGCTACGCAGGAACAAAAATAAGAAGCATTAAACTAAAAACTTCACCAAAAGTGCCAATTATTTCATATATCTTTTCCTTAACAGGAAGTATATATTTATAATCACAATCTTTTGCTCTTTAAGGCAATTATCTCAATCTTACCTTTTGTAAAAATCCTTTCCTTATCAGGAAAATAATCATTTTCAAATGCTCTTTGTGGCATTTACATGTGCTCTTTGTGGCACTACCTCCTGCTCTTTATGGCATATCAAATACATCAAGTCCCACTTGATTATGAACTGTTATATTTATATACATATAACGAATTCTAAGACCGCCCGTCTGGGTTTCCCCACTGTGCGCGCCCCTAAATGACCATCATCTTCCAGGGCCTATCATTAGACAACCTGGGCACCTATATCGATATCGCAAGACGTCGGGAAGCGGCCACGAGCCTGCGGGGTAGTCAAGACCACACCCGGAATCTCCTACCCATCGCAGAAAAATACAACAATAAGCGCTCCCATGGCCTAGGACTATATCCACTCTGCATTCATTAGCCAGGGGGCTTCACCTCACGTGCGAACTTCCCTTATGATGTCATTTAGAGAGGTGTGTTTAGGCCATTTTATTTATCATTTCAAAATCAAGTAAACCATTATTTACCGATTTCATGATTAAGTAAATTATCATTTACGAATATCAATACCATTACCATTTCATTTCCATTCCACGTATATGTTTCATTTTATTTGAAACCGTTATTATTTACTTATAGTAACAGATAGAACTTATTATCCGGAGCCATACAATAAATTATATCAACACTACAACCTCAAAGGAGTAAATAAACTCTTCATCATCTCCAAGCATTTTAGGATGTTATTTTAAAACCCCAAGGCTATCATCTTTCGAAGGAATGAAATAACTTTCAATTCATTCTCCAAACTCACCTTTATGGCGTTATTATAAACCACCAAGGTTAACATAGCTCCATCGAACTTTTAAAATCTCCCAACATTCTTTTGGGGTGGTAATATAAACATCAAAACTACTATAGCTTAATTAAGCTCCTAAAGTCTCCCGAACATGACACTACTGTAACACCCCGTATTTTTGGTACATTTATAATTTAATTAATTCGGAAATCCTAAATTACTAAGTGTGTTGTAATTTAATGAATTAATTAGGATAGGAATATATATAAATATTAATCTGGGATTGAATGGTTAATATTTAGGGAAAACTTATTTACTAAGTGAATAGTAATAATGTAATTACGTCGTCTCGAGTATTAATGACGAGGTATGTACTTATCACATCCGGAAGTCGGTATAGACTATATTGGGTGGGGGATAAGTATTTTTATAAATTAATTCGGATGCAAATTCTGAGTGTACAGTTGAGTCCGGATGGGCCGAGATAGTCGGAAAAGTGTACCTGGGGGTAGTAAACTGGTCACGGGACGTTTTTAGACATAGTCGGGCCCACTCGGGGACATTTTGGTCACTTGGGCTTGGCCCATTAGTCAAAAAACGTGAATTGAATTATTAACCTAATAAAAAGAAAATTTAGGATGGCTGAGCTTAATTAGAAAGAGGAACTAAAGGGTTAGGAAACCCTAGCAGCAGCCAAGACATTTTGGGGATCTCAAATTACCAACAAGGTCATCTTCAACCTTGGAATCCATCACAAATTCAGACACTACGAAACCTAAGGCAAGTGAATAACTTGCAATTAGCATTAAATCTTTTTTTCAAATTCATATTTGTGTGCTGTTATGAATTAAAAATCCGTTTTGGGGTTCATGGTATAAACATGGGGTTTTGATAATTCAAAAGAAAACATGAATCTGTTTTGGCCGAAATTATGTGGAGTTATGAAATATCTGATATTGGATTTCTGATGAATACCTGTTAGGATGATATTCAGTTAAACCAGAACGAATTAAATGAAGTAATTCGGAGTAATATGTGGTTAAGAAAAGAAATGTATTTTTCCCCAAATTTATGAATCAATTGTTTATGGACGAATTGATGATTGTTGTAGGCTTTCTGGGTAATCCTAATAAGGTTTTTAATATACTCTGGTGATAAGAAGGCTTAAAACTCATGTTAGAAGAAGTTAGGGTTTGAGGAACTCCACCGATGGCTGCCCTGTCTCTGCGAGGAAGACGAAGACCTGATCGATCGATCGATCGACGGTCTGGGGTCGATCGATCGACGATCGCCAGAATCTGGCAATTTCGCCAGTTAGTTATATAAGAGGAAAAATTTATATAAAAACCCTATGTAATTAATTATGGAGAAATTAAATACATAAGTTTATTCTAATTAATTGTAGATGAATTAATTAGGGTTTGAGGCAAACAAATTAGAGTCGGAAATTTTGACTCGGGTAAATTTTGGGCTGCGAAAGTAAAGTCCAAATTCATGGTGGGGGCGACACCAAAATAACTTAATTAATTAAAGTGATATTTAATTAATATTTAGAGTTGGACCATAAACTCTTAATAAATTTATAGGCTCATATTACGGATTTAGCAAAAGATATTGCCGGGACTTTTATAAGTATATATATACGGAGGCGATTGTATATATATGTAATGTGTACTATTAATATCGGTAATTAGATATTTTGTACTATAGTGCTATAGGGGGAGGTTGCGCGTAGTGGATGAATCCCCTAGCTTGAGGAGTAGGGTGAGTATATTCCCGAGGTCATAGCGTCCGTTATATGGGTGAGGGACATCTCACTTTCAGGGAAGGAATATGACCGCCTCCAATTATTTATTTTTATCAAGTTGGTGTGTAAATTCTGACTTGGGATAACTAGGCTATGTGATTATACCTGGTGGGATAACACTTTATAGAATTTACATTCCGGGAGTATTTTTACTCGGGAGGTTGCAAGTTGTTATATATATTACAGTAGGATTGTGAATGCTGAAATATGATTATAAGTATATAATTTAATAATTAATTATATACGGGATATTAATGAAAAGTGAGTTATCTCACAAGTATAACAAGTGTAGAAGTTATATGAATATAAAAAAGGGAAATGATTTAGTTAAGTGATGTTACAAATAACTTATAAATCATAATCACTACATACTCAGTTAGAGTAGGGTGGGTATAAAGGAACTTTGTAAATTATCTAGTCATGAGTTGTATCACTAGGTAATTTAATTAAAGCGTTAATAGGGTACATTAGAGGAAGGATAAGGAAGTCGTCAAGAGAGTGAGATATTTACTAAAAATATGAAGAGCATGCATATTTATATTTACTGCAGCTCATTTTCCACAGCCTCAGGCACCGCCTCCATTGGCTCCAGCAGTTCAGGCTCCAGTAGGGCCACCATCTTGGCAGCGAGTGAGGGAGACCTTTCAGAAGGGTCACCCACCTGAGTTTCGAGGTAGCACCAATGTGGTCGAGGCTTGTGACTGGAAGAAGAACATTCAGCGCCATCTGCGCATGTTAGAGGGTACAGAGGTACAGAAACAGATGCTGGCTACCTTTCGTCTGTCGGGGGCAGCCTTACAGTGGTGGGAGTTCGTAACCACCGCTGAGGAACGGGATTTGATGCCGATTTCTGAATTCTGGGTACGGTTTGACCGCAAGTACTTCCCTCCAGCAGTAGAGTCTAAGATGAGAAAGAAATTCAGCGAGTTGGTACAGGGTGACAGGTCAGTAGCAGAATATGAGGAGGAGTTCACCCGTTTGGCAAACTTTGTGCTAAATGAGGTTAGCGATGAGGAGCGGAAGAAGTCAAAGTTCATGTATGGCCTAGCCTGGAGAATCAGGCAACACTTGATTGGAAATCCGGCGTTAGTGACTTATACAGATGTCGTTAATGCCGCACTTGTACATTGCCAGGATCATCGTTTCCATGCTAAGGGGAACAAGAAGGCAGTTGAGCCGAGCCAGCAGGGAAAGGCGGTCACTAGTAGTGAGATGAGTGGCACATAGCAGCAGGTCATCATTCAGCAAGGGAATCAGGCTAAGAAGTTTAAGCCTGGTGGGTTCCGACCGGGAGGATAGGGGTTCAGGAAGGGGCAACCAGGCCCTAATAAGCAACAACAGGTTCCTCAGGGCCGTCAGGGCCAAGGGAACAACGGGGGAGGCCAACCGGGCCAGCAACGTCAGGGCCAGCAGGGCCAACGGCAGGGTGACGACCAGAAACGCTGTTTCTCCTGTGGCCAACCAGGACACTTCAAGAGGGAGTGCCCGCAGAGGGGCAGAGGCCAGCAGCAGGGTGCCCAGCAGGGGCAACAGGGTCAGATGCCGCCAGCAGCACCAGCCCCACCCGCCCCACAGTAGCAGGGGCAGATGCACTACGGACGTGTATATAACGTTCGGGATGTTCCTAATCCCCCAGCACAGCAGGCGCCGCCCGCGATCGAGGGTACGTTTTCTATCCATGGCACCATGGGTCGGGTATTGTTTGATACGAGGGCTACACATTGCTTTATAGCTACACATTTCGCGGAGGCTTTAGGGTTGTTAGCCACCGCGGAGAGCACTGTTACGTGTGTCGACTCACCATTGGGGAATGGGTCGCTTATATTCTTTATATGTCGGGGAGTGGGGGTGGAGATTGGTGGTTTGACATTACCTGCGGACATGTTGTATTAGATATGCATGTCCACGATGTGATTATCGGTATGGATTGGCTCGCTGACTATAGAGCCATGATTGATTGCTTCGGTGGGAGCATTATTTTTGCCATTCCGGGACAAGAGATGTTTGTTGTGGCGATGCCTCGCCCAGAGGGAGGGTCGACCGCTCATTTATATTACATTGAGGAGGAAACCTCACAGGAAGTGGTAGTTCCTTTAGACTCTATTCCTGTAGTGAGGGACTTTGAGGATGTATTCCAGGAGATACCAGGATTACCACCCAGCAGAGAAATCGAATTTGTTATCGATTTGGCACCGGGGACGAGGCCGATTGCTCGAGCACCTTACCGAATGGCCCCTTCAGAGATGCGGGAATTGAGGGAACAAATTCAGCAACTACTGGGTCAGGGTTTTATTAGGCGGAGTAGATCGCCGTGGGGTGCGCCGATGTTGTTTGTGAAGAAGCGAGATGGTTCACTCCGCTTGTGCGTGGATTATAGGGAGCTGAACAAGGTGACGATACGGAATAAATATCCATTGCCTCGGATCGATGATTTATTTGACCAATTGAGAGGGGCGTCTTACTTCTCCAAGGTCGACTTGAGGTCAGGGTATCATCAACTGCGTATCCGAGAGGGGGATGTTCCTAAGACCGCTTTCTTGTCGCGGTATGGATCATATGAGTTCAGGGTAATGCCCTTCGGACTCACCAATGCACCAGCAGTGTTCATGGACCTCATGAACAGGGTTTTCAGAGAGTACTTAGATCAGTTTGTCATCATGTTCATTGATGACATCCTAATCTACTCGCGCACCGAGGAGGAGCACGCAGAGCATTTGCGCATGGTTTTGCAGACACTGAGGGATCATCAGCTCTATGCCAAATTAGGGAAGTGTGGATTCTGGCTTCGGGAGGTACAGTTCCTTGGTCACGTCGTGTCAGATCAGGGTATTGCAGTGGATCCGAATAAGGTGTCGGCGGTGAGGGAGTGGGGACAGCCCACGACACCGACCGAGGTGCGCAGTTTTCTGGGTTTGGCCGGTTACTACAGGTGATTCATTAAAGGATTCTCTAAGATTGCAGGACCTTTGACGAATCTGACTTGGAAAGGAGTACCTTTCAAATGGGATGATAGTTGTCAATTAGCGTTAGACGAGCTAAAGGACAAGTTGACATCTGCACCAGTGCTTGCATTGCCAAAGGGGGGGCTAGAGTATCGGGTTTACACAGACGCATCCTTACGGGGTCTTGGGGGTGTGATCCAGTAGGAGGAAAGGGCTATAGCTTATGCTTTCAGGAAGCTGAAGCCCCACGAGAGGAATTACCCCACACACGACCTAGAGTTAGCAGCGGTCATTTTTGCTTTGAGGATATGGAGGCATTATCTTCTAGGAGAGCAGTTTACTTTATTCACGGATCACAAGTCTCTTCAGTATCTCTTCACACAGAAGGATCTGAATATGAGGCAGAGGCGGTGGCTAGAATTTGTGAAGGACTACCAATTTGATATTCAGTATCATCCTGGTAAGGCCAATGTGGTAGCAGACGCATTGAGCCGAAGGCCGACTGGGGAGATTGCAGAGGTATGGAAAGCGAAGTGGAGAGAGCTTCGATATGAGGATGACGTAGCCAGGGCTTGTATGTCAGCTTTATCCATCACACCCGAGATCATTATGCGAGTTGTGAAGGCTCAGGTTAAAGATCAGGTTTGCCGGGATAGGGTGGGCCAGTTGTTAGCTGAGGGAGCAGAGGGTTACTCAATTAGCTCAGAAGGAGGCCTACGCTTTAATGGGAGTAGGCCTGTCAACGAATCGGATTTTATCCGAATCCGAATCCGAATCCGATCCGTTTACACGGATTTGGATCACCCCTTGAAATCTGATTACCCGATTATCCGATGACCCGATTACCCGTTTATTAAATGGAGCGGATTTGGATTCATATGATCCGATCCGTTTAATATATATCTATATATAATATTTTTAATTAATATATATATTGTATTAAGAAATTTATTAATATTTTAAATAAATATTTTAATAGTTATTTATAATAGTCCTATATTAATATATATTGCATTTTTTTATAATAGTAATTTATATTATAATAGTTATTTAAATATATTTTTTGAAATATATATTATAATAGTTATTTATAATATATATTGTATTTTGAAATTTATAATAGTTATTTATAATATTATAATCGGATCGGATCGGATAAACGGATCGGATTAACGGATTCTTAACGAATTCGGATAATCGGATTCGGATTTGGATAATCGGATAATCGGATCGGATCCGAATCCGTTTAACATAAATGGATTCGGATTTGGATTGGCCTGATTCGGTCCGAATCCGACCCGTTTACAGGCCTAAATGGGACGTTAATGGTGCCAGAGGATGAGGATTTGAAGCACGCTGTTATGACAGAATCCCATGGTTCGAAATTTGCGGTACATCCCGGTAGGGATGAAATGTACCAAGATATGAGGAGGCAGTATTGGTGGGCAGGAATGAAACGTGACATAGCGGAGTTTGTTTCGAAATGTGCCACGTGTCAGCTTGTGAAAGTTGACCATCAGAGACCATCAGGGATGCTTCAGCCGTTAGAAATTCCCGTGTGGAAGTGGGAGAGTATATCCATGGACTTCATCACAGGGTTACCTGTATCGCATAGGGGTCATGACTCCATATGGGTTATTGTGGATTGGTTGACTAAGGTGGCCCACTTTTTACCGGTACGCACAGACTTCGAGACGATGCGTTATGCACAGCTATTCATAGCAGAGATTGTTAAGCTGCATGGAGTGCCTATAAATATTGTATCCGACCGAGACAAAATCTTTGTCGCCCACTTTTGGCAGAGCTTTCAGGAGGCAATGGGCACGGAGTTGCGCTTGAGTACATCGTATCACCCACAGACGGACGGACAGACTGTGAGAGTTAACCAGATGCTGGAAGACATGCTCAGAATGTGCATTTTGGACTTCGGGGGAGGATGGGAGAAATATCTTCCTTTGGTAGAGTTTGCGTATAACAACTCTTACCAATTCACGATTGGCATGGCACCATTTAAGGCACTGTACGGGAGACCTTGTCATTCACCCGTTTGTTGGTTAGAGGTGGGGGACAACAAACTCTTGGGGCCGGATATTGTTCAAGAGACATCTTCCAAGATAGAGCTGATTCGAGGAAGAATTCGGATAGCTCAGGACAGGCAAAAGAGTTATGCTGACGCTTCTCGACGACATGTGGAGCTAGAAGTTGGGGACCAGGTTTTAGTCCGGGTATCCCCAATAAAAGGGGTGATGAGGTTCGGCAATAAGGGTAAGTTAGCACCACGATACGTAGGACCTTTCCCTATTATTGAGAGGGTGGGACCGGTGGCGTATAAGCTTGGGTTACCAGAACATCTTCAGCGGATACACGATGTATTCCATGTGGCATCGCTGAAGAAATATCGAAGGAGCGAGAGAGCCTTTTGGCACATTCCACTCGAGGAGATCGACTTACAGCCAGACATCTCATATGAGGAAAGGCCGATAGCCATTTTGGATCATAGTGAGCGAAAATTACGATATAAGGTTGTTCCATTGGTTAGAGTACAGTGAGGTCATCACAATGTTGACGAGTCTACCTGGGAGCGAGAGGAGGATATGTAGGAACAATATCCAGAACTTTTCAACGCAGGTACGATCTAATTTCGGGGACGAAATTCCTTTATAAGGGGGGGAGTATGTAACACCTCGTATTTTTGGTACATTTATAATTTAATTAATTCGGAAATCCTAAATTACTAAGTGTGTTGTAATTTAATGAATTAATTAGGATAGGAATATATATAAATATTAATCTGGGATTGAATGGTTAATATTTAGGGAAAACTTATTTACTAAGTGAATAGTAATAATGTAATTACGTCGTCTCGAGTATTAATGACGAGGTATGTACTTATCACATCCGGAAGTCGGTATAGACTATATTGGGTGGGGGATAAGTATTTTTATAAATTAATTCGGATGCAAATTCCGAGTGTACAGTTGAGTCCAGATGGGCCGAGATAGTCGGAAAAGTGTACCCGGGGGTAGTAAACGGGTCACGGGACGTTTTTAGACATAGTCGGGCCCACTCGGGGACATTTTGGTCACTTGGGCTTGGCCCATTAATCAAAAAACGTGAATTGAATTATTAACCTAATAAAAAGAAAATTTAGGATGGCTGAGCTTAATTAGAAAGAGGAACTAAAGGGTTAGGAAACCCTAGCAGCAGCCAACCCATTTTGGGGATCTCAAATTACCAACAAGGTCATCTTCAACCTTGGAATCCATCACAAATTTAGACACTACGAAACCTAAGGCAAGTGAATAACTTGCAATTAGCATTAAATCTGTTTTTCAAATTCATATTTGTGTGCTGTTATGAATTAAAAATCCGTTTTGGGGTTCATGGTATAAACATGGGGTTTTGATAATTCAAAAGAAAACATGAATCTGTTTTGGCCGAAATTATGAGGAGTTATGAAATATCTGATATTGGATTTCTGATGAATACCTGTTAGGATGATATTCAGTTAAACCAGAACGAATTAAATGAAGAAATTCGGAGTAATATGTGGTTAAGAAAAGAAATGGATTTTTCCCCAAATTTATGAATCAATTGTTTATGGACGAATTGATGATTGTTGTAGGCTTTCTGGGTAATCCTAATAAGGTTTTTAATATACTCTGGTGATAAGAAGGCTTAAAACTCATGTTAGAAGAAGTTAGGGTTTGAGGAACTCCGCCCATGGCTGCCCTGTCTCCGCGAGGAAGACGAAGACCTGATCGATCGATCGATCGACGGTCTGGGGTCGATCGATCGACGATCGCCAGAATCTGGCAATTTCGCCAGTTAGTTATATAAGAGGAAAAATTTATATAAAAACCCTATGTAATTAATTATGGAGAAATTAAATACATAAGTTTATTCTAATTAATTGTAGATGAATTAATTAGGGTTTGAGGCAAACAAATTAGAGTCGGAAATTTTGACTCGGGTAAATTTTGGGCTACGAGAGTAAAGTCCAAATTCATGGTGGGGGCGACACCAAAATAACTTGATTAATTAAAGTGAGATTTAATTAATATTTAGAGTTGGACCATAAACTCTTAATAAATTTATAGGCTCATATTACGGATTTAGCAAAAGATATAGCCGGGACTTTTATATGTATATATATACGGAGGCGATTGTATATATATGTAATGTGTACTATTAATATCGGTAATTAGATATTTTGTACTATAGTGCTATAGGGGGAGGTTGCGCGTAGTGGATGAATCCCCTAGCTTGAGGAGTAGGGTGAGTATATTCCCGAGGTCATAGCGTCCGTTATATGGGTGAGGGACATCTCACTTTCAGGGAAGGAATATGACCGCCTCCAGTTATTTATTTTTATCAAGTTGGTGTGAAAATTCTGACTTGGGATAACTAGGCTATGTGATTATACCTAGTGGGATAGCACTTTATAGAATTTACATTCCGGGAGTATTTTTACTCGGGAGGTTGCAAGTTGTTATATATATTACAGTAGGATTTTGAATGCTGAAATATGATTATAAGTATATAATTTAATAATTAATTATATATGGGATATTAATGAAAAGTGAGTTATCTCACAAGTATAACAAGTGTAGAAGTTATATGAATATAAAAAGGGAAATGATTTAGTTAAGTGATGTTACAAATAACTTATAACTCATAATCACTACATACTCAGTTAGAGTAGGGTGGGTATAAAGGAACTTTGTAAATTATCTAGTCATGAGTTGTATCACTAGGTAATTTAATTAAAGCGTTAATAGGGTACATTAGAGGAAGGATAAGGAAGTCCTCAAGAGAGTGAGATATTCACTAAAAATATGAAGAGCATGCATATTTATATTTACTGCAAGTTAAATCATTTGTTAAATGTTTTCAAATGTTTTGGGTACTAACCCTTGCTATAAAAACTTTTTAAAAACCTTTTAGGTGTCCAGTCACAGGGACGCCAGCCTTGACTATATTCCAGGAATCCGATGCTGCAGCATATGTGGATGTTGCGGGGTTTTGATAGACGCCTCATTCTTCATTCTTAATGTAGAAGTTTGTGATTAGTATTCGAGCATGTCGCTCACTTTCCATTTAAATGTTTTTAGACTTGTTGGGATTTTATTCTTGTCTTTATGGGATTTATTATTTGGACCGTTGGTTTACTCGGTCAATTATATTCTTACTTGTGGATGATAAATTCAGCTATTTGTGATTGTTTATAGTTTTTATTGTCTGTATGGGTTTTGTTTATATAATGAAAGATTAAAAAAAAAAAATGGCACCAGTCTATTTTTCTCACTTAGGTGGTTAGTAATTTAATACGACGACAGTGATGCTAAGAATGGACCAAATGAGAATCCTGTTCTAACATGATTTAGGACTGATCACCCGGGATTATTTAGGCGGGGTGTCACAACTACATCTCCTAGTTTTATAATAATTAACTAGAAGAAAAGAATACCCTATCATTTATAGGCCTAACCCCGGAAAAGTCCCCACATAACCCATTCCTAATGTAGGTTAGACAACTAACACATCTCACACTCTAGGACTCTAAGTTTACTTTATTCAAGAAGGTTCCTAATCCCTATATTTAAAGAAAAGAATTGGAATTGAGTTATAAAATTAACTCAAAAACAGCAGGAAAACGAATCGATTCGCCCAAGGGACGAATCGATTCGCCCTAGCGAATCGATTCGCCCAAAAAGCAAATCGGTTCGGACTACTAAACCAACTTTTTGCAATTGACCGAATCGATTCGGTCTTAACCCGAATCGATTCGGGTTATGCAGACCTGGAAGCTACCCCTTACCGAATCGATTCGCCCAAGGGCCGAATCGATTCGGTCCTGCAATTTTGCCAACAATGGCTACGAAGGGTTATGAACCCTAAATTATCTAAACCCCAAAATCTCTTTCATCTTACACACAACCAACAACAATAGTCTACCCCAAAACACCCCACATGGTTAATAACAAGTATAACCCAAAATTTCATCATCAAAACTAAGATTAGGGCTTAATTTCCATAATTTCCACATTTAAACTATAAATGTAAATACAAAACTATCATACAATATATGCATCTTAAATCACATAGTAGCAAGTAGAAAACTTGCCTTAGGGTTGATATCTCAGATTTATCTAGAGAAGAAGCAATCCCAAATCCTCCATCTTCAATCTCTCTCTCATTTCTCCATTTCTCTTCTTCTTTCTTTCTCTCTTTGTCTCTCTATGTTCAAGACATAAAATGGGGGAAAAATAAGGGATTTAGAAGAATAACATCGTGGCTTAGGTTAAAACTCCCAACTTAAATGGTTAATACCACATTAAAATGACTCGCAAATACGCATATAAGCTAAAACCACGTAAAAGTGCCCGAAACACAAAAATAAAATATGACACTTATATTGACTGTCTTGCACCTTCCGAGACTAACTACACCCTCTAAACTGGCATCCGAAAATTTTATAAATTATTTCGAGTTCCAATATCATTTAAACTAAAAGGCCATTTAAAATACATGACACTACAAACATGTAACCTGATGATATTTACTTTCACATACAGTAAATATGCATCAATCTAGTAAATATTAACTTTCAATTCATTAAATTAATATTTACTCCAGTCCCCACATTTTATATAATTACCTTATGCGGTAAAATTTGTATAAAATGAGCCTCCCAGAATCGAGGGTTGTTACATACTCCCCCCCTTAAGAAGGAATTTTGCCCCCAAAATTCTGGCATACCCAAATCTGATAAGGGTATAATACTCTAAACTAGGATTCTACCATCCTAAACAAACTCCTCGTTATTGCAACGTCCCAAATGGACTCAGACTAAGGTCGACCCTATCGATCTCAGTCAATCATCATTTGTTCTCTAGGAGCACAAGGCGCTCTTCACTAACTATCGATTCTAGCTTCCTACGGCGGAACACGAAGCCCACCTGAATCGGCACAATTATCCTAATCTTCAGAATTATGTTACATCTCACCTCGGGGCACCCATACCGACTCTAAGTGGCTTAGCCCCAACGCTAATCAGCTGTCCCCCGCATCGACGTATCTCATCAAGGCGTAAGGGTTAAAAGCGAAATCTCTAAAGAAATGTTCCGAGACCACTCCAAGTCCAAGGAACATATTACCCATTGGTTCCATCCAACGAGTGTACGAATTACTAAACCGACCACGCTAGGACACTCACGAAACCATGCCTTAGGAAATGATCCATAAGACCACTCCAAAACCTAATGGTTGCACGAAAATCTCCATCCATACCATTTCTGCTCCCATCTACTATATATACTAAGGCGCACGTTCGTAATATGCGTTTCGGCATAAGTCAATTTCCTCCCTTTTCATCCATCCACCTTAGGGTGGCAGGATATACGCCATTTACATACGGTTCCCATTACTTTGCGGAAACTTTTACTAAACCTTCGACACGAATATCTAGTCTCGGACCACTCTATTTTAATAGGCACCTCCTACGGTTCTACCACTCCCCCATCGAGAATGGGGTGTACTCTTTTACATGTAGTCCGTCCATAATGAGCGGAAAAGCAACGATTAGGTCGACGGTCAACAATTTTCTCACTTGGGATCATGACCAGTTCGATGCTGGTAGTTCAATGTAAACATCTATGAATACCCTTCTTCGTTCCACCACTACTCTTCCTCGCACGAGTAGGTGAAATTGATAATCACAGATCGAAATGCTCTTGCTATAGAGTCTTCTGAGTCATATTCACTCTATTTGGCCTTCCATGCCATTACCATTTTCTCTGACAAGTTCTCTACTCGACACATCCACTACCCCAATCGCATTTCCTTAGCGAATGAGAAAATACCCAATCACTAGTTCTTCTGAACTCCGAGCACCAATTCGATTCCTCCCACACGTATTGCAACAACTTGTTGCTTATGAGAAGGACCCAATTTCCTACCCAGGAAGTAGTGCCTTATCTATATAAGGTGATCACTATCACGATGAATATTAATTCCAGCATGAGATAATGCTTCCCACAAGTTTAAGCTGGTGAGACGCATAAACAATGGGTCTATGCTCCAGTATTATTACTCCCCAATCCTGGCAGAAACTTACTCATGAAACTCACTCTCAAGCTTACTATCATGGCTCAGGAGTGAGGATCCACCCGTACTTATTAACTCCCCGAAAATGAAGTTACCAACGTAACATTATTTCTAAGAAATGCCTCATCTCCTTCGGCTGAACCTACCAGACCTCTCGAGACCCCATAATCTCGTTCCTAAGGGATCTAATCTCTTATAGAGTTAACCCACAACTTATTCGTGGTCAACTCCCTATCACTTTCCTAAACTAACACCACCTACCCTCAAGGTCTTACATCCTAAAAATCATAAGGTCTATCTATATATATCCTACCTAAATCGTAAGCATATAATACTAAATACATCCCTAGTGCCCAAGATCTTACTCAACTTCCGACATTCGCTCAGGTTCATGCGTGGGACGTCTCGCCGAAGCGAAATCTAGACAAGGAACCCTCCCGTTACACTACTACCTCACATCGTCGGTCCTCGAGATATGACGGTCTAAAACACATGATCGGGATCGGTAAATTTAACTTACAATTCTATTAACAAAATTCTACTCCTAGACTTTACCTTAGCATTCTATACATGAAATAAGAGAAAGGAAATATGGCATCTCTCCACTCCCAACGTCGTTAAGGTTCACGCGTGGAGCGTCCCGCAAAAGCGGAATCCAAACAAGGAACCCCTCCTATGCATTACTGCTTAACTTTGTTGGTCGTGGAGATAAGTCATAGAATCTACACCCAATGCAAGTAAACAATGGAACACTCAAACCAAGTAACACACATGACACATATACATTTAAAAATATCATCACTCGCTTCATACCGAGTGAAGAAAAGATAGAACTTCCATACCACGAAAGTCATATAATTACCCTTCTATAATAGCGTAAATACTACTACAAGCTCAATATACACACCCGAGTCTATCGTAGACACAATACTACTAAATCTTATCCTAAGGAATATACACCACCCACCTACAAGTTAGAATTCCCTCCACAATTTGCCAAGCACTTCGGGTCGATACTAATGGTTCTCAGACTCCATATTCGAGCCTTACACATACCAACATTATTTCCATCAACTCCCCAACCAGGCACTTGACTCTTGCCCTTGCTCTCCACTCAACGTAGTTTAAAATGAGTAGTTCTATACTCCACATCATAGCCGTTATTCCGACTCTGGCTGACAATAATTTCCCATGCAGTCCCTCTTACTTTCTCAGTAAAAGAGGACACGCTCTTGGCCTCCTCTTCCTCAGTTTAATGAAACCTCCCTAGGTGGGTGCCCACCGATGGGGTTTCACGATTCTTACTCCATTAGAAGTGTTAACTTCACCTATTTTGGAGCCTAACACTTCATGGTGCATGATCTCGTCTCCCTAACCGTACAACACCTTATTCGCCATTGGTCTTTAACCGAACATTTTGTGAACATTCGAGAATCCACCTTCTCCTCAGTCCAGTTATCCCAGAGAATCTCGTAATTGCAAGTATCCACCGGGCTTCTCTATGGGCCAAACTTCTGGCACTCACGAATATAGTGACCCCATTTTCACCACCTCAATTCTTCTTTGGGTGAAGGATTTTCCTCCATTCTACTACAGGGCACTTCTCCACTTCAATATAACATCGCTTGAATTTTCAAGTTTAGTACCACTTCCTACTTCCAGCGGTACTTGGGAAAACTACATCAACTGAAATGTGTAGTCGTAATAGCAAGATAAGAAAGTGCTACAAAAAGGGAGCGGCCTCTAAAGCGGTCCTCATCCCCGACCCCAACTTACAGTTCTCCACAAACCTTCCCGTAACGCCCTTCTTCAATCGGCTTATTGTTCTCACACGAATACGTAAAAGGTTTTATATATTCTACCTCATGGCAGAAGAGCAAGACCTCACTAAAGAAATCAACGATCTTAATCCTAAGGCTTTACATCAAATCAAGAACAACGCTGAAAACTTAAGGCGTCCACACAGATTCCTAAGGACTCTAAAACCTGATGCTCTGATACCATCTGTGACAACCCGCTCATCAAAATAAGGGGTGGCCAGCCCAATACTCCAATATAATGGAATCATGGATGGAATCATTCTCAGCATCATAATAAAAATATAGAGTATCCAAGATAACCACCCAATATTTCAGAAAACGGGTCGCCAAAAATTTTGATTTGAAAGTAAATAAATGAAAACAAACAACCCAATTCCTGAAAGATAAGGGAAACCCCAAGACATATATAAATAATACAACAAGAATACAATAAAAAGACCGAATATGTAACAGGTCACTAAACTGATACACCAATAAGACACAAGTTCAATAAGTTACTTATTACATTTCATTAGACATTTACAAAAGCTTGGGCCTCTCGCCCCAATAAAAGACTTGATCTTAACTAGAATAAAAATGAAAACGTCTATACCAAAGGTATCCCGTAATACCCGCAATGCATCACGGCTCGTCGAAAACATGGGAATAGGAATTCAAATCAGGCATCCTTGCGGCGGAGTACCTGAGCAGTGACAAGATGAATATGCAACAATAAATGTAACCAGGTCAGGGCCCGGTTCTATATGATTACCAGATAAATAAAGAGTATGACAGTTATGTAAGATAAATCGTGAAGAAAGAGAAATAAGAAGCAACCTATACAATTTAAAACATAAGCTACGCAGGAACAAAAATAAGAAGCATTAAACTAAAAACTTCACCAAAAGTGCCAATTATTTCATATATCTTTTCCTTAGCAGGAAGTATATATTTATAATCACAATCTTTTGCTCTTTAAGGCAATTATCTCAATCTTACCTTTTGTAAAAATCCTTTCCTTATCAGGAAAATAATCATTTTCAAATGCTCTTTGTGGCATTTACATGTGCTCTTTGTGGCACTACATCCTGCTCTTTATGGAATATCAAATACATCAAGTCCCACTTGATTATGAACTGTTATATTTATATACATATAACGAATTCTAAGACCGCCCGTCCGGGTTTCCCCACTGTGCGCGCCCCTAAATGACCATCATCTTCCAGGGCCTATCATTAGACAACCTGGGCACCTATATCGCAAGACGTCGGGAAGCGGCCACGAGCCTGCGGGGTAGTCAAGACCACACCCGGAATCTCCTACCCATCGCAGAAAAATACAACAATAAGCGCTCCCATGGCCTAGGACTATATCCACCCTGCATTCATTAGCCAGGGGGCTTCACCTCACGTGCGAACTTCCCTTATGATGTCATTTAGAGAGGTGTGTTTAGGCCATTTTATTTATCATTTCAAAATCAAGTAAACCATTATTTACCGATTTCATGATTAAGTAAATTATCATTTAGGAATATCAATACCATTACCATTTCATTTCCATTCCACGTATATGTTTCATTTTATTCGAAACCGTTATTATTTACTTATAGTAACAGATAGAACTTATTATCCGGAGCCATATAATAAATTATATCAACACTACAACCTCAAAGGAGTAAATAAACTCTTCATCATCTCCAAGCATTTTAGGATGTTATTTTAAAACCCCAAGGTTATCATGTTTCGAAGGAATGAAATAACTTTCAATTCATTCTCCAAACTCACCTTTATGGCGTTATTATAAACCACCAAGGTTAACATAGCTCCATCGAACTTTTAAAATCTCCCAACATTCTTTTGGGGTGGTAATATAAACCATCAAAACTACTATACCTTAATTAAGCTCCTAAAGTCTCCTGAACATGACACTACATCTCCTAGTTTTATAATAATTAACTAGAAGAAAGGAATACCCTATCATTTATAGGCCTAACCCCGGAAAAGTCCCCACATAACCCATTCCTAATGTAGGTTAGACAACTAGCACATCTCACACTCTAGGACTCTAAGTTTACTTCATTCAAGAAGGTTCCTAATCCCTATATTTAAAGAAAAGAATTGGAATTGAGTTATAAAATTAACTCAAAAATAGCAGGAAAACGAATTTCACCCTAGCGAATCGATTCGCCCAAAAAGCGAATCGGTTCGGACTACTAAAACAACTTTCTGCAATTGACCGAATCGATTCGGCCTTAACCCGAATCGATTCGGGTTATGCAGACCTGGAAGCTACCCCTTACCGAATCGATTCGCCCAAGGGCCGAATCGATTCGGTCCTGCGATTTTGCCAACAATGGCTACGAAGGGTTACCCTAAATTATCTAAACCCCAAAATCTCTTTCATCTTACACACAACCAACAACAATAGTCTACCCCAAACACCCCACATGGTTAATAACAAGTATAACCTAAAATTTCATCATCAAAACTAAGATTAGGGCTTAATTTCCGTAATTTCCACATTTAAACTATAAATGTAAATACACAACTATCATACAATTTATGCATCTTAAATCGCATATTAGCAAGTAGAAAACTTGCCTTAGGGTTGATATCTCAGATTTATCTGGAGAAGAAGCAATCCCAAATCCTCCATCTTCAATCTCTCTCTCATTTCTCCATTTCTCTTCTTCTTTCTTTCTCTCTTTGTCACTCTATGTTCAAGACATAAAATGGGGGAAAAATAGGGGATTTAGAAGACTAACATCGTGGCTTAGGTTAAAACTCCCAACTTAAATGGTTAATACCACATTAAAATGACTCGCAAATACGCATAGAAGCTAAAACCAGGTAAAAGTGCACGAAACACAAAAATAAAATATGACACTTATATTGACTGTCTCGCACCTTCCGAGACTAACTACACCCTCTAAACTGGAATCCGGAAATTTTATAAATTATTTCGAGTTCCAATATCATTTAAACTAAAAGGCCATTTAAAATACATGACACTACAAACATGTAACCTGATGATATTTACTTTCACATACAGTAAATATGCATCAATCTAGTAAATATTAACTTTCAATTCATTAAATTAATATTTACTCCAGTCCCCACATTTTATATAATTACCATATGCGGTAAAATTTGTATAAAATGAGCCTCCCAGAATCGAGGGTCGTTACAAGAGGGTCTAGTGACGGAGTGATGGGGAGTGACTCATGACGGAGGGGGAGAGATAGAGTGTATTGCCATAAGTTTTATTTTTGTGTGTGTGTGTGTGTGGGGGGGGGGGGGGGGGGGAGGGTTTTGGGGTGATCATTACTGAATATTTCTATTGTACAAGAACTAAGACCCCTTCGGTAGTAAATAAAATAAAATCAAAAGACACCTAAATTTCTATTATATGTTAAAAAATAGGCCTGTCAATGGATCAATTTTTATCCAAATCCAATCCATTTAAGCGGATATGAATCATGCCTAAATCCGATTATTCGATTATCTGTTTATTAAATGGAACATATTTGGATTCATAAACTCCGATCCATTAGTAATTTGATCCGATTAATATTATTAATATATATATATATATATATAATATTTTTAATTAATATATATTGTATTTAATAGTATTTTACATATATTTTTTAAATAAATGTATAAATTGATTGCAAATCAAATGTATGCATTGAAAAATAAATAACTACGTCAAACTCCACTCAGAAGAAAATGGAGAAAAAAAGGAAAGAGAAAGACAAACCTTCATAGTAGTCATCCTCTGAGAGAGAACTTAAATGCCCCTCCACCATCGGCAGTTCCTCTATTGTCTTTGTCGCAGTAGAATGGCCCTTGCTAAAGCAGAAGAATATGAGTGTTAAAAGGATAAAATATATCTTACACCCAATGCACTACGTGCCATGTCTACGAGGTGCACCCCGCAATAAGTAGCCAGTACTATGCCATGAGTTATTCAAATTTGTGCGAGTGTATACACCAGATACACCATATATATTCTCGTGTTCACCCGATGTACCACCAAATATGCCTACATGTCCACCCACACCATTGCGTGCAAGGGATGTAAGATAGTAGTGGGCGGTAAAGGATTATTATAAAGAGAGAACACTTGTGGGTCGCATTTTTCTCACATGTCGTGCATTAATTGGTGCGGGTGCACCGATTAGGCATGCCACATGGTGCATAGGCTTACCATATATTTTCTTTTAAATAGGATGGGGAACAAAAGATACCAGGAATGGAAAAGAAGAAATGTGAAAGCCAAAATTTTGGTCAATATTAATTTTTAAAATATAAAGAAAGAAATTAAACTACATCAGTTTTAGCATGATAAAGGATAATTCTACTCTCAGCACGCCTTTTAAGTCATACTAAATTATATAAAAACTAAGCCAAAATTTGGCACGGTGCTAAAGTGAACGAAATATAAAATTTCTATCATGCCAATTAAAGAATTTTGGTTTAGTGTCAATCCAATCATGATAACAATTTCAAAACATACCATACAATTTATATCATGCATAAGTCTGCCACTAATGTTACACTAACAACTTTGCATATCGAAACAACATAAAGAGTTACAAACACATATATCATAAATAAATTTCTAGAAAAAAACGGTGATAATAAATCTCCAACATACAAGTACCACCACTCGTGGATAACATATTTTAAAAATATCATAGCACGCAACAATTTGTAACTACCAGAACATGAGAGTAGTGAGTAACAGTTATCCATGTAAGTGTCTTTGTTTCTGGCTTAGTCTGGTAATAACACTTAAAAAGAAAGTGCACCTCATCAGCACCTACCCAAACCCATAAACATATAAATAAAAAATGAATTAAAACCAAAAAAAAAATCTAAAAATGTTCTCTCCCCCTAACCCAACACATCATCTATTTTTCTTCCCTCCTCTCCTCTCCTCTCCCCTCCCCTCCACCTACCAGATCAACAGACTATCTAAATAGCTTGATTCTTTTCCAAGGAAGATGGTGCGTAGGGAGTTGTCATCTCGACTTTGTTTTAGGTGAGGTGAGCTTGCCAGATCTCAAATCTATCACCAGCAGCAATTTATGAGCAGGAGGAAAATCTAGGTTTGTGTGATATTTCTAAGATCAGGTAGAAATCCCGCCTCCTGCACACAATTTCAAGATTACATTTGGCGTATCTACATAAAAAATCTCCCTCCTACTATCATCCTCAATTATCAGTTCCCTAATTGAATGGATATGCTTGTGTATTTTTTCCAAGAATATCAAACTTAGCAAATTCAAACAACCGTTATCTTAGTTCTAAGGAAAATGTGCTTGGCTAAAATTTCTTTAGTAGTATTATTTTCATGTCAATTTAAAAAAACATATTGTCCCAAACTATGTGTGACTTGCATGCTAGCAGAAAATAGGATAAATTAAAAAATTGAATAATTACGTCTAATATCGTATTAGGGGTAAACTAAAATTTATCTGTAAATTTACACCCCCTCTCCTATTACAATTTAAATGAAGAACCCCCACCTGCACAAAATAATGATTTCCTCTATTTATTCAATATTTCTCGTTCATGATGTTCTATCTTTCCTATCCAAAGCGTGGGTGTCGAGCAGAATTTGGGGGGGGGGGGGGGGGGGCACAATAGTTGATTTATGAATAGGGGCATGTATCAAAAAGTCCCTCGAATTTTTTTTAATGACATTTAGTCCATGCATTTTTATTTTGTTCAAAAAAGTCCCTCACCACATAAAAAAACACTCCAAAAGGAGCTCCGGTTAGGGTCTCCGGATCTCTGACAGTGGGAGGGTGGGGGAAGTGGGGCGGGGGTGTCAATAGCACGAACCTTTAAAAATAAGAGAATATTTGTTAAATATTGGTTAGGAAGAACAGACACTTCTCTTGAGGCGACGTACTAGTTTTGGCCAGTCCGGACACTCCAACACACGTACGGCATGGTTCTGACACTTACTCGACTCAACATGTGGCGTATATTTATCATTTTAAAGAAGGCGGACACTTTGTGTACACGACTTAGATAGTTTACGAGTTGGACCCAAAAAATTTAAGAAATTAATTTCTAGTGTCATTATGTAAGACCAAAAATAAATAAACGTCAAGAAATTAATTTCTATCCCGAATAAAAATAGGAGAAGTTCGAAAGAAGGAAGTTAGTCTCTCGCACGATTTTGATGCATACTTTTGACTAAAAATTTTAAGTATTATTATGAGATATTTAACCATGTTAATTTTGACACATTAGTTGGATAACTATTTTGTTTTTGAAGTGCAAAATAAATTAAAATCATATATCTATATAATAAAGTAGAAAACTTATGTATGTCATAAGCTTATTTGATGATGTCATCTATATGAGTTATTTTTATAATACCTCTTTTGTTCTTGAAAATTTTAGATTCCCCCTCTTTTGAAACACTCTAATTTATTTCCCCCTTCTTTTTAAAATTCAAAAACAAGGGTTAAATAGAATTTACACCCATTCTCACCCTTTATACCCCTATTTCCCCTACCCGTCTTCTTTTTTCTCGCTCACTTTACTCTTTGAAATGAACCGCCAATTAGTCTGACCTAAACAGTGTCACGAACAACAAGGAACAGAAAGGTAATTTATTTGTCTATAAGTTTTCACATCATTTTCTAGGTCTCACACTACCGCAAGTTTTCTCATCGTTTTTTTGGCTATATGTTTTCTCATTGTTTTCTCATCTTTTTTTTTTGCTATATGTTTTCTCATCCTAATGAAGTCTTTGCTGGCAAAGGGGGTATGAAGTGGAGAGGAAGAGAAGAGCTACCAAGAAAAGAAAACTTAAAGCTAAAACCAGTGACAACAAGGAGGAATCGTGGCAAGGAGGAATCATGACGAAAAAACTAGTGATGAAAAAACAGTAGCAAGGAAGAATCGTGACAGCAAAACCAGTGACGGAAAAAAAGCTGAAACCACTGGCAAAAAAGGAGGAATCGTGATGAAAAAACCACTGGCAAAACTTAAAGCTTAAACCAGAGGCAAAAAAGGCACGAGACAAGAAACCCCAAACTAATGACGACAAGGAGGAATCGTCAGTTACTAATTTGATGTCGTTTAATTGAAGTTTTTTCAGTAGCTTTGGTTTTATCTCCACAGATTTAGCTTTTTGATGTTAATGTGTTGAAATATTTTTTACTACAGATAAGGTTATTGTGTTGAAATATTTTAAAACAGGGGAAGATCACCGCTTCCATACTTCCCGGTGACGATGGTTTTGTTGTCGGCGGCGATACATTTTCTCATTTTTTTGGTTGTACGTATTCTCAACCAAGGTAAATCGTTTTGTTCCTTAAGTTTTGTTCTGATGAAGAAGAGAAAGAGCTCTCATAATCGTTTCTACTGTTACCTCATTTTTTTGATGTAGATCTATTTTTTTATGTAGATCTGGTCCGACATTGGGGGCAAACAAAAGTCTATCATCAGTAAATATATGGGTGTCATTTTCATTGTTTAATTTTGATAACTCTCTACGGTTTGTCCCCACACGCCACACCCATTTCCAGTTTGTGTTTGACAATAGAGGCGATGATTTTTAAATGGGCTTGGGTTTGCTTTAGAGGGTGTATATGGTATGCATCCCTTTGTACGAGACCCTTTAATTCCATGGGTCATTTATATCTCTAGATGTCACTTTTGCCAATGTCGTTTTCCATATACATTGATATATTGAAATGCATTTCTTATTGTACTTAAAACTTTTACCCCAGGAACCTAACAATTGCTAGAAATGGTTGATGGTTGTAATTGTTTGTTCTGTTTTTTTTTTTAATTCTGATAATCTTATCAGCCTTTCTCTTCGATGAAATATACCATTTATTTTTCAGTTCATATATGGTGACTCAGTTGTAAAGTGAGATTTTGTTCTCTCTTTTCTTTTTTTTTTCTTTCTAGAGATTAATTGCTTACCTCTGAATTTGTTAGTCCAGTTTCCCCTAATTTATTTAATTATTTATAGTTAGATCAAATTCGGGCTGGCTTTCTTAAATTGTTGTACAAATTTATGACTTTTTTCTTCTCATTTTATGATTTATGTCATCAATTTTGACTCTGGGATCTATGGTGACATTTGATTTACGTGGTCTACAAATTTTATGACTTATGAGGTCTACAAATTTATATATGAAAATTGCAAGTGAAAAAGATAAGAATGAAGATTCTATGGGTGAATGCATGAAATCAATTGCTGCATTGATACATGTGTGAATGCATGGATTAAGTTGCTCCAAAATAGGTATATTTCAATTGCTGCTCCAAAAGAATTTAGTTATTTATTCTGTATTGATACATTATTCTTTATTGATTTTGTTTTTTTTCTGTATTGATTTAGTTTTTTTTCTGTATTGATTATGCAGATCAAATCATCAATTAATGTGGTGTCAATATAGGGGCCTGCTGTGTCCACATCAATCATAAGTGTATTGCGAGGCAGTGTATTTGGCATATAATTAATAAATAGCATGGTTTATATAATATTTGACTAGATATTTCCATTGACTAACTATATTTTTTGGTTTGTATAAGATCGTATTTTGAAAATTATGGGCAATCATTACAGTGGAACACGTGGGACAACCTCAATTAATATATGTGATTTTTTTTAAAGAAGTTTGTTTCGTTGAAATATTTGTTTCATGAATTTGGACTTTTTGAATATTGTACGATTGGTTGTTACCCCTTAAGCAGGGTGGATAGTTCAATAAATAAAGGAGACTATGCCCAATTTTTTTATTTACACTTTGTTAATTTGAGACACAATGTGAATTCAATTGATGAATATTGTATATTTCATGTTATATGTTAGTCTATTTGATGAATTTAGACTATTCGAATGTTGTTGGACAATTTTTTTTTTGTTAAGCAGGGTGGATTGTCCAAAAAACAAAGGAGATTATGGCCAATTTTTTTAAAATTACACTTTGTTTTGTTGGGGAACGAAACTTGTGCTTTTCTGTAATTATGTGTTTTGAAAATTTATCATTTTGCGATTATCAGCGTGCCTTCAGGAACGAGCATGTAATAGCCTGCACCTTTATGGATATTTAAATTACATAAATGGGTGTAATTTGTAAATTTGAGGAATTTCTGAGAATAATAATTTTTGGAATTTATGAGTGGAAAATTTTTATGTCATGTCGCAATTGGGAAAAGGATAATATTTTAATTGGAAAACACGCGTAGTGAGATGCGTTGGGTTTAATTAGTGAATTTTACTTAAGTGACTCGGATGGAGATTTTGAGTGCGCGGTTGATTTCGGAATGGTCGAGATAGTCAAAATAGAGTATCCGGGAGTAGTGTTTAGGTTCCGGGATTTTTGGACTAATATGGAGTCGCAATTGAGTAAATGAGTCATTTTTGGATTTATAAGGGATAAAACCTTATTTATCTCCTATAAAATACACGAGAGAGTGGTATAAGAAAATAAAAGAGGGAAAAGAAATAGGATAAGAAAGGATGGAGAAGAGGGAGAAGAAAAGGGAGATTTTGGCCAAACTCCGAGGGATTCGGCTCGAGGGCATCAAATTTTATCCACGACGCAAGTGTTTACTTGCTTTAATATTTTTTAGCATAAATCTCATATCATAGTTGGTAATAAAAAACTATAACGATTTTCGGATTGGGTTTTCGTGAATTAAATGAGTTTTTCGGAAGTTTAACGGATAAACCCCGAATAATATTCAATTCGAGAAACCTAGGAATTTATTTAAATTAATTGTTGGATATGGGTCCTAGGATGATTAGAACCCTTTTTATGTGTATATATATTGTTGGTTGATGTTGTAGGATGATAGGAGAGAAAATATAAAGCTTGGAGGTATATTAATGGAGGTTTGAGATTTTAGAGATGAAGGTGAATAGTGACAGCGTCACTTCCAAATCGATTCAACTAGGAAACGAATCGATTCGGCTTGTGGTCAAACTAAAATTTTATATCTTTTCTATACGGTTGCGTGGGCACTGACCGCGTATTTTTCTGATTTTTTTTGGATTTATAATGATTTTTCTACGAAAGTCTGTCCGAGATCAAAATCGTTTTTTTAGAAATTAAACCTGACATTGGGAGAAAATAAATTTATGTGTTAGTTATAAATCAGTGTTAGGATGATTATAGAGTTGTTAGTTGAGATTATAAACCATAAAAATGGAGGTTGAGTTAATATTTGGGTATTCTGGAGATTGAGAAATCGCCCAAACATTGCCCCTCGAACAGGGCGAATCGATTCGGGTTTAGACCGAATCGATTCGCATAAGGGTACCTGTAAAGATGTCTCAGGCCGAATCGATTCGGATTAAGACCAAATTGATTCTCCTTTGATGACCTTCTTGCAGAACACTTTCTGAATCGATTCGGATGGAAACCGAATCGATTCGCTGGCCCGAATCGATTCGCATTTGGGACGAATCGATTCGCCTTTGTGGAAATTGGCAGTTTTCCTTCTTTGAGTTTAAGGGGAGTTAATTGCAATTGGAGAAAATTGTGGGGGATTATAGATATGATATTAGGACTCCTAGATGATGGTATTAAGGGTGAGTAAACCTTGGAATGAAAGAGAGAACCTTGGATTAGTTTAGCGTACAATCCAGGGTATGGACTTAGTGAAGGTTCGGGTCGAACAACGTTCGAGAGAGGTCTTCGACAAGTGTGTATAGGAAATACTTATGGGTTTAGTGTTTTCATTATGTGAATACTTATAAGTATTAGTATTTTCAGTGTGCGAATACTTAGATACTATTACAAATGGGAACATTCGGGGTTATTGACTATCGCTATATGATATTGATAATTATAGCCATATTTATATATTTGAGAAGTGATGCAGAATATATATACGATGTGATTACATTACATATATTATTATATGGAAGTACATATATACATGTGTGTGAATAGTATATTTATGTGAAGCATACCCCTCAAATGTTATCATGGGAAGTTGCGCGATGTGGGTGAGGCTCCTGACTTGAGGAGCAGGGAGCGTATAGTCCCCATGTCATAGCGTCCATTTTATATTGTGTGGTTTTTATTAGGGGTGAGACGTGGTGGGTATGTTTCGTTCTAATTTTCGATGAGGAACTATGATCGCTTCCCATTTGTTGTGATCTGGTTTTTTACCAAGTCGGTGTGAAAGTCCGATCGGTGGTACCCAGGATGGTATATGAGTAATTCCCTGGAAGATAATGGCTTTGAGAGACCGCATCCTCGAGTTATAGCTCGATGGGATCGTTATTATACTTTCTGTGTATAGTATATTGCCTGTATATGAGGACAAGATATCATATATCTTTAACTAGTATAAAGAGATAAACGAATAGAGATTTATTCTCCTTCCGGGATGTTTTATTCGGACTTAAATTGTGATTTGTATATTAAAGTGAGTATTATATGTGTGTATATATATATATATATATATATACACGTTATGTGCTGAGGGCCTAACAGATCTCGATGATCAACATTGCCAGGTAGTAGTGTATCGGGGGGGTTCCTTATTTGGATTTCGCTTCGCGAGACACCCCACGTAAGAATGTAGCCCAATGTTGGGAATGGGGAAAAGTTTAGCCCTTAGTACTCGGGTTTATATGGATCTTTTTAGAGGATGGGTGGTATAAATTAGTTAGGCAGGGTAGCTTAACTAGATGGGGTAAAAGGTATGCGATAGATGTGCACTATTAGAAGAGGGGTGAGGGGTATCTCATGGGAGTGCGATACCAATTTAAATATGAGAAAAAATCATATTTTAAACATATGGCATTTATGCACTTGCAAAATATTTTCAAACTCGGGCTTTGCCCCTTTCTATATTTTCCCTCTCCTGCTCTCTGTCTGTCTGTCTCTCTCTCTCTCTCTATATATATATATATATATATATATATATTAGGTGTCCAGACACAGGGATGCCTGGATGAAGATTCTTTCAAGTCAGACGTTCACTGCAGTAGTTGTGAGTGCATGCTGGTTTACTGTAGACGCTTCTATCCTTGTAATCTAGATAGGAGGTACTGTAGAAACATTTGGGCTGATAGCCCAACTGCATTCACTTATTCTTTTACCTCATTTTTGTGCGGCATTCGATTTTGTTGTATGATGTTAAACCGAGTGTTCGGTTATTTTTTTTTTCATTTCAGATCTATATATATAAACTGTTGTGATTGATTAAATTATGGTTTGATTAAAAACATTAGTTAAGTAAAAATTTTGATGCCATCCTAATAGGTTATTAGTAATTAAATTGGTTTTCGACAGTGATGCTAAGAATGAACCATATGAGACTCATGTTTTAATTCGATACAGGATTGATCGCCCGGTATTTTATTAGGCAGGGTGTCACAGAGCATAGCCTAGTGTGTGTGTGCGCGTGCGTGCGTGTGTGTGTGTAATTAAAAAATTATATTTATTTTGTCGTTGTGTCTTTGTTGTGTCGAACACCCATGTCCGTACATGTACCCGGGCTTCATAGCATACCCACGTCTCCTAATTTATTTATTATTTTCAAATACGTCTTAAATCCCTAAGATGGTATATTATACTTGGGAGGTAGAGTGGGGACCTTTTAGACCATTATGTACTTTAAAAATCTTAGCTAACAAAAAGAATTAAAAGCATACAAAAATTATACATCATTTTTTTACACATGATGGGAAGTCATAAACTAAAACAAGTTGGTTCTCTCTCACAACAGATTTACTATTTTGTATGTAGTCAAACAACATTTGAACACTAATAATAAATATGAATTATTTCATTTTAACACTAATCAATCAAATTTCGTCAAATTAATAAGTGAATCAAATCACACACACACACACACACACACACACACACACACACACACACACACATATATATATATATATATAATAAAGTAGCATCATAAGATAGGGGTGTTCGCGGTCCGGTCCAGGGTGTTTTTAGGACCAGGCCGCATTAATCGGTCTTAGAGAATTATGGACCGAGACCGGACCGAAATAATCGGTTTCGATTCTATTCCATTTTTAAGCATTATGTGTTTGGTCTCGGTCCTATTCGATCCATACCCATATAAAACAACACATTTTTTAAATTAAAAACAACACATTTTTTTAGAAATAACATTTCTCTTTTAAAAAAATAGCAGTGTTTTTAAGAAAATGACTGTTTAAAAAAACAACACTTCAATTTAACATTATCCATATTAAACAATTAATAATAATATCCATAAAAGATATCCATACATGTGATTTTTAGTGTAGTTCCTTCATAAATAGGATATATGTGAGATTGTGAGGTAAGATTTTTTTTTTTTGTGAAATGTAAATTTAATTAACACCAAAGGCAAAAAGCCTAAAACTAGAAAACATCAGATCAGCCCAAAACAAAACCAAACAAGCCTACACAGAGGAACAACACAAACATAACATGGAAGCCATCCGAACCTACCTACAGACCATTCAAAAAACATAAGGCCAACCCACAACCCACACCCTGCTCGTACATCACTTACAACCCAACCTAAGACCCATCAAATAAAACTAGACTCTCTGCCCTTAGAGTTGTAAAACCAACAACACCAAAACCATTTGAATGAGTAAACACGTGTAACCATATTGAGAAATTCAGCCACATGCGTCTATACCTCCCAGACAATCTAATCAATAAACAATCAACCCAAACACCATAGTGACGAAAAAACAACCTTTACCCAACTCATCTCAAACAATAAAAACACACAGCCATGGTCAAGAGTTCCCCAACCCAACTATCAACACACATAAAACTCAACAACATAGCAGTCCTCAAAGATCATACCTCAAAAATTAACCCCTCAAAATCCATCCAGATGAAGGAACACTGCTTCAGAAAAAGATCACCAATGAAATAAAACCAACCATATTTGGCATGAACACACATCCATGTTCAAGAGATACCCAAACCAAATATCAACACACATAAAACTCAAGAACACATCAGTCCTCAAAGATCGTACCTCCAAAAACAACCCCTCAAAATCAAGCAAGATGAAGGACCATTGCTTCAACAAAAGATCACCAAAGAAAACCGACTATATTTGGCATGGGAAATCAAAACAACCTCGATCCAGACTACATTGCACATCAGTGGAAGATCACCAATTAGAACTACAGCTTCAACATCTGCTAAGATAAGAAACTCCTCAACTTCTTAGCTTTTCTTATATCAGACCATTGTAGACATGATACTTTCATTTAAACCCCATCTTTTAACTATTTCCCAATTTTCTTCATTTCTATTAATGTTCCTCCATATGCATGTTACATCTAGAACCATCTTTTCTATTTTTTGAAAAACTTTATTCTCATCCATCTGAATTTTCTTGAAAATACGATCATTTCTTTCTCTCCAAATGGCATACAAGGAAATAGCCATACTAATCTTATGCATATTTATACTAAACTTCTTACCTTTTGTGCTGAATAAATCCACCTCCTCATCAAATTTTCTAATATCTTTCATGCACCTATTAAAATATAACACTTTTTTCCATATCTTCTTGGAATAATCACACCCAAAGAACAAATGGTCTCTTTCTTTTGTATTATTACTAGACAGCACACATATGTCTTCATTAATACACCCCCAAACATTTAGTTTATCCCTAGTCCACATCTTGTTAAGACAAGAAGTCCACATTATAAAGGAACATCTAGTAACTTTTTTAGTAAACCATATAGCATCAACCCATTTCACTTTCATCTTTTTGTCTCTAACTACATTATATGTATCTTTGACATTAAGTCTTCCATCTTTAGCTAAGAGCCATATAACTCTATCCTCTAATTCACAGTTTGGCCTCATGGTTGTATTAGCCAATTCCATCAATTCAGTACAAACAGGTCTAGGAAGTCTCCATTCATTCTCATTAACAAATTTAGAAGCTTTAGTCATAACATTACTAATAGCATCATACATAATACGTCTACCGTAGTATTCAATTATAGGTCCATACGCATGCCAATTTTCAATCCAGAAATGAATTTGGTCCCCTTTACCCACATGATACTTAATAAACTTTCTGGCCTCATTTCGCATTTTCCAAATCTTTCTCCATGTCCATGAAGCATCATTAGACAATTTTACAGTCCATAGGGAATCATTCTTGATAAACACAGTATGAATCCACCTTACCCATAGGGAATCCTTTTTCCTAGCCAAATCCTATATATGCCTCATCATAGTTGCTCTATTCTAGTGAACTAAGTTTTTCATACCCAGACCTCCTTCATCCATAGGATAACACACATCCTCCCATTCTACCTTATCCCCTGTCTTCTTCAACTCCACTCCAGACCATATAAATCTTCTCAATACCTGGTAAATCTCCTTAATAACTTTCTTTTATAAAATGAACATATTAATCCAGTAAACTTCCATACTTCTTAAGACATCAATTTTAAGTTGAACCCTTCCTGCATATGTAAGCCATCTATTAGCCCAACATTTTATTTTCATCATCAATCTTTCCACCAAAATTTTACAGGCATAGGTCTTCAATCTTGTAGATATGAGAGGCACTCCCAAATATTTCACTGGTAAGGTCCCTTCCCTTATCCCGATAAGATTAGACATTCTCTCTTTATCATCCTCATCAATCCCAGTTTAGAAGACTTCACATTTTTCCTTATTTGCTCCCAATCCAGACATAGCCTTAAACTCATTTAGAACTTTATCAATAGATCTTAAAGATTTATCTTCAACTTTTGCCATAATAAACAAATCATCAGCAAAGATAACATGGGATAAATTCAGCTCTTCACAATTAGGGTGGTAAGAAAACAAATAAATAATTACAAACAAGTGATAAAAAAAATCAGATACAACACACAAATATTGGTAACACACAACATCACACATAACAAACCCAACTTAGATGTCTTTATAGTTCAAGAGAACTAAACATAAAGCGTTAAAATAAACCACTAAAAACTCATCATGAAAAACAATATTATTAATTGTTATAACTATAGAAATATACACATATAATACAATTTAACTCAGCTTATCAATTAAAAAAACTAACCATCACATATATAAATCCACAAAGTGACACCGAAAATCCCAAAATCTGTTATTGTGCATATTTACAATCATCAGATATATCAATCTAAAAAATAACGATGAAAAAATACCCAAGCCTGTTAGACTTACATTCACAATGTGCATAAAAATATATAAACATTTATATATAGACAACGAAGGAACTCTAAATTGAAAGACACATCGCTCGAAGAAAAGTCACCTCTGAAGAAAAATAAAACTTTTCTCTTGCTAGGGTGTGGTAGAGTTGACCATAAGTTGATCTTGTTGAGGGAAGTGTAAGGTTTATTGTCGCCACTAGAGCCGAGATGAAGGAAGGGAAGAGTGAGCCGGAGGAGAGTGAGGGTAGGGAGCGGCGGCGTAGAGCAGAACTTGTGTTCATAGAGAGAGAGAGGAGAAAATAAGAACTTAGGGTTGGGTTTCAAAATGGAGCATGCGTGTGTGGGTAAAGGTTCTACTAGCGTGCTACGTGCATGAGATGGTAAGCTATGAAATTTATATATATACAGTCAGACTCTCCAACACACCTCCTAGCAACATACCTATGAACATACCCATTTTTTAAAATAGTAAAAAAAATAACTTTGAGATTATATTTTTTCTATGGGTTCATGATAATTCAATGTGCGCCTGTAAAAAAATCAACTGAAAATAATGTTTTTTTGTTATTTTTAAAAAATAGGTAAAAAAACTTACATTTTTTACCCTCTAAAATTATCAATTTTTTACATATTTTTTAAAAATAACAAAACATGTTATTTTGAGCTGGATATTTTTACAGAGCCACATTAAAATATCATGAACCCATATAAAAAATAGGTGAAAAGAGTCATTGATTTATCACCTCCTCCACATGACATAACGAAAGACAAGGAGATTTCGCCCGGCACGAAAGAGGCCAAAGATGTCCCCTTGAATGAGAGTGACAAAGAAGACGCTAGTGAGCCAGAGGTGGTAGTGAAACCACCCTTCGCGGCATCGTTTCCTCAAAGGTTGATTCCCTCCTATAAAGGAAACCCACGTGGAGACGTGCTAAAAGTGTTAAGTAAAGCTGAATTTACCTTTCCTCGATGCCATTAAGCAAATTCCAGCTTATGCAAAGGTCATCAAGGACTTGTTGACGGTAAAGAGAAATATGAAGGTAAAGAAGAACGTATTTCTAGCACAAAATGTGAGCTCTATTCTACTAAATGATCTCCTGCCTAAATTCAAAGATCCCGGTGCAGCGACCATATCCTGCATCATTGAAGAGAATAAAATCAAAAAAGCCTTACTTGACTTGGGAGAAAGCGTAAATATCCTCCCTTACTCCATCTATAGGAAACTTGACTTGGGCGACCTCAAGCCCACAAAGGTCACTCTCCAATTAGCGGATCGAACAGTGAAGATCCCATGAGATATAGTCGAGGACGTGATCGTCCAAGTTGACACTTTCTACTTCCCAGTAGACTTTGTCATTTGGGACACGGAGCCCTCCTTCAACTAGAGCAACCATGTTCCCATCATCCTTGGGCATCCATTCTTATTTATGACTAACTCAATCATCAATACTCGAAATGGGCGAATGCAACTCACTTTTGGGAACATGACCTTAGAGACCAACATCTTCCACATTTCACAACATACGGGGGAGAAAGATGATCTTCACGTGGTGAGCCTCATAGATGAGATAGTAGAGGAGTTCTTTGAGGATAATTACTGTGGCGACGCTTTAGAGTACTGTTTAGCGACGAGACACGAGAGAGAAGGGACGTACACCGACTTCGAGAGGGAGGTTGGGGAGTTGAGAGAGTTACTCGATGAGAGCACGTCGGACGAGGACGTGTGAGATGTTAGCTAGGTTTCTAGATTCGAGGAGTTACCTCTGAGGGATACTCGCATGGTTCCTCCAGTGACAAATTTCAAACCCTTGAATTAAAGAAACTCACCTTCCATATCAAATATGCGTACATAGGAGAGGATGATACATTTCCTGTTGTTGTCTCCTCTAGCCTAGACGACAAGCAGGAGGGTAAATTGTTGAAAATCTGAGGAAGCACCAAAGTGTTTTGGTTGGTGCATAGCTGATTTAAAGGGGATAACTCCTTTGATTTGAAATCATAAGATCAATCTCGTAGAGGATGTCAAGCCCTTTAGAAAAATGCAAATAAGACTAAAGCCCAACATAAAAGAAGTTGTTAGAACTGAGATTATCAAATTATTGGATGCCGAGATTATCTACCCAATCTTGGATAGCAAGTGGGTGAGCCCTATTCAAGTCGTCCCGAAGAAGTCGGGTATGACTGTGATTGAGAATGCTAAGGGAGAGCTAGTTCCCCAACGTACCACCACCGGGTGGCGCGTTTTCATTGATTACCGGAAACTCAATGCGAGAACTAGGAAAGACCATTCCCCCTTGCCATTTATTGATCAAATGCTTGAGAGAGTAGCGGTCCACCCTTACTATTGCTTCCTTGATGGTTATTTAGGATATAACCATATTGAGGAAGATGTACTTGACCAGGAGAAGACGATTTTCACTTTCCCTTTTGGTACGTTTGCCTACAAACGTATGCTTTTTGGCTTATGTAATGCACCAGCGACCTTTCAAAGCTGCATGTTGAGCTTATTTAGCGACATGGTCGAGAGAGGACTCAAAGTGTTCATGGACGATTTCAGCGTTTTTGGCACCTCTTTCGATCATTGTTTAGAAAAACTGGAAAAAGAACTCGCCCGATGTGTGGAAAAGAACCTAGTGCTGAATTGGGAGAAATGCCATTTCATGGTCACCGAGGGAATAGTTCTTGGCCACATAGTATCATCCAAGGGAATAGAAGTTGATAGGGCAAAGATAGATGTCATAGCTGGTCTTCCCCTACCAAAATCACTTAAGGACGTGCGCTAATTATTGGGCCATGAGGGGTTTTATCGAAGGTTCATTAAGGACTTTAGCGCCATCGCTAGACCCTTAAGCAACCTACTCATGAAGGACACCCCATTCGAGTGGACGGAAGCATGCCAAAGCTCTTTTGAAAAATTGAAAAACATGCTTGTGTCTGCTCCCATCATGCAAGTTCCGGATTGGTCCTTACCATTCGAACTTATGTGTGATGCAAGAGATTATGCGATAGGCGCTGTTTTGGGCCAAAGAAAGGATAAGCAAGCTCATGTCAGCTACTATGCTAGCCGAACCCTTACCGGACCTCAACTCAACTACTCTACCACGGAGAAGGAGTTGCTAGCGGTTGTCTTTTCCCTTGATAAATTCCGGTCATATCTCATCGGATCTCCCATTACTTGTTTCACCGACCACGCGACTTTGAAATACCTACTCGTAAAGAAAGATGCCAAGCCGTACCTCATAATGTGGATCCTAGTCCTAAAAGAGTTTAATCTCTCCATAAAAGATAAGAAAGGAGTAGAAAATGTCGTTGCTGACCACTTATCTCGGCTTTCATTCGACGTACCTAGTGATCCCGTACCCATAGACGAATACTTTTCAGATGAGCAACTTTTTGCTACCTCTTCTTTGCCCTGGTTTGCGGATATAGTGAACTATCTTGTCACGAGAGCCATCCCGCCCGACTGGACACCGAAAGATAAGAAGAGGTTTATTATTTGGTCGCGCATGTTTTTCTATGACGATCCATTCCTTTTTAAATATTGCGCCGACCAAAACATCCGACGATGCGTACCGAATGACGAGATCCCAAAAGTCATCCAGTTTTGTCATTCAGAAGCTTTTGGAAGTCACTTTTCGACGAAAAATACGGCCGCAAAAATTCTACAATGCGGCCTATATTGGCCCACAATATTTCGGGATGTGAACGCTGCTTGCAGATCTTGTAATAGGTGCCAACCGATGGGGGCCATTACCCAACGAGACATGATGCCTCTTACCCCTATACTCATTATTGAGATGTTCGAGTGTTGGGGTATTAACTTCATGGGCCCTTTCCCCCATCCTTTGGCTTCCTATACATCCTTGTCGCGGTAGACTACGTTTCCAAATGGGTGGAAGCTATAGATACTAAGACAAATGACAACAAACTGGTGATAAATGTCCAAAAGGAACACATACTTTCCTGCTTCGGTTCACCGAAAGCGATAATTAGTGATAATGGCACGCACTTTTGCAATAGGCCATTCGCGAAGCTCATGAGAAAGTATGGGGTCATTCACAAAGTTGGTACAACTTATCACCCACAAACGAATGGGAAGGCCGAACTAGCGAATCGGGAAATCAAGAACATTCTTGAAAAGACTATCAATCCTACCCGAAAAGATTGGTCACTTAGATTGAACGATTCTCTATAGGCCTATCATACCGCATATAAGAATCAACTCGGTATGTCCCCTTTCCTCTTTGTGTATGGAAAACCTTGCCATCTTCCCATTGAGCTTGAACACAAGGCGTATTGGGAGATTAAGCAATTGAATTATGCCATGGACAAGGCCGGTGAAGCCCGCAAGCTTCAATTGAATGAGTTAGAAGAGCTACGCAATGATGCGTATGAGAATGCCAAAATTTCAAAATAAAGGATGAAACTCGCTCATGATAGCATCATTCGACGAAAAGAGTTTCTTCCCGGGCAAAAAGTTCTTCTCTACAACTCTTGGATTCATCTCTTTTCGAGCAAGTTACGGTCACGATGGTCTGGCACGTTCGTTGTGAAGAATGTTTTCCCCCATGGAGCTGTTGAATTAGATGATTTAAAAGGGGGAAATACATTCAAAGTGAATGGACAACTCCTAAAGCCATATCTAGAGGCGTATGCGGAAGAAGTCGACACCATATGGTAGTCGGACCCCGTTTACGGGGTAGAGTGAGATGTTACAGCGAGGTCGTCGCACCCCCGACGCGTATGGGGTGAGAGTCGTGTGAGTTGTGAGAGTCGTGTGTGTAGTGATTGTCGATAGGACTAGGTTTCATTCGGGAAAAGCATTCTTGTGTTTCGGGAATATTGAGTCAAAAGGGCATTGACCAGCAAAATCGAAAGGGTTTTAGTCTAGATTGATAGGGAGTATGTTGTGAGGGTGAAAATTTTTGGAGAAGAGAGATCGAAACCAAGTTCGGGGAAAATCCATCCCAAAAACCCTGGGCCGGACCGGTTCCTTTAATTTTAAAAAGGACCGGTCCGCTAGTCATATTTTTGAATATTAAAGTACTCGGACTGGTATGCCCCTACCCCGGACTGGTCCGCCTTCTGCAAATCTGATTTATTCCCTTCCCAAGATTCAACCCCTTCTCCCCAATCCCATTCATTCCCTCCAATCCGTTTTCCCTCCTCCCAACCCCAACCTTTCCCTCCCAAATCCACCCACTTTTCCGTCCAAATGCTTTCCCTCCAATCCCAACCCCTACACTCCCCCTTCACCTATAAATACACCCCAATACCCTCCCTTTATGTTCACACCTTCAACCCAAATCCTCTCTTCTCCCTCTCTAGTGTTCCAAGAAAAAATCCTCTTGTTTCCATGGCTCCCCGTGTTGCCCCCACCAAGTATGACTCCACCGACATCCAACCCTCCAGTCACGGCGAGTTCCGCTCCCGCCAAGAGGAGCGATGGTACCATTAGTTTTTTGGTTTAGAACACAAACTCCATATGGAGCGCGCTGTCCAATGGGAGGGGCTACCCAACTCCATCACCACCCTATTCATGGCTCGGGGCTGGTGCCGATTCCTCAACGAACCCTACGAAGAGGTCTGGGCAACCGAAGTCCGCTCCTTTTATGGCACCCTAGTTAGAACGGGCCAATTCGAGGCCCAAGCTTACGTGGATGGGAATGTAATCCCATTTTCTTTGGCCCGTCTCATGGCCAAGTTGGCCGAGTATGACGTTTTGGATGTTCAAGAGTTCACCTATCCACGAATCGTCCCCCCGATCGACAAGGATATTATCATGGCCCGCATTGCACCGCATGTGGCTTGGACGGGGCAAACCGTCGCCGTTGTACGCCTTAATGAGAAGGCGCGCCTCACATTTCAGATTGTGTGCGCCAACATATTGCAAACGTTCAACGATTCTGTCAAGCGGCCTCGGCATGCCACTTTGACCTATCACCTCTTTGACCCCCACACATCCATCCACTTGGGCCGTACTTTCTACGCCGATATCATTAACGCGTCCTTGGATGAGAAGGGTAATGCCCCACTTCCCTATGCCCGGTTGATCACTTCCATCCTTAAGGATGCTGGCATAGCGGCGCTGCTCGATCATACTCGCATTCCCGATCTTTTTGGATAAGGGACCTGCACTAAGAGCGCCAAACAACTAGCTGTCCTACGGGCTAGGCGGGGAGGTTATAGTGACGAAGAGGCTGCCCCGAGCGAGAGCGAAGAAGAGCAAGAGGTAGTCGGTGAGGATGTTGAGATGGGAGATATCAGTCCGGACGAGGATTCGGCGGACGATCCAAATTTTGAGTGGGCGGGAAGCGACCTCTTAAACCAAATGTCGGCACTTGAAATGAACATCGACACCTTTGTGACCGACTACCGTCGCGACATGAGCTTAGTTCTCCGCTTCCAAGCGGACATCTATCGACGCCAAGGGGATCCTAATGAGCCACTACCATCCTATTACCATAACCCCTATGGCCCCAACACGCCCGGTTCTTCCCATCCTCCGCCCCAGTGAAGCTTGATGTGGTTCTAGCAACTTTTTATTTGTTTTTCCTATTCAGAGTTTGTATGCTTTTCCTTGTAATTGTGCCACATTTTTGTTTGTGATAAAAACTACATCTTCTCCATTTGTTTGTTTAATTTATCGCACTTATTATTTTTCCTTATCTAGATTTTAGTCCTTTTTGCTTGAGGACAATGCAAAAGTCTAAGTTACGGGGGGGGGGGGGGGGGGGGGGGGGTAACAAGTGCGTATTTCTAAAACTTCACAAATTTTCAAAAAATGCCCAGGAATTTCCTAAAAATTAAATTTTTTTTTTGAAAAATCCAAAAATATTTTGTTCAAAATAAATAAAAATTGGAATTCAAAATTTTCAAAAATATCATTAAAAGTCAAAATTGAAGTCTCAAGTTGTAAAAATCCACCATACACAAAGCCGAAATTGACCAAAGATGGAAATTGAGCAAAAATTGACGACTTAACGAATAAGTGTGGAGATTAACAAACCCGGTGAGATTCGAGCCTATCATTTTTTGGGAGTTTTTAAATCAATCCGAGTTAATTGTTAACTCAAAGTTCTTTTCAGTGCCTAAAAAGTTGCCGAGGATCTCAGTCCTTTCATTTTGATCGGTTATGAAAAACGTGTGTGATATTGCTTTGAAAAACGTGTCAAAATTGATCTCTAAACTTAAATTCATCTCAAAACGCATATGGTAACGCAATTGGTATTTTGGACAATGAAGTAGGCCCTCGTTTGTCACCCAGAAATGCTGGCCAGAAAAACTAGCGAAAAATCACCCCTTTTGCAACCCAAATTGAGCCGGATAAATTTGTCCCTTTCGTTTGACAACCCGAAAAACTCGAATAGCCCGGAATTGCAAGAAATGGAAAAATTCAGAATTTAAGTCCGGAAAGTGCATATAAAGAGGAAAGAGAAAAAATAAATATGCTCAATAAAAATAGTGAGAAAAGAAAAGAAGTGAAAAACAGAAAAAATAGAGAAAAAGAAGAAAAAAATGAGCAATAGCCCAGAAAAAGCACAAATGGACATCATAAATGACTTTTCCAATTCCAACCTTCTCGATAATTTCCATTTTACCCAATATACCCTAAAACCCGAAAAAGTCCTAACCGAGTCTAAATTGCGAAATTGGTTACCGCGTGGAGAGCTAATACACCAGAAGATAATAAGAGAGATTAAGTGCGGGAAAAAGAGGCAATGTTCTCGTTTTTAAAACCGTACTCCGTTGATGAGATCCTTTCACAGTGAAATTTTTGTCTTTCTAATTGTATGCGTGATTTTGCGTCCATTATATTTACTCTTTATATCGCGCATACCGAGAGAATAGCCACATTCCGAGTGATTCGTTTGAGAGATCATTCTGTGAGAATTTGAAATCAAAGCAAATTTTCAGATAAGTAACGTAATGATCAATCGGTGGAAATTGGCAGTTGTATTTCCGGCTTCGCACACACGCACTACGATTTGAGACATGTACATATGACTTGATGATGACTATTTTCTAGAAAAGTTTGAATTGCATAATTTTCGTGTATTTTGAATTTTCTTTGAGTCGAATTTTGTTGGTAGATTCTCTGCAAACCCTCACGAGACACAACTCATCCTACTAGGGTGACCTAGGGGTTTAAAGGATTGTTGCATACGCTAAATGCAATCGCTTACCCGCGAAAAAGGTATTCTATCCTAATAAAATGTTTTTCAAGAATTGAGCCTTGCTAGGATTCTTTTACATTTCTCGGGATGCGCAAAGTTCTAACTTAGGGGGGTTTGATTAGGCATAAATTCTTCCTAATTTATCCCTTGATTTAGTTACTTTTAGCACCTCGAACAACGTAATCGAGTTGACTTTATCTCATAATCTTGCTACTGACAGATCCTAATGAGTACACCGAATTTTTGGTATTTCGTAGTGATTTTACCGGTATTTGATGTCAAGAAACAGAAGAAGGAAACCGGAAGAATCAAGAAAGGAAATAAGGAAAGTCAAAAGGGAAAAAGTTTAATTTCCACCTAGAATTTGGATGAGGTACCTAAAGAGAAGTTGAAGAGATCACATTCGCGAGCACATAGGAAGAAACGGAACCTCAATCGGAGTCCCGAAACAAAAGATATGAGAAGTCAAAGTTGAGCAAAAATTCAAATAGGCAGACCGATCCGCCCCTACCCTGGACCGGTCCGCTTTGCCAAACTCCCGTAGACCTCGGATCGATAGCAAATCGAAGAAGGAAAAAAATAAAAGAACCGGTCCGCCCCCAGACCGGTCCACCCCAAAATAAAAAGAACCGATCTTCTTTAGACGCAGACCGGTTCGCCTAAGACCCGGACCGATCCGGGTATCGAGATTTGCAAATCTGATCTTCTCCTAAAGAGTCCTAGTGCATCTGAAATTCCTGAATTCTTGGAGGGTATAAAACCCGTTTTATTATTATTATTGGCACTGAGAATTAGTATAATTTTCCTCTCTTTTTCCAAAAACCCTAGTTTAGATACAATTTCCAGTTTTAATTCCAAGATTGAAGCTTTATTCAGAATTTATTAGATTACCAGTTTTATTAATTGCTGCAATTACTGCTTGGGTGAGATTAGTAAGTAATTTCTTCTGTTCAATTCTATTCTACATCAATTTACAAGTTTCCTTAGATTAATCAAGAATTTCTGCACATCAAACACTGTTTTCATCACTGTCATCATGCTAGGCTAGATTTTCTAAGGCCGGGATACATGAACCCATCCTGATGTGTTAATTGTACGTGTATAACATTAATCCTCCGAATTTAGTGATTGAATACGACCGTATTGTTTAGGAACATAACAATTGTAGGTCTTTATATCTAGTTTGCCTCTGGATAACCGTGATGATTTAGAATGCAATTCGAGTATTACTATCGCGATACCGATTTACTCATCCTCAAATTAAGTATGACGCGGGCTTGAACCTCGTATACGTAATGCTTGGGAGTACTAAATTCTGGGTCAAATTAATCAGTTAAATTTACGATTAATATTATAACTACAATTCACTAGGGTTGGGGGATTGTATTCCCGTCCTGCTCTTCCCATCACTTAGTTAAAAAGTTTCAAATCATGTTTCATTCATATGTTAGGTAGTTTATTATAATTCCATTTCTTCATAATTTCATAATTGCATTTAGTCATAATCAATCCTCAAAACCAAATTATTTTTTTTCTTTTTAGATTCAGAGTTAGGATTCCTTCGTCTTTTCTCATCGTTACAACTTCGTTGTCCTTTTTCCCTATGGATACGATCCCGACTTATCGGGTTTATTACTAACGCGACAGGCTTGCACTTGAGCCTAGAGTGAACGCACATTAGAGACACTTTCTGAGTCGCATCATGCCATTATTACTCCAAGCCTTTAAATACTAAATTAAAACAAAAGAAAATTCTGTAATAAAAATAAGGAAAAATAACCAAAGAAAGTAAAATACTATTATGCTTAAAAATAACCCAAAAAATTTGCAATTATGTCCTTGATTCACGTCATTCAACCTGGCAAAAAAATGAAATACATTATAATGAAACCTCAAATTATTCAATCTGAACATGAATACTTATATAATGACGTCCATTATGGTACCAACCAACATACCATGTTCTTCCCTTAACCACCTTAGCATTAATCAACACAACCTACAAAAAAAAAACTTCTCATCTATTATAAACCGATCCAATGCAAGAATGCCAGTGTTGGATAAGAAGGGTCGGGACCTTATGTAGGATAACGAGAGTCACTTCTTTGTTGGGGGAGAAAATCAAGGGCCTATATAAACAATAAATAAGAATAAACAATTAGTATCGAAAAAATGATAAACATTAAATATAAATCACCAAGAAATTAGTGTTATGAAATACCCCCAAATTGAATTTCTAAATGAACAATCTGATTATATTTATAAATCCAAATGAACTAAGAATCAAATTATATTTATAAATCTAAATGAAATAAGAATCAAAAATTGATTATAGCTCTAAGAACACCTCTACGACCTTCAGTAACTACCTCTGCAACATGAAACATAGTTAGTGGTTCTGTCTTTAACAAAAGGTCAAAAAATTATGTATCAAAACCCTCAAATAAAGAGAAATAATACAATAACAACTACTTAATGATCATATTCAGTATTAGTGGCACAAAAAATGTGAGTCAAAAATATAATGTTTAATGCAATAGAAATCCACAATATGTAGACAAACTTTGTCATATAGCTATAACGGAGGGAGAATCGGGGGAATCAACTCGTCCTAGACCAAAAAGTGCAAAAATGAAGGAAGGAATGAACTCCAAAATGAAAATAAACTGCGAAAATGAAATGAAGGAATGAAATTAAGATGCGAAATAAAGGAATCAATACCGATGTCATTTTACCATCCGATCCGAGTTTCGATATGAGTATGTTTCGATCTGAACAAAGTCGATTTTTGCATATATCATAATAAATAAGAAATTATTCTATTTATGTTCTCTCACACATATAAAAAGAGCCAAAGATGAATGTAAAAAGCTATCAGTGTTCGAAATAAAAATCAAATCCATATCTTCTCATACTTAGACGTTGACCTTCAATTTTGCACATTCACTCTTTGTGGATTGAAAAGGACCAATATGTCCATCCAAATTTAGAATAATGACAGCGGGAGTTACATGTTGAACTATATCATCCACATTTCCAGAGACTATGGAAGATGTGGAAACAAAAGTTACCGTATACATGTTAATCTTGGTTAGTGCCTGCAATTTAAATACATCGGCATATTGTACATCTATTGTGAAAGTGCCAGACCTGTATAATGTCAGAGCCTTCACACTGGGTATTGGATTTTTATGTGACCACAAATGTGTCTAGTGTGCGTGCTATGTAGGATCAATTGCAATCCTGACACTCAAGTAATATCCCGATAAGTCGGGTACCGATCCTCAGGGAAAAAGAACGAATGAATTCGTGACAATGTGGGAAAGATGAAGAAATCCTAGCTTTGATTCTAAAAGAAATGAAAAGATTATATGGGGGATGAAACAATAATGACTAGATGCAAATTTTTAGATAAAATACTAATGAAACTAAGAACTAACAATATGAAACTATGATAATTAACCTAAATGCTGATGATAATTGGACTGAAAGTTTAACTATGAGATGAGAACAAGAGGTTGGATTACAATCCCCCACACCCTAGTAATTCACTTCATAGGATAGTAGATTCGGAATTAGGATTTTAAATGAACCCAATCTTTATTAATCCTAATCATTCCATATACGAGGGATCATAGTCCACATCATATGAAATCAAAGGCAAGAACAAAGTGGTGTTGCATTAACCACACATGCGTCGCACTCTTAAGCATCCCGATTACCTAGGGCAAACGAGATCAAAATTCCTATGATGGTTGCAACAGTTACGCAACACAACTCATCTAAGGTTTTAATTCAAAAGTTTATTTCCCATTATGGTTAATTACATCGGGTGGGGTTCATGCACCCCAACTGGTAGAAAATTAGCTGGACATGATTAACTTAGAGAAAAACATGGTTTTTAAGAAAGAGAACATTAAATCTAAAGAAACTAAATCAAAAGAGAATGGCAGATTCAAACCAACAATTAAATTAATGAGCAACTGAAAGTTAAAGTAAAGATGTTACTTGAATTGAAGATATTAAATTCAAGTCCTTACAGCCAAATATTCTTATGGAAAACTAGGGTTATTGACTAGAAAATCCCTATACTCCTACTTAGCTAACCTAAAAAATTGAACCCCAATTATTGTGTAACTAATCCGAATAAATAGCTCCGGAATTTACAAGAGTTTGACCCATATAAAACTCTGAGAGTGCAAAAAAATCGTGGAAATCCAAAGCGGTTCGGACCCATCGGAGGAGGTAGTCCGAATCGCCCCCTTATTTTAAATAGGGTTCCTTAACTTGAGGCGGTCTGGATCCTTTTGGGGAAAAAGGTCCGGATCGCACCCTTTTTCCATACAGTGACTTTTTTACCAGGGTGGTTCAGATCCTTTTTGGATAAAAGGTGCAAATCTCCTGGCTTTTTCATTCATATATTTTTTTAGGAACCGATTTGTATCCTTTTATGTAAAAAGGTCCGGATCGCCTTTGTTTTTCATGCAGGGATCGTTTTCGTGGTTCTTCTCATCTTCAAATGTCCATAATTTATTCTTCGTAGCTCAAATTGACTTGTTGTTTCTTCCAGTGTTCTTGTAATTGAATTCTCTTCAACTTTATAGTTGGCTTCAACTCGGAATGAAGGTTGCAAAATTATAGAATTCCCATAAGACTTTCCTTCTTTGATTTCTTTCTCTTCTTTTCTAATTTCTTTCTTCCTCAATGCTTTAAATACCCGCAGAACTAATGAGAAATACACAAAACTAGATGTAGTTGTTAGAACAAGTCGGTAACAAAGAAATACGATAATTACACTCATTTTACATTACTTGAGATAATAAAAGTGTATAAATTCGTAAGAATTTGAACCTAATCAGATTTCCCTTTGGAAAAACAATAGTGCTTTGGTGATTATCAGCATCTCCATTTTGTGCATCCGAGCTAGTGCCTTTCCATGACAGAGGAATGGGAAAGGGAAAAATCTCATTAACCTTCAAAACCACAAAACGAAAGTGAAATTAAAAAAAAAGCATATGGTCCTTTGTTAACCAAAGTGAAAGTAAAAAATAAAATAGTAAGAATGATGCTTGAAGTGAAGCCTTATTATGTAATAATGATGCTTGGAATTGTATTTTTTAGGCTAAATTAGGATTTTGTTGTATCCCTATCTTGAAGTTCCACTTCCCTTATTTCTAAGAACATAGCAACAAAAAACTATGAATTATAAATTAGTGACTAAAAATATGAATAAGAAATTAATAAATGAACAATATGAATGGCAACCAAAGCAACAATGTTTTGAGTGCATACTGCAACCAAAACAACCTTTAAAATAACATATTATCACATAAACAAAACACATTATGTTTGATCTAATGTTCAACAGTAGTGCAAACTGCAGCCAAAATAACCTTATAAAAGAGAACATGGTCTAAAATGCAAAAACAAAAACTATAATGAATTGAACATACCAGGAATATCATACCAATATATAGAATACTTCAAAGTGAAATGAGAGATACATAAATGAATAACAAAGAACGAATTATCTTTTTTAAAAACCTTACTAGATGATTATAGTATACCATCAGTATTTATAGTAAACCCCAAGCAGGCATAAAAAAAATTAACAATCACACTACAATATGTAAGAAATAAATTTGAAAGACGTATGATTTTCAAACTACACAAAAGTACTATCTCCATCCAAAATTAATGGTCGATATTTAAAAATTATGACTTCTAAGGATTCACTCGAGGAATCGCAAAGATAAATCCGTGTTCATTATTGCGTAATTTCGTTCAAAAATTACGTCAAAAAAGGGAAACGACTTCTAATTTTGGACAACCCAAAAAGAAAGGCTGGGATTTTAATTGGGATGGATCATGTAAACATATGGTATTGATATGTTCAGCAACACAGGTAGTAATATTCATATGGCCAAAAGAAGTTGTATACAACAATTAAAAAAGAAAACAAAGGGAAACTGATATTAAAAGTATATCATTAAATTTCTTAGCTCAACACAGATGAGGAGGACCAAAATAGCAGGAAGGAGAAAATAAAACAATCAATAACATGGACTTAAAATTCGTTGCATGATTATAGTTATCCTGAAGAAAAAAAGAGAGAGATGATATTCAATATAAAAGTTATAGCATCCCTATTTACAATGGTGTCTATCTATCTCTTTAAGTAGTTCATTTCTACTCATCATCAAGTGATAACAGAGTTTCAGAGGAGGTAGGAGTGGTTTTTAATTTAGTTCATATCATTGTCGAGACACTGCTGTAAAAGAGTTTAAGGCATGGTTCTTCCAACGACTCCATAATTGGGATCAATTCTGAGTGTTGAACAATTATAACATTCTACCTTCTGACCTCCCTGACTCTCTAGACCATCTTGGTCCTCTATAAGAGGTTTTTCTTCTTGAACAGTTATATCCGTTTCTAATAACTTTAGGCTTTAATTTGTGGTATTTTACATCAAAAGTTTATGAGCTTTACCATATTGTAATTTACATTAAAAGTTTGAAATAAACAACACATTTCAAGTGTTGCGGCACATGGTGAGGGAAGAATGTGAGGGACCACATTATCTCCTCTAACTTGGCTTCCCAACAATTTTTAGAAATGATAGTATTAAGAATCACACAGAATTAAGAGTTACCACTCCTAAAATTAGTATCTCCAAAAGAGTTCAAAAATATTTGAGTGAGTAAACCAAAAAAGGGAAAAATTACCACTCCTAATCAAATAGAGCTCCATTTTAAAGACTACTTCAAAAAGAACAAAAAATTAAGAGTTACTAACTTACAAAAACCAATATGAGAAAAGATGGTTTAAATGTATGTACTTATAAAAGCAAAAATTGTAAAGTGGTCACCGTTACTCCATTACCAGTTGAGAAAGCCCTAGTGTTGTAGCAGTCCAACACCTATTAAAGGTAATTAAAATCTAAGGAAGTTACAAAAAATAAATCACATTTAAATGGAATCAATTCATCTCCAATATTTTTCGATTGAACAAACTCTGTTAGAATGTAAAAATTAAAGCAAATAACAAATCTAGTCATGCTCTTATGAGACTTTTCTAACACGATGTCGTGCGATATCGTGTTTGTGCTAAAATTATGACTCGTGTTACTTGGTAAATAAATATAACATCCCAAGGTTTCATCATTTCTTAAATTCCTCAAAGAATCGTTAAATGATAACATAAAAAAAAATCCCATTTCTCCACCACTCTCCATTCGTAGTCCCGATACAGTCATTATTTCGATCTTGCACAGGAAAAGAACATACAAATATAATCTGGAAATTGAAAAAATATATATAACAGAAGCGCATTCATACAAAAAAATAGGGGTGTTATCATCCTTCATGAATATGTGATTCAGATAAAAATAAATAAACAAATTAGAACTCTCCAAAATGACAAATTAGAACACCCAAATAGGATATGCTAATATACACACGCAATAAAAAACGTAGAAGAAATGAATATTTTGTATTTTTTAGCAAACACCAACAACATGGTTTATAAAGAAAGTGTAGATAGATGATAAGATTAGTGCACTCATAAGAAAAGTGAGGAAATTAAATTTCAAAATGCTTACCTCTGAAAAAACAATTGTGTAAGATATTGAAGCTATTGACATCAAACTTTGGCCCTAGTGACAACTCATTTGCAAAATCTACCATAAACAATTTTCAGCTACTATCATGTATGATCTTGAAACTCATACTTGTAAAATAAGAGTAAGAACTAAATAGTTTTTACAAATACATACTTGCAATGTATACATACTTGCAATCATTGAACAAAAAACATCAACCAAACTCATAAAAATAACACATCCTCTAATCCTAAACTCACATATCACATAACTCTTGTGGCACATATAAAATCTAAAAAAACTAGACATAAAAAATGTGAAACGCCAAGGTTAAGAATTTCATCGAACACCTATTATGCAACTATGAAAATATAACATTTAAAAACCATATGATTCCCGAGGTAAAGAAATAATCAAACTATAAATGATCTATGACTAATGTAGACCCTCAAGTTGAAACTAAGGGTTATTGAACTAAGATCTGAGAATGAAGTACCCAAAGTTAGATCTGCAAACAAAAAAATGTTAGATCTAAAAATTAAAAACTTAAAACACAATATACTTGAACTCGATAGGTGGTGAGGGCGGCAGCGCGAGTATATGGGGCAACCTTGGAGCTTGGATGGTGGTGAAGGAGAGGGAGGCAGCGTGGAGCTTAGTGCGGCGACATGAAACTGAGAGTGACAACGGCATGGAGCTAAGGGTGAATTTGTGGGAGATTTTTTTATTGTGAGGGTTTATTTTGTGAGGATGATGTGAGAATGGGAGAAAAGTGGTTATTGAGGAGGTTGTGTTGTGAGACCCATTTTGCCATTACATGGCAACCTTTAGATCTTACATGTGACAAAATGTAGACACTTTGGTTACTTTGATAAGAAAAGATAAAATGGTGAATAGTATAACACCATCCTCCTATATTATATAGATATAGATACAGATTCAACATTTATTACTTCAAGGTTGTGAGATATGATAATGTGTGACATCTATAAAACATTGTAAGGAACTATAACTATTTTGGTAAATGGTTTTAATGTTTTTGCTTTAAAGGAGTTGTGATAAAATTACACCAGATCTTTGGAAGTCTACTTACGCTTACCAGATCCTTGCTTACCAATTACACAATGTTTAACCAAATTAAATTCTCTCTCTATACTTTCCGTGCAAGGTTCACCATATGAAGGAACCAAAAGGGAGGAGCCCCAGGCTCAGGACAATATGATAAAAGGGTCGTTGATGAGTTAGTCATACAAATGAGTTCACCATAGTTGTTAACACCGATGTCATAGAGATAGCCATAGGTTTTTCATGAAGAGGACAATGGTGAAGAAATTTGATGTTGTTGTCATTAGGCTTATGGCATTTTGGCACTGGGTTATATTTTGTTATTACGTATACACCATTGTCAGCATATGTAGCTTGTGAGTAGACCACAACATATTATTAATGGGATTCATGTCAACTTAATAAATTAATGTGAAATAAAATGATAATAAATTACTAAAGAAGTAAAACATTTAGCACAAGATACGTAACATATGGTTAGACTCACTAGGATATATTGAAGGATGAGCTTGCTAGTATTAGTCCCTCTAGAAGAGGATAAGGTCTAGATCTCGATGACTATCAAATCTAGAAAAAAATGTGTATCAGTAGATACGTATTGATTTGTACTCTTAGCTAAAGGGGAAAGAGAGTAATCTATATTACAACTCTAATACAAAATTTCGCAATTAAAACTTCTCTACATTCAGAGTGTCCATGTAGGATTTCACTTCACACCTCTCTTTGTCTTTCAACTGTCCCTTTCCCCACAATTTATATTTTTTAAGACCTTCCATCTCTCCATCTTGCACATTTCATTTGCCCGTCCTTTCCCTATCTATTTATATCACACATATGTATTATCCTCTCTGTGTTGTAAATAGAACTCATTCATATATTTGCTTTCTCTCTCTCTCTCTCTCTCAATATCGCTTCTTATTATTTCCCTCTCCCCGTTGTAGTTATCATTTTTCATAGAACTTGATCAAAAGTAACACCACTTAGAAGTTGACCGATATGTCACAAGCACTCTGATTCTCACACAATCATATATATCTTTCTCACTACAATTTTGAGTTCATTCATTAAAGGTGAGTTAGTTTTTAATTTTTGTTTTTGTTTCCATTCTCACTGTCTGGTCCGAATATGGGAGGGCGATTATTATTTTTTTATTTGGCTGGAATTTGTTCATGATGTCTTTAGAGTTTAATTTCTTCAATCGAGGGTTTGGGTTTCTGCTGATGTTATGTAAGTGGAGTTGTTGGTGTGTAGGTTGAGGTGGTGATGTGAAGGCTTTGGTGGTGGTGCGGGTTAAAATTGATAGTTTTTTGAAGCTTTTTCCTCCAAAAGTGTGTGGTTCATCTAAGTTATTGTTAAAAGTTTTCATCTCACTTTTTGCCTTGTTGTTATACAAAATAGAAACAAGTTGTTGGAATTATTTATTTTCACTCTTTGCAATTTGTTGGATACAAACTTTTTATGTTAATTTTTTGAACTAATGGGTTAGTTTATGAAGATATGTAATTAGTAATAATGGCATATGTTGTTTACATTTTGATTTTTTAACATATGATTGTTAGTGTTAACAGTTAGTGTTGGTGTTGGTGTTGGTGGGTTATGGTTTGGGTGTAAAAGTTTTTAACCATCTTATAATTTGGATTGATCTTTTGTTTGGAATTTCCTTGAACTTTTTTCAAAAATTTATGTATCTATTATTTAGTGAAATTTAAACAACCACACACCTGCTAGTGAATATTAATAATTGTATATGATGATGTGATTGTTCTGAGATTTGTACCTAAGAGATGATAGTTACTAGAGATCTTATTAAATATTATAAGATATGATGTGGTATTTTAATACTAGTACCTAGGATATTATAGGTACTGGAGTTTGGTGATTATTTTTGTGTAATTGTATGAACGGGGGTATAGTGTTCTCTAGTTATTATGCATTCGAATGTGAGATACGGGATTTTACGGAGCACTATTATATGTTCAGGTGTAATGTTATCTAGTTACGAGGAGTTTGAGTCTGTATGTGTGGAACCTAGGATGTCAAGTTTTAGTGGGAATTGGTGTGCACATTGTTGACCTCGGTTGGGGCGCATAATAAGTGTGGGGTTACGATCTAAACTGAGTGGCTATAGTGATGTGGTTGGTTGTCTATAATGGTATAATTAAGAGAAATATGTAATTAAGGAGTTGTGAAAGTAAAAAAAATTTAATACTGTATGACTAAATATTTATGCTAATTAAATGACTCTATTGTGATACTTACTTCATTTAGTACTTTTATTTGGATTCATATAAACCTATTTGGGATCACGTAGCCAGATTCTTGTGATGGTTTGACCAATCGTTGTCGTGGCCAGCATTTCGGGCTTGGAGTGCATTTCAAGGAGCAGTTGGATCTATAGTGCATGATTTGGCATTTGGAAGTTTTATTTCATGTATAGCATAGATTTTTCATTTCATCATTGTCTTTATATCAATTGGTGAGTTGTTTATAAATTCCACGGTTGTTTGGAACTTTATTGGAAGTTATTGATGGTGATAGCTTCTATTAGATGTTTTGATATATTTGGATCTTTAGTTGATGTATATTATTTACATCATCATTATATCATTGTTAGAAAATCTTTAAATTTCCTCATATTTCTATCACAAGCTATGAATGGTATTTCAATTAACAAATATTTGAAATTGATCAACATGAATGTTAGAATATGTGGATTGGTAAAGTTTTAATGACCTTCAACCCTTTAAACCTATTTGGGGGATGGGAGATTTCAGATTTCAAGTCAAATTTGTAACTTTGTGGATTTTATTCATTTGAGGTAGGTGTTTGTCCTCCTATGGTTATTTTATGTGCAACGTGTATTTACCATTAATTGTATATGTGTTACATACAATGTGGTGCATCTTCTTTATATGTTATACTTGATTATACACATCATATTTGTTGCACTCATAACTATTCATGATTATGTGATTATGTGTTCATGTCCTGTAGTTGCGATAACGTGATTAGATGAATTTATGTGATATATTGGGACGTAGAATCTATGTAGAGAATTCATACATAAATTATGGAGTTACTTATATAAAGTGACAGGACATCGCGTTTTGAGGTGTCTTAAGGCTCATGCCAGTAAGCAAGGCTAGAGATTTCTTCAAACAGAGCCTGGACATGGCTAGTTAGGTTTAAGTGGTTCGTTATTTATAAATCTCTACGCTTTACGTATATTTGTTATATGAATTTATTTTGATGTATGTGGATGGTAGGATTGGGAGTATGGGCACCCAGACGTGGCATACTATGGTAGGTGTGTGTGAGACTTATATGAGCATTACTTTTCTTTCATGATGGCGTATGAGATATGTTGACCCGAATTGCAGTTTGTTGGGTAGTGATGATGTGATTTATGTTATTATGATTATTCTTTAGCATATTCCGAGGAATGAATTCTTGTATTAAAATTACAAGTGAGAGTATAAATTCAGATGATTTATGGTAGGAGAAATTAAACTAAATGAGTAATGTTTAATTTATATGAATTTTAGAAAACGATAAGTACCAAAGATTATATTAAATATTATATGCAATTTTTTAAGATTAGTACCGAGGAGATGATAGGTACTAGAGTTTATATCATCTAGCTACCTTGACGGGATTTATGTGAGCACTGCTATATGTACGGGTCTACTGTTGTCTGTATGTATGGGAAAATTATTTTCATTACATCACAATATGAAGGTATAGGTTGGCTAGCTATAGTGATATAGGTTATGTGAATGGTATAGTTATGGACGTCGAGATGCATCACAGTATACGCAAAGTTACGAGATAGATCAATTGGCTATAGTGATGTGGTTGTTTATATTTGTATGTTTTAACTAGAGGTACACCATATATGAGATCATTGGTGGATTTTATTATTGTTCATTTTTTTATTGTGCATCGTTGTTGGAAAAAAAATTGTCTTATATTTTTGTCATATGCTAAGAATGATATTTTAATTGTATAGAAATTTGTATATCATAATATTTTAACTGTGGTGTATAATTGATTGGTTAGATCTAAATATTTTGATTAAACCTTGTTAGAATTCATGTATCAATTATGAACTCCTGATTAATTAGACTAATTTTGTGAGATTCATAGTGCAAATCAATAGAATATGAAACTATATAAAGTGTTTTCATAATTTGGTGATTGATGTACAACGGATTGGGTAAATTCATTTTTTATGTGTCAATTTCATAATACACTAACCCCTATTCATATATTAAATTTTAGGAGTCAAATTGGGACAAATTGGATTTAAATTGGGCGAATGGTGGTGAAGAAGTTCGTCATTGGTGAAAATTGGGTTGTTACCTCAAGACCTAAGGCTATACACGGGCCGAACTTGGGAGGGTTTAGGACAGGCTTGAATAATAAGAAATTATGAGTAAGGACCCTTGTCAGGGGGTGGGGGTGTGGTGAAAATTCAATCATGCTTCAATCAAACTCTTATTGGTGATTGGTTGTGCCAATTTCTGACAGAGGAAGGAACGTTGTGGCATAGGGTGGTGGATGTCAGATTTGGGTAAGTGGGTCATTACTACAGACCTAAGATACTATGTTATATCTTTCTGGTGTAAAGACGGTTATCGTGATTATTTTTTGTACTACATTGAGTTTGTGGCTAAGGGACTAATTTTGGTTCCTCCTTTTTAGGTTTAGGATAGACTTTTTAGAGATGTTAACCCCCTTTTTCGTTGGAATTTTTTCTATACCTCCTTTATATGGGTTTGTCCCCTTGGTGTTCTTTAATGAGACTTGTATTTATAAAAAAACAAACCTTGCATTTGATATCCTAGGCATAGGTAGTTGAGTATCTCTCTACATAGTATAAAATGTTTAAGAGCACAAAATCAAGTCAAAGGTAACAAGTTCCAACTCCTTCAATGTGGCCAAGAAATTGAGGAAATCTCATCTTGTGCCTTATCTACCCTTCTATACCCTTTTGTAACTCTTATGTTGTTGTTGTCGTTAATGCGGTTCTCCAAGATGAGGCATCTTGGGCTTACTTTTGAACTATTTCTTAATGTTCTTAAGACTAAAAAAAGGGCTAGCAGGTTAGCTCGACCCGTCCTATGCTTTGTGTTTATGATAAAGTGGGGCTGCATCAATTAGAGAGCCCCAATAGGACTAGACTGTTGGAAACAAGCCGCTGAAGGATCACTCTATAAGTGGGCACGTGAAATGAAGATCAAGTGTGGTATGACTAAGTAAATACATGGATCAAGGCCTAGGTGAGTGGAGGTCATGCCAATGCCTTATGAGGCCGCTGGAGACAAAGAGGATTTGGTTGCCTGAGGCTAATAAGTCATGGAAAAGTCTGAGGTCTCTGTAATGGACATATGGTTTGGCATTGGTCTAGTTTTGGGTATGGGGATTTAACGTCTCTTTAAATCCAGGACAAGCTTCCTAATTTATTTCTCTAATCATTAAAAAAATTATTGGCATCTTGTCGTTATTTCTCTTAATTATAGCTGAGATTATTAGATATTTACGATGGTAATCCATTTGGGAGGAATAGGGCATTGACATTAGTTATATCCCTTAATGAGTCGATTGAGAGATCATTTTTCTTTATTTCTTTGATTTACCAAGTTAATGGATAAGGAGATTCTGGGAGGCATTGGACAGTTAGTGAGATAGACTGAAGTCACATTTGGAAACATAAGCAGTTATTATTTGTTTTTGTAATTAAAGTTCAAGATGTTATGGCCGCGGATATTAAGGTGGTTTGTTCTATTTACTAAATGTTGTAATCATATAGATGATTCTTTGTTTCTGTAATTATAGTTCAATATTTTGTGGACGCGGTGTTGTAATCATATGGATGAGGCAGTTATATTTATTATGATGCTTGTTTGTATGACGTATTAAATGAAATACTAATTTAAAGTGATGATTTATGACCAAAGCCTTATGTAGGTAGCGACTTAGCTTTAGGCTTGCCCTTTTTATATTTAACATGTGATCCTATCAGGACCAATTATGATAGGATCGGATCATGACAGATTGTTATGCAAAGACCAAATATTGGACTAAACCCCTTTTCTTATATTTAATACTAACAATTAATAAAACTAAATAATAAAGCCTATCTACATCATTGTCTATACCATTATACGATCTTTTGAAAGCGTTCATCCTCGAACTCAAAGGGGTGTGCCTTCGAAAGAGTCGCGTTGAATGACAAGTGTTGAATGGATATCCCGTGGCTTTTTCGCATTTGCACCCTCTCTTTGTGGTGATAAAAACGACTTATTCTTCCGCTTAGGACAACCCTTCGTCTTTTGTCCAAATTAATCGCATTTGTAACACTTTATTAGAAGGAGGGGGATTGAATTCTCATTTGTGTTGGGGGTGGAAACCGTGTTGGGAGGAGATTTCTCATTTCGGAGTTGGAATCCATTTTAAGGTGCGCTCATGCTTGATCGGTGCTTGCAAATCGTGGATATACCGATCAATTTTCTAATCATAGGTCTCCCTTAAACCAGGCCAGGTACACAACAAATGTAACATCTTTGTGTAGTCACACACACTGGAGCTGGATTAGCTCAAAGCTTGGATGTAGGAAAAATGATCGTTATCATATGAAGATGAAAAAAAATAGGCCATCATAGCTTCATTTATCTCAGGCCATGCATAAATTGGGAGTTGGTCGTCGATGGCCTTGTATCTTAGTTTTTATAAGTTTGACACACTTTTTGGCCTGAATAATTATTGAGATCAAACACTTTTTCCATTGTATCTATCCAATTAACAAAAGCGTCAACATCCATTTTTCAATCAAACATAGGTATATCCACCTGTAAATATCATTGTATAGTCTTCTCTAAGAGCCTCGACACAAGTCCTAAATGGCTAGAATCATCCCCAACTTGGCAACTTCATCCTAATACTTTGTAGGATCGTTATAAGGGCCTAATGCACATGGTTTCAATTCCCCAAGTCGAGCACGAGGTTGCTAAAAATTTCCTCTATTGTGAGCTCGTGCGGGGTAATAAATTTTGTGGTAACCTTTCTTGCAATGGGCAAAACAATTTTGGTTCTCTAACGAAACAAAAATTGGGTCTACATTAGGGCTTGAATACCGAGGTGCGTTCGAGAATATGTTATTGACATCAGGATGTTACAATGGAATATAACTAAAATGACTTTCGACAAAAAGGATTACCAAAAACTTGAGGACCAACTGGAAGGTGAGGGCGTTGTACCCGATTGTGAATATGAAGAGCCCTGTCACAAACCCATTAATTTAGTTTCGAAGGAGTGAAAAGAGTTAAACAGTTGTCAATTGGTACTCAAGGGAGTTTCAAATGGTGCCTAACTTCCACCAAATACACATTACATTAGAAGGGTAGGTGGTGTGTTCCCCTCAAAGAGGGTGAGGTGGATAGTGTGATCGAGTTGTCGAGCCCTTGCAATGGTGTGATGTTCCAGCCACCGTTAGAGGTTGCTTTAATGTCTCCATAAGGATTAGGGGCTTAGTGAGGGACATCCACCACTAAGGAGTGATGATGGGTGGAACCACTATTAGAGTCTTTTTTATTGTCTCCATAAGGATCAGGGGGTTGGTGGGACACATCCTCTACTAAGGAGTTGGGATGGGTGGGTTTGCAAACCCAGATGAGGTTGGTTTGTCTGTTGATCGTAACCCTAGAGATTTTAATCCTTACTGTTGAGGTAAAAAATTAGATGATATCTAATTATTTAATCACAGATAAATAAAATGAGACAAAGAACTTTTAAAGTGGTTCAGCCTTATAAGAATGGCCTACGCCCACTATTTTTATTATTGCCGACTGTTTGGGAATTCTCAATTACAAGTGTTCTCAAGAAATTCTGGTCCCCTTACAATGAAGATAATACAATGTATTTATAGCCCTAAGGCTGTAATGTGAAAGGGTAATACATTTAATGCCCCTTAAGTGTGTACATCTGTATGATAATAATAAGCTTTTAATGCGCAGTCAAACTGTTGGTTATCCGGCTATTAATGCTTTGTCCGAGGTGCAACTCGGACCGCCTAAGTTCCTCGGTGGTCAAAAGTTCCTCGGTACTCAAAATTTCCTCGGAGAGTTCTTGTAGGTCGGAGCGTCTGAGTTGATCGGGGAAGCAGAGTTCCTTGTTGCAGTATGGTTCCTCGGAGTCGAGGTGTTGTTCGTAAGTGTTTGTCGTTGCCATGTAGATTGCCACGTGTCTTCACCCAATTGAGCCATGGCAACAGACTAAATTTGGTATCAACAGAAGCCCCCAATGTTTCATAGTTCGAAATTTAAGGAGTGTGGAATATTATTTCTCGATGTATGGTGATTTTAAATGGTTATCCTGAAATTTAGGAGTATTTTCTCTTGTATTTATTTCTTCTTCCAAATTCATAGAATCGCTCTTTTTTGAATTTTTCTAACCGCTTCGATTCCCGCGCCCCTTTTGTCTGTTTGGCCACCGGTAACGTAACCGTCTCTTTTTGTAATCATTACTTTTACCCTTTCCCAAGGCAAAGTATTTAAACGTTGCAGAAAATCCCATCGTCTTCTACTTTTTCAAATTTGTCTCTTTGAGTTTTCCATCGTCTCTCTCTCTCCTGTGTGTTCATCTCTTCCATCATTTGTTGTCAATAGACTCCTCTCTTTCCTGTAAGATTTTCTTCTTTATCTTTGATTTCCTTCTTTCATCATGGTTTATCCTGTAGAATCAATTGATAAATTTCGCTCTGATTTCTCTATTCCCTCCTGGGTTGTTTTGGAAGAGTTTTCTGAGCCTTCAGACTATTTCCGTTTGGCTGAGGGACATTGGTTCCCCAGTTTCTTTGTTGCTGAGTGTGGTTTTTCTTTTCCTCCAAACCCTCTATGTTTGGAATTCTGTCAATACTTTGACGTAGTTCCTGCAAGAATAGCTCCCAATACGTGGAGAATAGTTAACGGTATTCATAGATTAAATCAAATTCATGGAACCCGTATTGGAATTCCTGAAATAATGTTTTGTTATAGATGGGCTGTGGGCGATAATACTATTTATTTAAAAACTAGGTTTTTAAATAGATCTTTAGTGGTCAATCTCCCAGATGCCAATAGGGATTACTTTGAGCACGGGGTTGTTATGAAAAATTGGCAACACCCTCCATTGACTGGAGATGATGTCTACCAGGGTCCAGATGTCCTCCCTATGGCAATGGGATAGGTTGTTTTTATTTTATTTTCAAAATTATGCTTACTTTATGTTTGATAAAATGTTCCATTGATATTTTAATTTTGATTTATTTGCAGTTGACAGCAAAAGAAAATCTCCAAAAGAGGCAGACGTTAATATAAGGCACTTAAAACTTATCTGGAGTTTACATCAGACTGTTGCTGATGAGCATATTAGGTCAGCTTCATATTTGCTGCAGTACAAGAGTTACACCTCCTCTTTTACTGCTCGTCCGGTGATAGGCGATGCAGAACCAATACCAGCCTCTACCAGTTCTTCACCTGAGTCACATATTCCTTTGAGTGAAAGAATGAAGAAAAAAAGACCTCCTACCCTTTTTGAGAAACCTGCCTCTGGTGCTGGTGAGGCAAAAAGAAGTAAACTTGATGTCCCAGGAGTAGGGACAAAGAAAATTGATGCATCTTCCTCGGTTGCTCCTGTGAAGGTGGTCGAGAATCCCCCAGTGGCCCCGAGCAAGGCTGCTGCTCCAGGCGAAGTGATTGTCACTTCTTCGACTAAGACTACAACGTTAGTCGAGAAAGTTGATGCTCCTCTGAGGAGGCTGAAGAAAATCTCCTCTGTTAATTTGGCTGAATCCATCTCTCAGCCCCCGACTAGTGGTGTTCCCACTTTTGTTACCCCGAGCTCTGCTATGAGCTCGGTGAAGACTTGGATCATTCCCGAGATCCAAGGTATTGAAGAAAACATTTCTCGGGACACTATTACTACACTAGCATCTCGTCATATTGCTTCTGTAAGTCCCAAAGTCTTAAATTTTCATTCTTTCCTTTTTGTATATGTGCACTAACCTGCTTTCATTTTCTTTTCACAGTTGGTGAGCTATTTTAATACAATTTTGAAGAAAGATGAAGCTATTAAAGCTTCAAGCTCCTCGTCTGGTGTAGAGGAAGCTTTGGTAGGCCTGGCGCAGTCTCTGAAAGATTCTCGTCAGAAATATGATGATGATAAGGAAATTTGGGAGAAAAAAATTACTTCGACTGAGCAAGAGAAGGCTCAGGTTATTGAGATCTCCAAGGGGTTGGAGAAAAAAATGAATGATTTGGAGAAGAAGAATAAAGAGCTCGAAGGGAAGATAAAAAATGCTGGGGAGCTTGAAAATAAGCTCAAGGCCACTGAAGAGGAGTTGGGTCAACTTCGGGAAGTAAGCCGTCAGAAGGAGGAAGTTGAGAATAAACTGCAGGCTGCTGACAATCTTCTTTCTGATAAGCTTTCCTCGGAGAAGACAAAGAGGAAATTGGCTGTGAAGAAATCTTTCAGCGCTGGCTGGGATAAAGGGTGGAACAAAGGTTTGGCTGCCATGATGTCGCAAGTCGAATATAGCAGCCTCAAATACCTTGGAGATGGATGGGTCGCTGCTCTACAAGAAATGAAAGTTGATAAAAATTCTGAATTATTTCAGCGACACATCCTTGGCCCCCCTCCAACTCCTGAAGACGAAGAAGAGGACGAAGCTGCCTCTGAGGAGTCTTCCATGGTGATGGTAGATCAAGTTTCTCATCCCCCAGCCATCCAGCCCACTAACGAGGAACTTTAACTACCTTCTACTTCCTCCGAGCAACCTCCAGCACTTCCCAAGCAACTCTCTACTCTATCCGATCAACCTACCTCCTCGTCCCAGCCTCCCAAGAAAGTTTTGGGAGACAAGGAAAAGGTGTAGAGTTGTTCAGATTTCTCTCTATTTTATTTTTCTTTGTCAAATGTAACTTCTGAACATGTAACTCTGAACCTTGTACTTATAAACTTTGTGATGTAATAAAATTTGAACTTTTGCTTATGCATACTGTTGATTCTCTTCTTCATGCTCTGTTTGTACTCTTATTGATTATTGCTTTTTCTTCCTCTACTAGTTTCTGGCGAGGATGGAATTATTGTCTGCTCATGATACAAAGTTGTTGCAGTAATGCAATGAATATTTTAAAGCCGGTCATACAGACATGAGTGCAGCTCAAATCACTGACATCCTCGGTCATGGTGCTTTAGAGCAAGCAATTGAAGCTTATCAGTATTTGAAGTGCCTACTCGACCGTGCAGTGGATAACAACGTGGCATACTATGATATGATTGAGGATCTCCAAGGCACTCTTAAAGAACTTCAGTAATAATATAAGGAATCCACTGCCCTTTTGCACGAGGTGTTTCAGAAGAACTATCCGCAAATCAGTGCTGATAAGGTATACGATAAGAGTTTTGCTGCTTACGACGTGCGGGAGAGAACGTTGAAGGCTGAGGTCGAAGAGCACAGATAGATAGCTGAGTTCTTAGAGCAAGAAAAAAATAACCTGGAAAGAGAGGTGTCTCAGTTGAAGTCTACAGCTTCCACCTCAAATGCTTTGATCCTAGTGACTGACGAGGGATTCTCGTTCTTGGAGGTCAAAAACGCCAACCTGATGGATGAGTTGGAAACCTTGAAAAGGTCTGTCCCTTCTACTTCTGCTCGTGGATGAGCAAGAGATGCTCAGGGATGAGAAAGAGCTGCTCGGATTCCTATCGAGGAATAGAGGACGCAATCTACTTTAGAGAACCAGGCCTTCCAACTGATGGCGAAGAACCAGGCATTGGCTGAGATGTCTAAGAAGATCAGGGGTCTGGAAGAGCAACTTTCCCCGCAGAAGTCTGTCTTAGAGAATAAAGAACTCTTTATCAAAAATCTCCACGAACAGCTGGAAATATTGACATATCAATTACACAAGCAGTCCAGAGAATTCTGGATGGTTGGCTAGAACGAGGCTCTCTACCATTTGGATGATCGTATCCAAAATGCAAACAATGAAGGTTACAAATAGGGATGGTTGAATGCCTTAGGTGTGTTGCAACTGGAACAGGGTCATTACCTGTGGGATTATAATAATCCTGGGCTGCTCAACCTACCAGTACCACCATTGAAGCTTGATATGAGTTGGATCCCTTCTCGGGCCATCCCTCGGTGTCTGATTTCCAAATACCTCGGCGATTACAATCTCCATTCCAATGTCGAGATATCTCATCCTGAGCACTTCCTAGATCAACCATCTGTGATGAATATCAGGATGCTTGAAGGTCTTAACTTCATAAATTCCCCTCATGGTTTAAATGATCCACCTGCTGGCGAGGAACCTGTTTCAAAAGCAGAGGGGAAGAAACCAATAGAATAGGAATCTTAATGTAATAAATTTGTATTTCATTCTTGATGTATTTTATTTTACATTTAATGAAATAATTTTATTTACAAATCTTGAGTGTCATTGTCTTGTAATTATAAAACACTTTCCATCTGTGCATGTATATCTGTTAAAAAGATAACAACATTGTATTATTTGTCGATCAACTGGAGTTTGTTAAAACTTATTGTCGACTATCTTGAATTTGTGGTAATCATTTGATGACTAAACAAAATTGATGATACTTTGTTCCTCGACCAACTTGGTAGTAATTAAAAAGTCACGAGTATCAAAACTTTTGCTAGATCACTTTCTCGTACTCATAAAATGTAATGTTTCCGACCAACCAAGGTCGATGAATTTTTCTTCTCGACCAACTACAGTTAGTGGGTTTTTTCTTAATGAGCAACTTTGGCACTTTTTGGAATAGTTTTACCTCCCGACCAACCTTAGTTGGCATTTTCGAGAATATATTTACTTCCTAACCAACCTTAGTTGGAATTTTTAGGAATAGTTTTACTTCCCGACCAACCTTAGTTTGCGTTTTCGAGAATATATTTACTTCCTAACCAACCTAAGTTGGCATTTTGAGGAATACATTTACTTCCTAACCAACATAATTCGGCATTTTTAGGAATACATTTACTTCCTAACCAACAAAGTTGGCATTTTTAGGAATAGTTTTACTTCCCGACCAACCTTAGTTGGCGTTTTCGAGAATATATTTACTTCCTAACCAACCTAAGTTGGCATTTTTAGGAATACATTTACTTCCTAACCAACATAAGTCGGAATTTTTAGGAATACATTTACTTCCTAACCAACCAAGTTGGCATTTTTAGGAATAGTTTTACTTCCCGAACAACCTTAGTTGGCGTTTTCGAGAATATATTTACTTCCTAACCTACCTAGTTGGCATTTTTAGGAATAGTTTTACTTCCCGACCAACCTTAGTTGTCGTTTTCGAGAATATATTTACTTCCTAACCAACCTAAGTTTGAATTTTTAGGAATACATTTACTTCCTAACCAACATAAGTCGGCATTTTTAGGAATAGATTTGAGTAGTCCGAGATCTGCTGAGTAGTGTATAGAACTAGTATTCCGCAAAAAAATCCAATAAAAGGAAAGAACTGGGAAGAACATTGTCACTTTATTCATACTGATGAAACTGTATTACATGAGAGTTTACATTACTGATAATATTTGCGCAGGTGTTCTGCATTCCATGCATTCTTAAACTCCTCCCCTTCCAAAGTTTCTATTCTGTATGTCCCTGGTCGAACAACTTCCTTAACTCGGTAGGGTCCATGCCAGTTCGCTTCCAATTTGTTATGCTTTTGAGTCACCTTCTTTAGCACATAGTCTCCTTCTTTCAGGTCGCACTTATTCACTCTCTTATTGTAGAACAAAGTTGTTCGTTGTTGGTAAGAAGCATTTCTAATGGCTGCTTCTTCCCTAACCTCCTCGAGCATGTCCAAGTCTAACCTTCTCATTAAATCGCTGACAGGGGAATTGAAATTCAGTATTCTGTGTGTTGGGAGACCCAATTCGGTGGGTATAACAACTTCACTTCCAAATGCTAGCATATATGGAGATTCCCCTGTTGCTGCTCGGGGAGTAGTTCGATAAGCCCATAGCACTGATTGTAGCTCGTTGATCCAGTTTTCTTTCGCGTCATTCAGTCTTTTTTTCAAACCATTCTGCAACATTTTGTTTGTCACTTCAGTTTGTCCATTGCTTTGAGGATGGCCTGGTGTCGAGTGGATCTTCAAGATATTTGACCGCTGATAATAGGCAGCGAACTCCCCGTTGTTAAATTGTGTTCCATGGTCTGTGATGAAGTCATGAGAAAGACCATATCGACAAATGATGTTCTTCTAAATAAATTGGTACACCTTGTCATATTTCATATCAATGAGAGGCTCAGCCTCAACCCATTTAGTAAAATAATCCACGGCGACCACAAGATACTTAAATCTTCCCCTGGTCGTCGGCAGTGGCCCAACAAAATCTATTCCCCATATGGCAAATGGCCAAGGGGAAGTAATGGATGTAAATAACGCTTGGGGAGTTCTTCGGATGGAGGAGAAACGCTGACACTTGTCACATTTCTTAGCATAGGCTATACAATCAGCCCTCATCATCGGCCAGTAGTATCCTTGAGTCATCATTCTTTGCAAAAGAGTCCGACCTGCTACATGGACTCCATAGGAACCTTCATGGACCTCTTCAATCAAATCTTTCACCGCGGTGGGATGCACACATCTTTACAAACCTACTATAATTCCTCGTCTGTATAAAATACCATTAGTCAGTACATAACGAGCAGCCTTAAACTTCAATTTCTTGGCTGTAAGTTTGTCAGTTGGTAATTCCCCTTTCTCAATATATGCCCTGATGGGATCCATCCATGATGACCCTAAATCGAGGGTATTAAAGTTTATCGTCAGATCTTCATCTATACTCCGACCAGCTAAAACTTAAATTGGGATTATTCTTCGTAGCTTGGTACGAGTAGCTGATGCTAATCGAGCTAAGGCATTTGCTCTTGCATTCTCCATTCTTGGTATTCTGACCAGCTGAATTGCAATAAATTCCGACACCAATTCCTTTGCCTTTGCTTGATATCTGATCATTAATTCTCCTTTGGCTACATATAATCCCATCATTTGATTTATGACTAATTGCGAGTCACTAAAAATAATAACTTGTTCTGCCCCCATAGTTTTTGCCAAACTAAGACCTGCAATCATGGTTTCATATTCAGCCTCATTATTCGAAGCTTTGAATTGGAAATGTAGGGCGTATTCTATGTCGACCCCATCCGGACTGTTCAAAATTATCCCTGCACCACATCCTGTAGTGCAGGATGAACCATCCACATACAGACTCCATATAGGAAACTCGTCTTCAAATTGCTGATCTGACAAAGTTCATCGGTGGAAAATTTGCAGCTCCCTTTCACTATCTCCTGATATTTCTTGTTGTTCGTCGATCATCTTTTCTTTCCCTTTTACCAACCTAAGTTGGTCTGGGCTTGAATTTGATGATCCTGTAACATTTACTTGCCCTTTTTCCAAGCTAACTTGGTCTGGGTTTGCATTTGATGATCCTGTAACATCCACAGGTTGATCGGTGAGCAATTTTTTCTCCTCGGGGGCATCAGGATAGGTGAACTCTGCTATAAATTCTGCTACCGCTTGCCCTTTTAGCGATGATCTTGGTTCATAAACTATATCATATTCACCGAGTTCTATTGCCCATCACATCAATCTTCCTGACTTTTCTGGTTTATAAAGGTCTTGCCTTAATGGGATATCAGTATATACTACTATGGTATGAGCCTGAAAGTATGGCTTCATTCTTTTACTTGCCTCGATCAATGCTAGTGCCAATTTTTCCAGCCTTGGATATCTGATCTCTGCTCCTCACAAGGCCTTACTTGTGTAGTAGATTGGTTTTTGTACTCCATTATCCACTCTTATCAATGCCGAACTAACTGCATTCTCGGACACTGCTAGATATAAGTAAAAATTTTCTCCCATCACTGGCCTGGATAACAGTGGAGGTGTTCCCAAATATTTCTTCAAGTCTTGGAAAGCCTTTTCACATTCATCATTCCATTCAAAAGTTTTTCTGAGCATCTTGAAGAATAGGAGACATCGATCAGTTGCTCGCGATACAAATCTATTGAGCGCTGCTACTCGTCCTCTAAGACTTTGTACCTCTTTCTTCGTCGTTGGGGATCGCAGCCCTAACACAGCTTTGATCTTTTCAGGGTTAGCTTCAATGCCTCGCTAATTGAAAATGTACCCGAGAAACATGCCTTCTCGTACTCCAAATGTGCACTTCGTCGGGTTAAACTTCATTTGATATTTATCTAGTTGATCAAAGGTCTAGCTTAAGTCAACTAGATGATCAGTAGCTTTCTTGCTCTTTGTCAGCATATCATCAACATAGACTTCCATATTGCAACTGATTTGTTCTGCAAATACTTTGTTCATCAGCCGCTGATATGCTGCACCTGTATTTTTCAAACCAAAAGGCATAACATTATAACAATAAGTTCCCCTAGTGGTAATGAAAGAAGTACTCTCCCTATCTTCAGGTTTCATTTTAATCTGATTGTAACCAGAATAAGCATCCATGAAGCTCAGCAGCTCGTGTCCCGAGGTAGCATCCACTAGTTGATCAATTCGGGGGAGCGGAAAGTGATCCTTTGGGCATGCTTTGTTGAGGTCGGTGAAGTCCACACACATCCTCCATTTATTGTTCTTCTTTTTCAACATCACCACATTTGCTAACAAGTCTGGATATTTAACATCTTCAATAAAACAAGCCTTTTGGAGTTTCTAACTTCCTCTTGTATAGCTGGATTCTTCTCGGGACTGAATACTCTTCTTCTCTGTTTCACAGGCTTGATCTCCTTATTCACATTGAGTTAGTGACATAAGAAATTTAGGTCTATCCCAGGCATATCCTCATGACTCCACGCAAAAGTTTTATTTCTGCTTCTTAGGAAAGTTATCAATTCCTGTTTTAGTGAGGCTTCCAACGACGAACCTACTTGAGTAGTTCGTTCAGGGTGCTCGTCGTCCAGAATGATGTTTTCAGTAGCTTCCACTACTTGACCCTTCACGAGTTGCGACTCATCTCTAGGATCCAATGTTTTAATTTCTGCACCTTTATCCACTTGATAGGTGGTGGTCCTTTTCCTCGATTCCTCCATTTCCTCTTGTTCGACGGATGAATAATACCATTCCCGAGCTACTTTCTGATCACCTTTCACAACTCCTACTCCAAAATTTGTTGGAAATTTCAGGCATTGATGTACCGTAGATGGTACAGCCTCGAACTTCTTCAATCCTACTCTTCCCATGATGATATTATATGACGATTGAACATTCTTATCCATCACGAAGAAGCATATTCTTTCTGTCCGACAAGCAGGACACGTACCAATGAATATATCCAATTTAATCGTCCCAAGTGGAAATACTTTCTCGCCAGCAAAACCGAGGAGGGGTCTATGATAAGGCTCCAGTTGAGATAGCTTTAGATTTAAACTGTTGAAGCACGAGTAGAATATGATGTCTACCGAGCTACCATTGTCTACCAGTACTCTTGAAATCATTACCTCCTTCATCCTCATTTTGATCACCAATGGGTCATCATGAGGATATAGAACACCTGCGAGGTCGTTCTTTAAGAAACCAATGACCAATTTCTCTTTGTTCATCTTTCTCGGGCGATCCTCCTTAGCTAGATTTATTAGTTGAATGTAGGAGCAAACTTGAGCCTCACAGAGGTAAGCTTTTCTCTCGGCACTAAGGTCTCCTCCTCCTGCATCTCCACCTGTAATAACATTACAGTCAAATGACCCAAAGTGTATTGAAAATACCTCACGTTCTGGCTGCCTTGGTCTCTTGGGAAGATCGGGGTCATCTTCTGGATCAACTTCATGGTCTTTTTTATTATTCTTCTATGTTCGACAAGGATATCTAGACCTCTCTCTTGTTCGGTCGTTGTTTCTTCTATCATTCCTCCGATCAACATACTTTGCCGGTTTTCCTCGTCTGATGAGTGTTTCAATCTCATTCTGAAGAGCTATGTAATTTTTGGTCATATTGCCATGATCTTTGTGAAACTCGCAATATTTTTCTTTATTTCTCCAGTCTCGGTCTGCCTTCATTTTCTCTGGCCAGTTTAATTCCTCATTGCTCTTGATTTCTTCTAGAACGTGGTTGATAACTTTCTTCAAAGGAGTATAATTATCAAATTTCTTCAATACTTCCCATGACGACCTTGTTCTTGAGTGTTTTTCACTACCATTGTTCTTATGCTCTTTCTTCTTATCTTCATCACCTTCCACCTTGGTTTCTTTGGCATCCATATTCTTCTTCGCAGCCATAGCCTCCTCGGCATTCATAATCTTGGCTGCTTTTCCCATCATATCTGACATGGTTCTAGGTTGATATTTGGACAAAGTGTAGTATAACTTATTGGGCAGTAGTCCACTCATCAAGGAGGTAATCGCTGTATTTTCCTCATAATCAATGACTTCGAGTTTCTCATTATTAAAATGAGTTATATAATCTCTGGTACTTTCACCAGCTTTTTGTATAACACTTAACAAATGCGCTACTCGTTTAACTGGCTTTGCCCCAAAATAGAAATTCCCAATGAATAACTCAGACAGTTGAAAAAAAGTTGAGATCTTACCCCGAGGAAGATTATTGTACCATATTTGAGCAGATCCGGTAAGAGTTCCCGAGAATGCTCTGCATCTCATCTCATCTGGAACATCATAGATGTCGGCTACAGCTTTGTATTGTTCTTCATGAAGGATAGGGTCGGTCTTTCCATCTTATTTGGGGGGTCACAACGGGTGCTTTGAACTTTGATGGTGTTGGAAAATCTACAATGTCCTGGACAAAAGGTGTTCCTTGAACAAAAGTTCATTGTAGAGGGTTCTTGGCTTTAGCCATTTCCCCTAATCTATGCTCCAGCCTCTGAATAGAGCCTTTCCACGCATCGTTTCCTTCCTCGAGCCTGTTGGTTCGAGCAACTGATCGCATTGATGTGGCTTCCTGGGATCTATCTTGACGAGCAGCTGGTCGCGACTGGGCAGATCCTTCCCTTAAATCTGATGGTCGTCGAAAACTCCTTGATGCGGCTCTAGGAGGACTTTTGCTCCTCCTAGGACCTAATCGATCAAAAGGAGATACTCTGCTTAATCTTTCTAGTGCAGTGGTCCTTTCTAGGGAGAGAGTGATACGTTATTCAGTATCTGTGGCTCGTACTGACGAAGTTCATCCAGGTTGATAAGAAAAATCTTCAGACTCCTCAGTACGACAAGAATCGGTACGCCTAGTACGTGAAGAAGGTAAATGGGTATTTCTTTGAATACTTCACGATTCTGAATGGGTTGGCGCACCGCCATGGAGGGTTCGTATGAGTTGTCGCATCGTTTCTTGCATGACTATATGGCCCTGAGCCAGATTTGTCATTATTTCAGCCAGATCTGGAATATTTGGCAGAGCATATGGATTTGGAAGGCTTCCAGCGTTTCGATTGCTGGGTTCTGGAATATCAGCCATTTGTGATGAATTATTTTTGATGAAAAACGATATTACCAGTCATTTCCCACAGACGGCGCCAATCTGTTGATGTAAAAAATTAGATGATATCTAATTATTTAATCGCAGATAAATAAAATGAGACAAAGAACTTTTAAAGTGGTTCAGCCTTATAAGAATGGCCTACGTCCACTATTTTTGTTATTGATGACTGTTTGGGAATTCTCGATTCCAAGTGTTCTCAAGAAATTCCGGTCCCCTTACAATGAAGATAATACAATGTATTTATAGCCCTAAGGCTGTAATGTGAAAGGGTAATACATTTAATGCCCCCTAAGCGTATACATCTGTATGATAATAATAAGCTTTTAGTGCGCAGTCAAACTGTTGGTTATCCGGCTATTAATGCTTTGTCTGAGGTGAAGCTCGGACCGCCTAAGTTCCTCGGTGCTCAAAAGTTCCTCGGTATTCAAAAGTTCCTCGGAGAGTTCTTGTAGGTCGGAGCGTCTGAGTTGATCGGGGAAGTAGAGTTCCTCATTGCAGTATGGTTCCTCGGAGTCGAGGTGTTGTTCGTAAGTGTTTGTCGTTGCCATGTAGATTGCCACGTGTCTTCACCCAATTGAGCCATATCAACAGACTAAATTCGGTATCAACACTTACTTTAAAATTGAAGAAGTTAAAAGCAAATTTTAAGAGTCTAAACACATATACTATGGTCATTTCCAGTCGTGTTATGGAAAAGAAAGTTGTGTTCAAAGAGATTCAAGATATCTTAATTAATAAGAGAGGGGTCGCAGACCTTATTAAAGCTAAAATAAATTACCTTTAGGAATATTTAGAACTAAAATAGGAGAATAGGAGTTCTTTAGACAAAACTCGAGCATAAGTTGGCTAACGACTGGTGACATTTTTCATAAAAAAGTGTGAATTGTCATAGAAGAATAAATAAGATCTTGTTTATATGTGGTGTGGTGGTGTAGGTGTATCAGACATAAATATTTATGCAAGAAAATACTATGTGATAATTGTCTCATCTGTTTGGAGTCAATATCCTAATTGGGGGAAAGAGAAACTCTTAAGGATTAGACAAAAATAGTGAAGAATATAAAGTGAGTCTTAACAAGATTACTGCTGAAGAAACGAAAAATATTTATTTGAGATGAGTACCGATGAGACATGATTGAAGTAGTTCAGTCCTTCTTTTGTCCAGAAAAGATCCTAAAAACATGTAATATCGTGTCACTAGCTTAATCCTAATCCCTCTTCTATGAAGGATTTTGAACCTATTTCGTGCTGCATTATTATCTATAAAATATTTCAAAAAGTGAAACTAAGGAGGAATTAATATGCCCATGATATATTGAGCGAGTATAAACAATCCACCTTTGTGTACAAGGGAAAAATATGAACTTGTTGGGGGGGGGGGGGGGGAGGGAGGTATCACAGAAGTCAAGGACAACTCAAGTGTGTGATTAAAATCGATATCATGAAGGAATATTTATGACAACTAGTTGGTATTTCCTACAAGATGTTTTAGAGGTGATGAATTTTCCTAACCAGCTAATTTGTGGATTGTTATGGAGCCATTTTCATGGATTTGGACACAAAAATTGAGGATGACAAATTCAACAAGCATGTTAAACGTTAGGAATTAAACATTACTCATTTATATTTGCGTTTGACTTGTTTAGCAAGTATTCTATATACTATGTGGAGATCGATCACAAGTATAGAGAAAAGTTAGAGCAATATTATCAGATTCTGTCGGTGTGATATCCAGATATATGGGATTTATCTCGTTTCAGTAACGCTCAAACCCGGAATCATAAGTGTTTAATTGATAAGTTGTTGAACCGAGTAAAACATTGGACTTCTCGTTGGTTATTATCATGCGAAAAAATGATTTACCTTAGTTATGATGGATCCATACATATGTACTAAAGGGAAGGATAGGCTAACAACTCTTGGATGTGGAGAAATTATTCAAGTATGAGAGAAAAGGCAAAAAGATTCATCGGGCAATGGTAAAAATACATATTGTTGGATTATTATTTAGTATTTTGTAGGCAGATTGTGCTAAGGCCGATTTAAGGGATGGAAGATGGGTAATGCCTCCACATAATTCTATTGCTTTAATAAAGTTAAAAATAATAAAAGGACACGCCCATGTAAATAGAAATGAATTGGTCACACGAATCATTCCTCAAAATGGGGAACTGAGTTTCAATTCCACTTATGAGGCTCTAAGGAAACATAAATCTTTATTTTTCAATTCTGCTTATGAAAAAATAGTGTGGAAATCAGTATTACAAAAAATCAGTAATCATAGAGAAACAAGGGGTGCGGAAATTAACATGCTCAAAAAACAGATAAATCAGAAACAGGTTACCACCAACATTTAGAAGCTAGATGTATCAGTTATTAATCTAGATAGTATAGATAGAATGTCAAATGATGGAGAATAAGACATAAAGACTAGTTTTCTTGACTACGTTAGAATGTTGCAAGATCAGTTTAATGTGAGCATGAACCATGTACAAGCTACTTCCATTTTGATTTTAACTATTGACCAGGTAGTTTTGATAAGGTTCTTTAGATGTGTAAAAAATTGGTGTTTTTCTTTTATAGGGCTTAATTTATTATTCTGGTGACTTTCTTCTCCAATGGTTGTTGAGTATACAGTCCCAAATTGAATCTTGTTTTCTTGTTCGGGCAATTTCAATTTAAGTGTTTTGCCTCTCTCTTTGAGCTCCTGGAAAATCTCTTTCGTAGTTGGGGCGAGTGATGGATTCGGCCAAGCCCTTATGGCCATTATTGACCTTTTTCTTGATGAGTGTGTATTTACGGTATTTTTGGGTTTTTAGTTTACTAATATATATAGGGAAATTCATAATTACTTTTGTTCTGTATGTCCTTTTCCCATTTTAATGTTGCATTAAGGCACACATTTATAGGCGATACATATCTTATATTCTCCTTACGTCAATATCTATTATATGTTGGTATTTATGATATGTTGGCTACCCAAACAGACGACTTGATCATAGATACTATTGACTGGTGGTCAATATATGGTTCAGTAACTCAAGAATTAGCGGAGAAGGTAACTCAATATATGGTTTAGTTCTACTATCAAGAAGACTCCAAGCACTAGCAATCCACCGTTCTAATTTCAAAGACATGTATTAAGTATTAACTTTCGAGTCAGATGGAGTATTTGTTAAAAATTATGTATGCATATTAATTCACTTATGTTTATATTTACACACACATACACACACACATGTATATATATATATTACATATAATGTTTCGAACAATATTTCCATAGTGTACTATGTCCAAAAAAAATGCTCCAACTAAGCCTACCCCCAACGTACTGTGTACCAAAAATAAATAGCGTGCCAGTACCCATAACACCTACCGAGATTGGCGTTCTAGGAAACATTACTATAATTTTCACTTTCCAACTTATATTTTCTTTCTCATCTTTACATTTACACACACACACACACACACACACACACATGCATATATATTACATATAATATTCTGAATAATATTTCCATAGTGTACTATGTCCTGAAACAATGTTCCACCTAAGCCTACCCCTAAAATACTGCATACCCCCAATCTCATCTTTATATTTGCACACACACTCACACACACACACACACACACACTCACAAACATGTATATATATTACATATAATGTTTCAAATAATATTTCCATAGTGTACTATGTCCGGAAATAAGGTTCCAACTAAGCGTACCCCCAATGTATTGCGTACCAGATAAATAGCGTATCGGTACCCATACCTACCGAAGAGACTCGTGTTCCAGGAAACATTACTACAACTTGCTAAAGAAATTTGCACTTTCCCATTTAGATTTTCTTTAAACCCCTCCCCCCCAACACCCCAACCCACCCTAAAAGAAAAACTTCTAGGGCAAATTTTGGTTGGTATAGCCTACATATACCCATATTTTTTCATTACACATTTACGATCGAATAAATAAATTGTGAAATTATAGTTTAGAAAAGTTTTCCATCTTTATCACACAACCCTATAGTGTTCTTGAAAGGCCCGCATATGGCAACCAAAGCACTTGTCCATGCTCCACCAGAGATCATCTACAAAACTAATGATAAAAAAATTCAACCCGAATTTTTTTTTAAATGAAAAGTGGGTATCTATGAGCATTTTCGTCCGTTCAAATTTTTTCCATCATCTCACCAACTTCCGTGTTGAATTTTTTGAGTTTTTTTGTAAATGATCTCCTTATTGTGTTCATTGGTTCTTTAAGTGAGGTATGTTTTAGAGTGTGAATATATATAAAATAATGCTCTTGTGTGGACTAGTCTGCATTTTAAGAGTGTGGACATAACATGTGTCACTTGGCGATGAGCCTAGAAATTATCGGCTAAATTATAGGTACACTCTCTATCAATTTGGTGGGCTCAACTCCAGGTGACACATGTCTGGTCTGTACTCTTAAAATGCGGACTGGTGCAGTATATATATATATATACCTCTAACATACCTCTTAGAAACATACCTATGAGCATACCCATTTTAAAAAATAGTAAAAAATATATTTCCCAACCAAATTTGTATACATGATCTACATAGTAAGGACATCATCTACAAAATAATAATAAAAAAATTTAACCCAGAAGTAGCTCCTAACAGCATACCTATGAACAAGCCTATTTTTTTTAAATTGTAAAAAAATGTATTTTTCTACTAAATTTTGTATACACGATCTCCATAATGAGGAAATCATCTAAAAAAATAATTATCAAAAAATTCAACCCGAAAATGGGTGAAATGAAAAGTGGGTATATATGGGCATTTTCGGCCGTTCAAATTTTTGCCACCATCTCACCCACTTTCGAGTTGAATATTTTGATTTTTTTGTAGATGATCATCTTACTATGTTCATTGGTTTGTTAAGTGAGGTATGTTGGCAAGCGTAAATATATATATAAGCTCTCCAACAAACCTCTTTCTAGCAACATACCTATGAAAATACCCATTTTATAAAAATAGTAAAAAAAATATATTTTTCAACCAAATTTGGTATACATGATCTACATAGTAAGGAGATCATCTATAAAAAGATAATCAAAAAATTCAACCCAGAAGTGGGTGAGATGATGAAAAAAATTCAACCTAGAAGTGGATAAAACGAAAGTGGGTATATATGTGCATTTTCAACTATTCAAATTTTTTTCATCATCTCACCCACTTCCGGGTTGAATTTTTTGATGATTTTGTTTGTAGGTGATATCTTTACTACGTATATAATGTATACAAAATTTGATTGAAAAATAAATTTTCTTACTATTTTTTTTAAATGGGTACGTTCATAGGTTTGTTAAGAGAGGTATATCAGAGAGTCTGACCGATATATAGTTATCTATATACACATGGACTGATTTAACTACTTAGACTTCATTTTGAACAGCTACATTTATGATAATAGTTGATTTTCTAAATATTACATTTCAAGATAAAAATAAAAAACACCTAGCCGCTAGTCAGCCTCCCACCGCTCTCTTTCAGCCTATCGCCTTTTATAACATTCTACATTGCAGTCTTACTTTACACAGTTGAGTTGTCATGCCCCATATTCACATGCATGATGTGAAATGTTTACTTTGAAAGAATAGTTATATTTATGCCAACTCAACAAATAGTGATATAGCCCCAAATAACCCAATACTTGCGAACATACAACCCATATACAAAAAACATAACTTCAAAAATAAATATAACAAAAGGTTTAGTGGAGTGAAATTTGAGGACAAATCCTTACCCTTATGAACAAGTCTGCTAATGATGTCAAAATGATTCATTTAACAGTTCCAACTTTCATGTAGGCCTTACAAATGTTGAAGACCCCTTCAATAGCAGGTTTTATCATGTCGTACATTTAAAAGGTGTTATGCTAAGTAGATGCAAGAATGATGGTTAAATAACATACGCGTATAAGACTCACCTGAAACACATTCCTCTAGTACACAATTTTCTCATCTGATATTAGCCTATGTAGAGGCCATTCGAATAATGTTAGGGCCACTAAATGGTGTTGGTGGTCCATATGCACCAATACCTTCTGTAAAAAAACCTGAACTATTTTAAGTGAACTCACCCTCGTTATTCATTTGCTGCAAATACCCTCCTTTCTAGGATCATTTTTGCAAAGTTCGTTCGTAACCGTAAAGGGAGATCTTTGCAACAAAATACGGATGTCAGGGGATTTTTTTAGAAATTCTTACCGCAATTATATTTTAAAGAAAAACACAACTTCTCCATTTTTATTATTTAATGAATTATCAAAACTTGTTATAATGATTACAAAGAGGGAATCACCAAACACTAATCAAGAGTCTACATGCAATTTATCATGGAGATACATATATTTCATTTATTCTGAGACTTACGTATATTGAGATTGATGGTTAGTAAGGAGGTGGACCTTCTAACCACGATCAATTCTAATTGCTTAAGCATTCTCAAGGGAGATTTAATAAAAATAACTTAAATGATAGTTTGATACTGGTTAATTCACAACTTAAATGAAAACAGCTTAAACAACTTTAGTCAAAACAACTTAACCAATATATTGTGTTTGATATTGGTTGATTGACAAGTTAAATGAGATTTGGGAGATTTTTTCCACTAAAGAACATATCTGGACCCCAAAATAATGTATACAATTTCTAAAAAAGAACATAACGTGGAATGTTAAAAATGATTCCTTAAAAAATAATAACATGAGCTGGAAATAACATAACAGATTAATGTGGTTTGAAAACAAAATTATCCTTTAACAAAATATAAATTCATTCTTCGATGTTTATAACCGAAAATTTGGGGATCTTTGCAAAAACAAAATGTGTATTTCAGGATATTTTTTAGAGTTTCTTACAAAGACTTCAAAGTTCATTATAAAACTGACTAAAATTCATATTACAGTTGGTAACTACCCTAAACAATATCATAAAGAGCCTCCTCAAACAAACAAATATTCGAAATTGAGAAGTTGTGGGGTCTACCTCCGAATTATTTGCAAAGGGAAAATTTTTTCACAACTTTATTATGGCTAATATTTTTGGGTTAAACAAAAGAGGGCCTACTTCATTGTCCAAATTGCTCATCACATTACCATATGCATCTCGGGATTAATTAAGTTTAGAGATATATTTAGCACGAATTTCGAGACAAAATTTCACACATTTCCCATAACCGATCAAAACAAAGGATTGAGATCATCAATGACTTAATAAACCGCAGAAAAGAACTTTGGTACCTGCATAGGGTTTTGCATCAGAGGAGGCACTTGCTGAAATTGAGGAGGGGGTGGTGGCAGAGCCACATGTGGATTGGGAGCCATCCCACCTTGTGGTTGTCCATAGTTGAAACCAGGATGATTCCTTCAAGATTGATTGTATGTATTACCTTGTGGTACATTAAAATTACCTTGAAACCCTCCTATCGCTTCTACTTGCTCAGTGTACATTGCCTTGTATGCAAGGATGGTAGGACATCTTTTTGTAGAATGACCAGCAGAACAAATGGCACACACTTTCTATTTTCCTGCTTGCACGAGCACAGCGACTTCTCTTAATCGCACTTCAAGCATGTATCTGAAATTCTTTTCCAATTGGTCAAATTTACGATCTAACAAAGTGTCCTTGTCCAAGTGATAAATACCGGATGCAGCAGACGAGTTGCTCACTTGTCGATTTCTATTTTGACTATTGGGGTTAGAAACATCCCATGCTTGCGTAGTCTCCTCTACGTATTTCAAATGAGCCTCAACATCGCTCGAGTCTAGCTCCCAGAATGATCTTTCGCACATTGTCTGAACAAGTTGTTTTGATGCTAAAGTAAGCCCTTGATAAAAAGAATGAAATGAGATGATGTTTTTTGAATCCATGATGTGGGCAAGCACTGACTAACTCCTGAAAACGTTCCCAACACTTGTCGAAAGCTTCATTCTCATTTTGCCGAAAAGCTTGTATTTGAGCTTTGACATAATTGGTTTTGTGATGTGGAAAGAACTTGGATAGGAACTTAGTTTTCATATCTCTCCAGGATAAAACAGAATTCTGGGGTAGCGACCATAACCAAGTCTTAGCTTTATCCTTTACGAAAAAAGGGAAAAGATTTAACCGAATAACATATTGTTAGCAAGTTTGGTCACCAAACGTCTCACATGCTTCTTCGAACTCTCTAATATGGTGATATGGTTTTTCAGAATCCATCACATGAAATGTAGGCAGAATTTGGATCATCCCATTCCGAAAGTGGAACTGATTGGCATTATACGGGAGTAAAATGCAACCAGGGATAATAGTTCATTCCGAAAATAAAAGATCTTTCATGGGAAGATATGGTATTTCCTACTCTCCAGTACCAACACCAACACTTACGTGCACAAACATATTACTACCAAACGATTCAGAACTTCCACTAGGTGTTTGAATCAAAGTGCGACTTGTGATTGAATTATTCGATGAAGGAGGTGGAACCCAAAAGTGTGGAGAATCGGTGGTGTGAGAATTTTCAGAACTAGCTTCGGCAATAGGATTTTCGTGGACTTGGGTGAGAAGTGAATTTTGCAAGTAATCTTACAAGAGATGAGATGATTTTTTTTTTAAATCACTTTAGGATTAAAATCACTTTCCTAACAATTTCTAATTGATGATCCGCGGCAACGGCGCCAAAAACTTGACGCGACTAAGAATTTGTCTCAAAAGTGCATTCTTGCTCGGCTCAAGTGCAAGCCTGTCGCGCTAGTAGTAATCCGACAAGTCGGGATCGTCTCCACAGGGATCAAAAATTATCAATTGGTAATTATGTAGGAAAATTTATTTATCCTTAAAATGGTTTCTTAAAAGAAAAGAAAAGATGATTGATGGTTGAAATCTCCAATTAATGAAAATAAACTACGTGTACAAAAAAAAACTAAGAATTGTAAAAAATCAGATATGAATATGAGAGAAAATAGGGCGGAGTACAATCCTTTAATCCTTAGTAAATTACCGTATAGAATACTAGAATTGTAAATTGAAATTCTTCACTAGATCCAGTCTTTATAGATCCTAAGCATTACATATATAAGGGACTTAACCCACATCATATGAAATCAAAGGTAAATACAAAGTGGTGAATAGACAATTATACTTGCATAGTCTTCTTAAACATCCCAAGTACCTAGGGCAAGAAAGATTAAAAGATCGGCTATGTCCGTATAATTTCCATACACGATTTTGTCAATATTTAATTTACCTTCTATTTTTTATGTGGGTAATTTACCTCGGAATGAGTTCATGTACTCCAACCCTTGAAAATTTAGCTAGACATAATTTTATGAGAAAAAAAATTCATAACAGTGCATGTAATTGTGGATCTAAGAAATATTGTAAAACAAAAATTACAAAACAAGTGATAATTGAATAGAATTGAGATAAAGTAAGTGAATGGAATTTGATACTTGAAATCTGCAAGAGGGAAAAGAGATGATTGAATCCAGAAATACTTCTTGTTCCTCAAACATACAACTAGTTTTTTTTTCTAAGAATATGAAATTTATCTACTAAAAATTCTCTAAAATGTGATTCTCTCTCTAAAATTCTACTCTACTCTCTAGAATTCGACTCCTCCTTTAAAAGAAGGTAGGCTTGGCCTTTTATAGCACCAACTAGCACGAATTTGACAGCAAAAATCAATGGACTACGCAAGATATTCCAAGATTTGCACCTCTTAAGCTCCATAATTAATGCCAAAAATTCCAACAGTCGGATCGGTCTGGATCCTATCGGATCGGTTCGATTTACAATCACCGGATCGATTCTTTTTAATTTCCACCGGACCGGTTCGATTGCTATCAGATCGGTTATCTTTCCATCGGTTCGGTATCAATTCAGGGTCTACTGGAAAGGTGACATTTCGGATCGGTCCGAAATAAACCGGATCGGTCTGATTATCTTCGAGTTTGACTTTTTCTTCCATCTTTGACTAGTCATAACTTTTGATCTCGAGCTCCGATTTGACTGTCATTTCTTCCGATGCTCTTGTAAAATTAGGATCTTCAACTTTCCTTTAGGCTTCAATTCTGAACTCCAGGTGTAAATTTACTCTTTTTCCCTTTTTACTTGTCTTCTTTTCTTTTCTTCCTTTCTTTCAATTTCTTTCTTTCTTTTCTTACACTAAATACCTGTAAAATCCATAAGAAATACACGAAACTCGGGGTACTTGTTAGAAATAGTCAATGGTAATGATATGGGATAAAAATAATTCAATTACGTTGTTCGAGATATCAAAATCACTAACTTAAGGGGCTAAATTAAGAAGAATTTATGCTTTGTCAAATCCCCTAACTTAGAACTTTGCACGTCCCTGGAAATGTAAATGAAGCTACCCAAAGTTTTATTCTTTAGAATTATTTTATTAAAATGAAATTCCACTTTCGCAGCCATGCAATTGCATTGAGCATATGCAACAAGCCTTTAAACCCCTAGGTTACCCTAGTAGGACGAGTTTTGTCTCGTGAGGGTTTGCAGTGAATACAGTCACAAAATTCTTATTAACTCCAATAAAGATCAAAATACTAAAAATTTGTACCATTTAAACTTTTCGAAAAATAATCACCATAAATTCAAGAACAAACTTAGGCATTCTGGTCGGCCTTGCAATCCCAAACAGCTCATGTGCGATTATACGCCTGCTACCAATGAATCAAACAATGGGATACCGTTATCAATGCACTCACGCAATAAAACAAATAAGACATATCTCCCTCTATATTTTCCCATGATTAACTTTATAATTATTCCTTCACTATCTTATAAAGTGGGTACTTGTTTATTCTATAAAAATAATACCTTGACATATTCTAGTTGATCGGCTGTAATAGTCCATACATAAATTCTCCTAAGCCCATATTTAAGGAGGTATAGAGTAATATAAAGGGGACAACCTGAATGAGATTACATACTCTCATTCTATGAAATTAATACTACCTAAACATTCAAATATGGACATAGGCACCGCCTTGGGGTGAACAACGTAAATCTGATTTCAACTCTTTTTATCTCATCTCACTCTATTGCAAGTCCTATAGAAGTATTTCGTTGATTATTATCTCTTAATTTTTTATGGTTTGATCTCCTATGATTTAGATAAGATCAAATCAGTATATCAATTTTAGGAGATAATAGATTTACGTCATCTTTCGGAAACATACAAGCCTTTCGTTATTTTATACCATTATCTTTCTCTTAAACCCAAAGATACCCATTTTTGGTAAACCAGTGGATTACAATTCAATTCACCTATGTTTTGACGGGTTAAACTATTTTCAATCGACTATTATTTGATTTTGCTTAATTCTTAAACTCACCATTAGATCTACCTTTCATGCCTTAAAAACCTTCTTTTCAATAAATTTTTGCTAAAATAATTATTATACTCTATTTTCTAGTATTAGGATACTCTGTTTTCTTTAAAATACTTGGAACATGGTGCAAATCCTAGAAAATAGTCGAAGTGTTGAAAAAAATTCCCCTTTCAATGCCTTTAGGTATGGGCGACCTACAACGAATTTTAATGGGCCTGATTAGGGGTCGGGAGTTTATGCAGGAACGCATGAAGCCACGGATACAAAGTTTTTTGAATAAGAAAAATAATACTAAATTAAACCCAGCTACCCTATTAAGGGAAAAAACCCTAATGGGAGACGAGATATGCCACCCTTAGATCCCTATATGGATAGGAGTCAGTATCATCACGATTAAGAATCTAAAAATACTAGATGATTGACTTTGGACTCACGAGGTGATGGTAAAAGATCCAAACATTCTGAATCAAGCCAGGATGATAAATCCTATTGACATGGGGAAACCTCGACCCTCAGATCAGAAGGATACAATGAAAAGCATAACTATTCATTAGAACGTCCTATTATTCTGAGAAGAATAATAAGAAACTTCGTATTTGATCGGTTGGGCCCAGGAGCACCAAGGGCATATAAACACAAAAATGTAGAAGGATGGAACACTCAGCTACATCAAGGCCTAGTGTGTAAGGACTGGAAAAAGATGAGTGAGCATTTTAGGAAGATAGATCAGTCAAAAGTTGAGGCCAATCAAATAAGACCATCATAGAAAAGGCTAAGAAGAGAAAATAACCCTGGAAAGGGTCCATACAATGCCAGGAAAACCATCTGGGCGAAATCATTAAAACAAAGAACCCTTTGCAAAGGAGCTTCATTCAAGGGTCACCATTCATAGCTACAGTAGTTGGTTGTACAAACCCTATTAGATTCACACCACCAATTATCACCCATAAATACGATGGGAAATCTAACTCGATGTTGTACATGGAGCAAAATTAGGCCGCTTCAGACATCTATTCTGAATCCGATGAAATGCGTTTCAGGGATTTCTTTAGAACTATCACTAGGTAAGATGAGGTATGTTATAATATCTTTCCAAGAGGGTATACATAAATTTTTTAGCAGTTGGACGATCTCTTTATCAATAATTTTTATTTTAGTATAAAGCCGGGGAAAAGAGTGGCCCATCGACTAAATGTCTGATAAATGGAGAACAAAACAACAAGGGAATTCAATAGGTGATTCAACACAAAGAAGTTTGAGGTGATAAATCATGACGATAAAATTGCCATTATCTCTATAATAAGTAATTTGTTACCTAGAAAGTTATACTGGATGCTAGCTAAAGAGTTAACGAGCACGATGGTTGAGCTCCTTGCCAATGCGGGTAAAATTATGGAAGTTGAGGAAGCAATGGAAGTAAAGTAATCCAATCATTCCATATTTAAGGTTGAAAATAACTTTAATGATAAGGAGAAGTGATGATGCTCGAAATAGCACCACTGGGTAAGGTGTTCACAAGCTTATGCAAGTTATGATAATAGCAGCACAAGAGTATATCAAATATAAGAGATTGAGGTGAGGAAAAGAGTATGAACACTTGAATATAAGTGGTTCAGCCAATCTGGCCTACGTTCACTGTGAGTGTGTGAGTAATATCACTAAATGAAGGCACTAATGGCCATGGATACAATCTCTCAATCTTTCTCTCTCTACTGAGTAAAGTGATAGAGTTTCAGCTAGGATTGCAATTATGGATCTTTTATAATGTTGAGGATGGCCTCTATATATAGTGCTTAGGGGGTGTAATGTACCCCCCAAGCATGCAATGAGCATTTGCATGATGATCTAACCAGTGCAAGGATGACACCTAGTTGATCTCAACTACGTAATGATGACCTCAATATTCCCTCACGTGGAGGGAATGATTCAGTTATAATAGACTTGTCCACGTGTTCCAAGGCATACATATGCATGTAAATTCTCGACTGTCTTCGCTTGGTACCAACCTCGGCCTGGGTGGAATATGACCCTTGCATTACCTGAGATCAATGTTCCATAAACACCTCGACCAGGATGTCTGGTCAAGGTTGGGTATAAGGTGTAACGCCAGGCAAGGCCGACAATGACATGATGATTATTGATTGAGCCTATTAGGATTTTACTGGTTCTTGATACTTGTAAAGTCGGTTGTGGACGACCTGATGGATAGTTGATGTCATGAGTCATATAGACCTCGACTGATGCCCAATTGAGGTGGTACTTGTAACGTCGGTCGTGGTCGACCTGATGAAGGACGACATCGATAATGGTTAGTCTTGAGCTCTTGTTACCTCGACCGTCATACAGGCCGAGGTTGATGTCTCTGAACTGGAAGCTACACTTCGGGCATATTAATCACCCCCTATCTCTTAGTTACCTATGTATATAGGTGACTAAGGGGTATGCATGTTCGAGGCTGTATTTCCTTATGTGTCAACATTTCCTTGACAGGTGTCAACTTCTGAAGTGGTTAGCATGCCTGACAAGTGTAATGATGATGATTGTCTTTTGGGATCGTAAGACAATGATGGGCCTTGGGATGTGTGTTTTGAGGGTTTAGCCTTTTTTCTTCTCCTTCTTCCTCATTTTTTACTCACTTTCCTGCCCGTGCCTTCTGCGTTCTCTCTCTCTTCTAGAGCTCAATCGCTGTTGGTTTTGGGGATTTTTTATTCTCAATCCTCATATTCCTTATCTCGTACTCCCTCAGGTAACATTTTCACCTTGCCTTTCCGTTTTCAGCCATTTATTTCCATTTCTTGCATTTTTCGGTGGTAGTTTAGGTTTTCCGGTAACTCTTTAAAGTTTTTGGTGAGCTTATTCTTGGATGTTCTTGGTTTGAAAGATTTCAAAATTCAAGTTTGATCTTTAGTTTAAGTTGTGCCCAATTATTTACTTGTGGTTTTGAGTCCCAAGTGTAGGGTCGCCTGCCTTATGCTCAGACCTCTGTATAATCTTATAGAAGATTTCCCTTCTCTTAGAGAGAAGACCTTTGCAAAAATTAGGCAAATAGAGCTAGACCAAGAGTAAGATCGTAGGGCTGTGGCCTTCCCCCTCAGACCTATCTTCCCTCCACCTCTGAAGGTGATATACCCAGAGCCAGCTGAGCCTGCTGAGCCAGCAGAGGATCCAATTGACCCTTCTCCCAAGTCTGAGTCTGAGTCGTCTACCTCATACCCTATGTCTGTAGATTCATTTGAAGAGGCTATGGACTTCTCTATTAGGAAAGATCAGGTCCCTAATCAGGCCGAGGTCCCGAGTCGTGCCTCGTCTCACAATGGGTCTAGTACTCCATAAACTTCTTCAGATGTTAAATTTGTAGGGACAAGTGTGGCCTTTCCACCTATCATTGACGCCATTCCCCTATCGGTAGCCACCGAGGCTGAGTTCGCTTAGAGGTTCCCTGGTGGTGTCCCTACACCTGCCCAGGTCGACGTTGCTCGGGATGAAGATAATGGTCATGAGAGTGACGTTGACACCTCGAAGGCTATCGAGATAGAGAGTTTTATGACTGAGTTCAACCTCTTATCTTTTAGGAACCTATATTCCATAGGTCCATCCATTAAGATTAGGAGACCTCTGAGAGGTGAGAGGGCCTTTGGTTCCCAAGATGGGGAGATATGTGTGTACGAGCAGATGTTTAAGTTGGGATTTCGTCTCCCCATCCATCCAATATTTAGATCCATATTGTCCCATATCAACCTGTCCCCTTCACAATTATCCCCTAATTCTTGGAGGGTGATGATTGGATCTATCATCATTTAGAGGGCAGTCCACCACTCATACCTTTTGGTTTGGGTCTTCACAGGATGCTACGTCCCATCCTCTACTAAAAACCACCCCGGTTACTACCACTTCCTAGCTAAAAAGTCAGAAAACAAGATGATGCTGGTTACCCAGACTTCAAATCACAACTGGAAACCATGGTATTTCTTCTTCTCAGGGGCATGGGAATTTTTTCCTTGTGCCACCTCTTCATCGTTGGAATCGAGGACACCTCTAAGGTGGGGAAAAGTGCCATTGGCTGCTAAGGACGATCCTGGGTTTAGACAGGATAACCTATAAAAAGGTTAAGGATCTTTAAGATTAGGGGGAGTATGGTTGGCTAGTCAAGTACGAACATCTGATGACTCCCTATTACCTCTCTGAGACTAGCCTGGGGGGAGTCCTCTAATCGAGCTTCATAAGTATTATTTTACATAAGTTTTACCTCTGATTTTTTAATATCTCTGATTTACTAACTCAGATACATTTTTTGCAGAACGCCCAAAAGGCATATGTGACGATTTATAGGAGATGTCTGCACCTATCCTTGTTAAGTTGGTTAAAAAGTTGGGTACAATGCAACCCCTCTTCCTTCTCAGCAGAACGTTGGCAAATCTAAGGACGATGCTATGAATAAAAGGAAGACCACCACTGGCTCGGAGGATCAAAGGCCGAGCAAAGACCAAAAGCGAGATTATGTCATCCCTATCTCATCTGATGATGCACTAGCTGCTCGTCTAGAGAAACTGAAGATCAGTGACAGCCTGATAGGCCATGGTATGAAAGCAATGGATACCATCAACTCTGTGATGACCAATGCAGACAAGCATTTCTTACTCTCTTTAGATACCCCCTTATGGTCGAGTTTAGTCTTCATAGGTCTATTCAGGTAAAAACTTTATCTTTTTTAATCCAAGTGTAACCTCGGCCTTGATATGGGTTAAGTCTTGCACTCATACATCTGACTTTGCATTGCAGGTAATTCTATCCATGTACCAATTCATTGACTAGACCCTGAGGAAGTTGCCCCTTATTGAGAAGGGAGAGGAGGCCCAGAAGTTGCAAGCCTCTTTAAATGCAGAGGTTGAACATCTGCAGCAGCGTTGAATGATTCTGACAATCAGGTTAAGCAGAGAGATAAAGACATATCCAAACTCAAGAAGGATCATACTGCAGCCCTGAAGGCAAAAGACGACGTCCTTCAGATGAAAGTGGATGATGCAGTTAGAGCTGCCCTGGAGGATGCCTCTGAGAAGATCTTGGCCAACTACAAGGTCTCTCACTAGTTTATTAGCTTTGACTTTGAATACCTCGAAAGAGATATTAAATTCATTGGTAAATGGGCAGCCACCAAAGAGAAAGAATCAGGGAGCTTAACTGCCTCGACTTTGTTGGTCTAGGCTTTAGTGATCCTCGCTTTTCCCAGGCCTTGCAAGAGGTTGAGGAGGAAGGTACTGCTCCTACAGAGACTGATCGAGTGGAAAACTTAGCGTCCGTGTAATACGCTAGTCGTTGTTATCGGCTTCCAACCTCAATACAAAAAAAACCTAAACTTGTAACTACACTCTTAAGGAGTATAGTGGCGAGTCTGGGTATCGAATCCACAGGGAATGTTTGATAGAATCTAACTGATTTATTACTTCTAAAATAAAAGTGAAAAAGATGATGATGGTTGAAGAGGGAAAAAATAAAAAAATTAACTATGCACGCATGAGCAAACTAATTAAGATGAATGAGAAAGTAGGTTGGAATACAATCCCCTAACCTTAGTAATTTACCGTGTAGAATACTAGAATTGTAAATTATAAATTTGAATGAATCAAGTATTTATAGATCATAAGCATTACGTATATGAGGTTCATGCCCGCACAATACGAAATCAAAGGTAAATATAAACCAGTGTTAAATAATTATACGCACATCGTATTCTTAAACATACCAAGTACCTAGGGCAAGAGAGATTAAAAAATCTACAATGGTTGTAAAATTGTCTCGCACGACTCTTTCAAATTTTTAATTTAAATTCTATTTTCTACATAAGTAATTTACATTGGGATGGGTTCATATATCCCAACCTTTAAAAACTTAGCTAGGCATGATTTTATTAAATGAAAATAAATTCATAACAATGCATGTAATTTTGGATCTAAGAAACATTGTAAAAACAAAAATTACAAAACAAGTGATAATTGAATTGAAAATAGAATTGAGATAAAATAAGAGAAAGGGAAATTGATACTTGCAATCTGCAACAGGAAAAGAAAATGAACTTGAATCCAGAAAACTTCTTCTTAATCAACCTTACAAACTAGGATTTATGAAAATTTCTATGTAAAGAAAAACTAAGAAAACTCTCTAAAATCTGACTTTCTCTCTCTAAAATTCTATTCTACTCTCTAGAATTCGACTCCCTTTGAAATGAGGTAGGGCTTGGTCTTTTATAGCACCAATTAGCACAAATTTGACAGCTAGAATTGCTTGTTGCGCAAGTTTTTACTAGCTATGCACCTCTTAATCTTCATAATAAATGCCAGGATTTCGCATGACCGGACCGGTCCATTTCTCTTCATTATCGCGCAACTTCAAAACATCGTAACTTCTTCACCGTAGCTCAGATTAAGGTGCCATTTTTTCCAATGTTCTTGTAATTTAGAGATCTTGAACTTTCTAGTTGGCCTCACCTCCGGGCTAAGGCTGAAAAATTACGAAAATGCCCTTCAACTCTCCATTTCTTGGTTTCTTTCACTGTTTTGCGTTCTCTTTCGCACTAACTTGCATGAAATACCTGTAAAACACATGAGAAATACACAAAACACGAAATAATTCCCAAAATAGGTTAGTTGCATAAATACGAGACAAATCCAAGCTATTTACACTGCACGGGATCATAAAAGTACCAAAATTAAGGGGATAAATGTGAAGAATATGTGCCTAATCAGAGACTTTACCATTGGAATCCATCGAGACTGAGGATGTTAACCCTCGAGATAATGGAGCGGAGGTTACAAATATCAACTAAGTAGACACATCTGCGGCTGCTGACCCTTAAGCCTAAACTTATGAAGCCTTTAACTTGTAATTTTTTGTTTTTCATCTGTAATTTTTATAAACTCTGATGAAACATTTTGGGGCATATTTGATTTGTAACTCGGACTAATTCATGTAAAACCATCTTCTTTAGAGGATTTTTCTTCTTTTAATGAATGCTCTCTTGTGAATGTTGTCTTAAAAGTTCTACAATGATGTTTACATTAAGTTCTGAAGACACAATATAATGATGTCTATCCCATACATCTCACCAAATTAATGATGTTTAAGGTCTGAGTTCATCAAATTATGATGTTTACCTCACAAATTTCACCAAATTAATGATGTTTAAGGTCTGAGGTCATCAAATTATGATGTTTACCTCACAAATTTCACCAAATTAATGATGTTTTAGGCCCGAGGTCATCATAATATGATGTTTCACCTCATAAATTTCACAAAATTAATGATGTTTAAGGTCTGAGGTCACAAAATTATGATGTTTGACCTCATAAATTCCATCAAATTAATGATGTTTAAGGCCCGAGGTCATCAAATTATGATGTTTACCCTCATAAATTTCACCAAACAAATGATGTTTAAGGTCCGAGGTCATCAAATTATGATGTTTACCTCACAAATTTCACCAAACAAATAATGTTTAAGGTCTGAGGTCATCATAATATGACATTTCACCTCATAAATTTCACCAAATTAATGGTGTTTTAGGTCTGAGGTCACCATATAATGATGTTTACCATCATAAATTTCACCAAATTAATGATGTTTAAGGTCTGAGGTCACCATATAATGATGTTTACCCTTATAAATTTCAACAAATTAATGATGTTTAAGGTCTGGGGTCACCATATAAAGATGTTTACCCTCATAAATTCCACCAAATTAATGATGTTTAAGGTCTGAGGTCATCAAATAACGATGTTTACCCTCATAAATTTCACCAAACAAATGATGTTTAAGGCATGAGGTCATCAAATTATGATGTTTACCCTCATAACTTTCACCAAACAAATGATGTTTAAGGTGTGTGGTCATTAAATTATGATGTTTACCCTCATACCTCTCACCAAACTAATGATGTCTAAGGTCTGAGGTCACCAAAATATGATGTTTACCCTCATAAATTTCACCAAACAAATTATGTTTAAGGTCTTAGGTCACCATATAATGTTGTTTACCCTCCCAATTTTACCACTAAAGCATGATGAAACAAAGTATTGACACCAGAACTGCTCTCTTCATTAATAACTTCTTTAATAAATGATAAATGTATTACAAAGAAACAACTATAATCATCATATGTAATATTTCTTCAAGTGGTCAGTATTCCAAGGGTTTGAGAAAGGTTCCCCTTCGAGATTTTCTAGCCGGTAGGTCCCGGGCATAACCTCATCGACTACTTTATAGGGACCATGAAAGTTCGGATGGAGCTCATTTGCCTTTTACAACGTCTTCTTTAGAACTAGGTCCCCCACATTTATAGGTCTTGATTTCACCCTTTGGTTATAGAACCTTACAGTTCTCTGCTGGTAGGCTACCTGCCTTATCTCTCCCTCTTCCTTCCTTTCTTCAATGAGATTCAGATCTAGTCTTCTCTCATCCTCATTCCTCTTGGGGTCAAAGGTCTGAACCCTGTGAGTGGGGAGTCCTACCTCCATAGGGATGACATCTTTTGAGCCATGGGCCATCATAAATGGGGTCTCCCCTATTGGTGTCCTCGCTGTCATTCTGTAGGCCCATAACACTGCGTACACCTCTTCTGTCCATCTTCCCTTAGCTTCTTCTAACCTCTTCTTAATCTCATCAAGGATTGTTCAGTTTGTGACTTCAGTCTGACCATTTTCGCGAGGTCGTCCAGGAGAAGAGAAGAAATGCTTGATCCCGACTCTTTTGCAGTATTTCTCCAAGGAAGCATTCTTGAAATGCATCCCATTATCTGAGATGAGGGTGTTTGGTAGACCATATATGCATATGATATTCTTCGAGATGAACTAAAAGATCTTATGCTCGGTGATGGTGATCTTGGATCAGCCTCTACCTATTTGGAGAAGTAATCAATTGCTACTATCAGAAATCGATATTTATTCGCAGCTCTTGGCAATGGTCCTACCAAGTCAATTCCCCATACAGTAAATGGCCAAGGAGAACTGATTGATGTCATAGGTTGATGAGGTTGATGAGGGACAGTGGAAAATCTCTGGCACTCGTCACACTTTTTTACATAGGCAGCAATATCTTTGGCCAAGGTCGACCACCAGTATCCCTACGTTATAATCCCCCTAGCTAAAGGTCTTCCTCCCATGTAACTGGAATAAGAACCCTCATGTAAATCTTGTAGGATGTGTGGGACCTCTGTGCGATGGACACATCCGAGGAGAGGGAGTAGGAAACCTTTTTTATAAAGGACGTCTCCTATAATTGAGAACTTGACAGCCTTGTATCTTAGCTTCCTCCTAACTAACTTTGACTCCGACAGATCTCCCTGTTTGATGTATCCGACGATAGGGTCTATCCCAGAGGCTCCTAGATTCAAATTGAGCTAAGGTCTGGCAATCTATTCTTCCTCAATAGTTGGTTTGAGCAAGATCTCGACTGGTACTGTTCTTCTGAGGTCTGTCATGGTTACTGAGGCCAACCTTGCTAGTGCATCTGCCTGGCTATTTTCTAGGTGGGGTATCCTCTTCATCTTCACTTCTTTAAAGCTTTCTAGAATTATTCTTACTCTTTTCAGGTATTTGGCCATCCTTACATCCTTGGCCTCGTATACTCCCAAGATTTGGTTGATGACTAGCCTTGAATCACTATGGAGTAGGAGTTGGCCAACACTAAGAGATTTTGCCAAGGAGAGGCCTGCTATCAAGGACTCATACTCAAACTCATTGTTCAATGCTTTAATGTTTAATCTCAGTGCGTATTCGATGTCGGTACCATTCAGTGCTGAAACTATTGGCCCTGCTCCACTGCCACTTTCGCAAGACGATCCATACACGAAAAGATTCCAAACGTCTTTATCTGAGGAGAAGTTTACCTATGATAGGGTCCCTTACTTGAAGATGTACCTGTCTTCCTCATTCTCAACTACCCTTTTTTTGGCTCTGGTGGACACAACCTCTTTCGAATTTTGGAATACATTACTGTCTGAATTATCTGTAATCTCTTGACTATTCTCAATCTCAGGCTCTTCCCATGTAAACTCAGCAACAAAGTATGTGAGTGCCTACCCTTTTATGGCCACCCTGGGTTTATAAACGATGTCATACTCCCCCAACTCAATGGCCCAGGTCATCAATCTGCCTGACTTCTCGGGCTTGTGGAGGACTTGTATTAGTGGGGAGTCAGTGAGGATGACCATAGAGTGGGCTTGGAAATAGGGCTTCATCTTCCTAGAAGCGTGTATCAAGGCGTAAGCTAACTTCTCCATCCAAGGATAGTTCTGTTCAGACACCTTAAGGTCCTTACTATTGAAGTATATAGGCCTCTGTACTCCATCATCTTCCCGTACTGTGGCCGCACTTATAGCTGACTCTGAGACTGCTAGATAGATATACAACTTCTCCCCTAGAAAGGTTCGGGATAAAAGTAGAGGGGATCTGAGGTAGGACTTAAGATCCTTAAAGGCTTTGTCACACTCCTTGCCCCACTCGAAGGCCTTTCTAAGCACCTTGAAAAAGGGAAGACACTTGTCTGTAGCTCTGGAAACAAACTTGTTGAGTGCAGCAACTCTTCTAGTGAGCCTTTGAATGTATTTTATAGTTCTCAGTGACTTTATATCAAGAATATCCTTGATCTTCTTGGGGTTGGCCTCTATTACCCTTGGATTGACGATGAATCCAAAAAAATTTCCAACTCCTACTCCAAAGACACACTTGGCAGGGTTGAGCTTCATCCTGTATAAATCCATGGTGTTGAAAGTTCTTTCCAGGTCGACCACGTGAGTGTGAGCCTTCAGGTTCTTCGTCAACATGTCATCTACATATACCTCCATGGTCTGGCCAATTTTATCTTCAAATATCTTATTTATAAGGCGCTGATAAGTGGCCCCTGCGCTCTTTAGGCCAAAGGGCATGACCTTGTAGCAATATGTCCCCTTGTCTGTGATGAATGTTGTCTTCTCTAAGTCTTCAGCATCCAAGAAGATCTGATTATACCCCGAATATGCATCCATGAAGCTCATAATTTCATGTCCTACCATGGCATCTACCATCTGATCAATTCGAGGCAAGGGGAAGCTATCTTTTGGGCAAGAATTATTAAAATCAGTGAAGTCTACGCACATCCTCCATTTCTCGTTAGCTTTGGGGACAATGACGGCTTTAGATAACCACTCAGGGTATATGACCTCTCTGATGAATCTGGCCTCCTCCTACTTTCTAACCACTTCCCTGATGACATCATACTTTTCCCTGGAGTAAACTCTTCTTCTTTGCTTAATTGGCTTAGCGTCTTCTTCCACATTGAGTTTGTGGCACATAACCTCGGGGTCGATGCCAGGCATATCTGCATGGCTCCAAGCGAAGACCCTTTGCCTCTTCTTCAAGAGTTTTATCAGCTCTTCCTTGATCTCAGGTCTTAGGGCCTTACCGATTTGGACAGTTTTTTCCAGTTCGTCCTCATTGAGGACGATGGATTATACCTCTTCCGTGGCCTCTCCCTTCTTAAATTTTATTTCATCGCTAGGATCAAGTGTATTATTGTTATATGCGGTTGTTGCTCTCTTATGGGCCTCTCTCTCTTCTGACGAGTTGAAGTAGCATTCTCGTGTTGTGGTATGATCACCTTGCACTTACCCTACCCCATAGGGGGTTGGGAATTTAAGCATTTGGTGGACCGTTGAAGGCATGGACACAAATTCTTTTGGGTCTACTCGTACTATGATGAGGTTGTAGGACGAGAAGACATTTTCATCCATCACGAAAAAATTAATCCTCCTGGTCAACCTCTTAGGCCACTCGTCACCCATTCGTACTTCCATCTCATACATGCCCAATGGATGATGATAGGGTACAAGCCTTGCTCTGCTAAGGCCTAGTCTCTTGAAACAGGGCCATAATATAACATCCGCGGAGCCTCCGCGATCAATGAGGATTCTCTGAACCTCACACCTATGCTCCCTCATGGTGATTACCAAAGTGTCATCGTCTGGAGCTAAGATACCTTTGAAATAAATTCGGGAGAACCCAACTATAAGAGTATCCATATCCACCTTCTTTCTCTTATTCTTAGCCTTTGAAGATGCCAGATTCACAACCTCTACCTTGGTCACTAACTTTGCCTCTTCCACATGAGCTTTGTGGTCATCTACTTCCGAGACACCCCCTGTTAGTCCTCCAAAAATGGTGTTAACACCAAAGGAAATCATTCCAACCCTCTTCATAGGGGCATTATTGTCTTTTGGTAGGAGGTCAGGGTCATCCTCATCATCATCAGCTGAGTCCTCAGCTCTTCTAGCGGGGGCATCTTCCTAAAATTTATCGTTTCTCTTATTTTTAGGGTCATTTGTTCCCCTCTTATAAGCTTTACCATCGACATACTTCCTGAGCTTCCTAAACTGTAACATTTTCTCAATCCCATCCTTCAAAGCGAAGCACTTATCTGTCACATGGCCGTGGTCTTGGTGGAACTCACACCATAGTTTCTTATTTCTCTTATATGGAGGAAACATAAGCTTCTCCAGCCATCTTAAGGACTTGTCATTCTTTATCACATTGAGGATGTGTTCACAACTCACGTTCAGAGGAGTATAGTGTGCAAACTTGTCGTCCGCAGCCCTCTTATTTCCGTCCTTCTTCTTTTGGAATCTCCCACTGTTTCTCCCATTTTCATCCTCATATTTTGCATCCATTGCCTCTTCGGCGTTCATAACCCTACCAAATGTTGATAATAGCTCAGCCATGGATTTTGGAGGGTCTTTAGCAAACTTCCACGGTAGCTTCCCCTTTTGGAGTCCTCTAATGAGGGCTTTCATAACTATATTCTCTTCGTAATCTTCCACTTCCAATATTTCTTTGTTAAATCTAGAAATGTAGTCTCTTAGGCTCTCATTCTTTCCCTGCTTAACGTACAGCATATGAGTGGTCTTTTTTTGAGGTATTACTCCAAAACATAAATTGTGAATAAACCGTTCAGCCAAGCCCTTAAAGTTCTCAACTGAGTTCTTTGGAAGAGAGGTAAACCCAATATGTGAAACTCCCATTAAAATCCCAGAGAAGGCTCAACACCTCATCTCATCTGGGATTGAGTAAGTGTCTGCTACAGACTGGTACATCTCAATATGATGCACATGGTTGGTACTACCATTATACTTAGGAGACACCGTAGGTGGTTTGAACTTGATAGGGGTTGGGAAATTCACTATCCTTGCTACAAATGGGGAGCCCTCCGAGAAACCTCTTTGTAGTGGGTCTCTGATTTTGATGAGGTTCCCTATCTTCTCTTCAAGAAGTTGAATTGATTCATTACATGGTCTTGCAATATCGGTCGGGCTGAGTTTGTCCCCAACCACCTCCAAGGGGTGAACTCAGGGTTCCCTAGCCACTGCACAACATCGGCTATTCACCTCTTCTTGATCCCTACCTCGGCCATGTTGAGGTCGGACGTGGGGAACCAATGTTCCCCATTTTCCCTTTATGAGTCTGCTACACTTCTTGACCTGTACAATCTCTCCCTTATGTAATTAATTGGGCCAAGCCTTTTAAAGTTCGACCATCTGCTCAAGCGATCAAAAGTTGATCCTCTTTGTTGGGAACCACCATCTCTTCTGCCCCTACACCCTCGGCTCTATTGGATCGGATGTACCGTGTTGTTGGAAACCTCATATGGCTCCCAACAATCTCCTGGGATGTCTTTTTCCCCCAGGTCATCATACCTATCCTCAGGGCAAGGGTTTCCTTGCCTCCCTAGACGTAAATGCCTAGGGTCAGCAACGTCCCTCCTCCGCTGAGGAGTAGGTTGGTCTTTTCGCGGTGCCTAGGGTGGTCCCCTGGCTTGAGGATGAGGTTGAACAGCCTCCAGAGTAATCATCTCCAGTGAGACTCCAGGTGGCCTCATCATATTTTGACTGAGCTGTGCAAATTGATCCTTCATTGCTTACTGTGTTGCAACCAAAGACCTCAAGGTTGCTGCCACCTCAGCCATTTCGGAGTGGGGTGGCACCTGGTTGGAACTAGTTCCTCTAACACTAGATGGTGGAGGAGGTGGTAACTCCGGCGCCATATGTCAGGACCAAAGAGCTTGTGATTAGAATATGAGAGATTAAAAACCTTAAAGGACCTCTTTCAATGGTGAAACATCTTCACACGAAGGGTGAGGCCTAGTTCACCACCAGAGTCTTCGGTGAGGTTAAGCTAGGAAAGGAAGAGTTACGTCTTCTCATTCCCACAGAAGGTGCCAAAATGATGATGCTACAAACGGAACCACTGGGTAGGGTGTTGACAAGCTCAAGCAAGTTATGACAATGGCAGCATAAGAGTATATCAAATATAAGAGATTGAGGTGAGGAGAAGAGGATGAATAATTGAATATAAGTGGTTCAGCCAATCTGGCCTATATCCACTGAGTGTGTGAGTAATATCACTAAATGAAGGCACTAATGGCCATGGATACAATCTCTCAAGATTTCTCTCTCTACTGAGTAAAGTGATAGAATTTCAGCTAGGATTACAATTATGGATCTTTTATAACGTTGAGGATGACCTCTATATATAGTGCTTAGGGGGTGTAATGTACCCACCAAAGCATGCAATGAGCATGTGCATGAAGATCCAACCAGTGCAAGGATGTCACCTGGCTGATCTCAACTAAGTAATGATGAGCTCAATATTCCCTCACGTGGAGGGAATGATTCAGTTATAACAGACTTGTCCACGTGTTCCAAGGCATACATATGTGTGTAAATGCTCGGTTGTCTTCGTTTGGTACTAACCTCGACCTGGGTGAGTAAGAGGTTGGTGGAGTATGACCCTTGCATTGCCAAAAATCAATGTTCTATGAACAACTCAGCTAGGATGTCTGGTCGAGGTTGGGTATAAGGTGTAACGTCGGCCAAGGCCGATGATGGCATGATGATTATTGATTGATCCTATGAGGCTTTTTCTGGTTCTTGATACTTGAAACGTCGGCTGTGGACAACCTGATGGATAGCTTATCTTATGTGTCATGTAGACCTCGACTGATGCCCAATTGAGGTGGTACTTGTAACATCGGCTATAGTTGACCTAATGAAGGACGATATCGCTGATGGTGAGTCTTGAGCTCTTATTACCTCGGTCGTCATATAGGTTGAGGTTGATGTCTTTGAACTAGCAGGTACACTTTGGGCATATTAAGAAGCCTTGGAAAAATAAAGTGGAGTAGCTGAGGAGATTCGATGAATACACCTCGCTTACTGTAGGCGTGCAACACATCCTCGATGAAATCCAAGGAAGTAATGAACTTAAATGGCTAGGTAAATTTAAGGTTTAATCTAATTAAAAAGAGAAGGATAATAACTACAAGTTGCATAAGAATCATGGTTACAACACTAACAACTTCCTTGCTCTGAAGAATGAGATTGAAAATCTCATCAGAGGGGTAAATTGACAAAATTTATGGATAAAGGTTACGGACCAGACGAGATATAACCAAGGTATCGAGTAGAGTCCCCTTACAAAAAGGAGGACGACAAGAAAAGGAGAAAAAATGGCGATTCTAAGGATAATCTAGATATAGGTGATGTTGGTGATACAGATGAACTGATAAAATGGAAAGCCTACCTCAATGAGGCAAAGGCTTATACTCATGTTAAATAAGTCAACTTGGTTGATGCTTTAAAAACCCGACCCAAAAAGGTAAACAAAGACCGTATTATAATTTCCTTCTCTTAAGATGACCTATTAGGTGTACTTTATCTACACGACGACCCTCTGGTCGTGACGATAATGGTGCATGAGAGTTGGGTAGTAAGGATCCTTGTCAACAATGACAATTCAACCGATGTTCTGTTTTATAGTTTCTTTAAGAATTTGAGGTTACGAGATAGCAAATTAGAGTCATGCCACAGGCCCCTTAATGATTTTTCAGGGTAGAATGTGTTTCTGTTAGGAACAATTGTGCTTGAGGTTGTGGTCGGAACATGGTCAACCTGCGAAATAGATATGATATGTTTCCTCATCCTGATAATAAATTACACTCGGCCTATAATATCATATTTGGTAGGGTCGGATTAACCCCAAAAAAAGATTTAGCATACTTTTTTATATTGAGAAAGAATGTATCCTCTTAGAATCACAAAGACATTCCGGGCATAGATCTAACATTCCTTTATCACGAGCTTAGTATTATGAAGGACACTAAACCCGTCAAGAAGAAGCGATGAGTGTTCAGCTCAGAGAAAAACTCATCCATCTAAGAGGAGGATAATTTTTTTATCAAAGTCTGAATTTATTAAGGATGTCAGATACCCAGAGTGGCTCTCAAATGTGGCCATGGTAGAGAAGAATAACGATAAGTGGAGCATATGTGTCGACTTTACCAACCTAAAAAAAGCTTACCTTAAGGTACATTATCCATTACCAAAGATTTACCCGTTTAATGAATACTTATTCAAGGTATAACTAAATTAATATGATGTTGGATAATAATGATTAAACTCCATTCATCACTGGTCAGGGCACATACTGCCACAACGTAATGCCGTATGAATGGAAGAATACAGGAGAAACCTATCAAAAGTCTAGTGAACAAAGTTTTTAAGGAACAAATCAGCAAAATTATGAAGGTATATGTAGACGACATGATGACAGAGAGTAAAAGAGAAACATATCATATTAGTGACCTCAGTATGACATTTGATCATCTAGATAAATACCAAATGAAGTTAAAACCTGACCAAAGGCATTTTCAAAGTGAAGGAAGGTAAGTTCCAAGTTTTCATAGTCAATCAGAAGGGCGTAGAGTCAAACCTAAATAAGATCCAAGATTTGATCAATATGCAATCACCTGCAAGCAAGAAAGACATCTGAAGATTAATAAGACGAGTAACCGCACTAAATCGGTTCGTTTCAAGAGCAATTGACAAATGCCCCCCGTTCTTCAAAATACTTAAAAAAACATTTGAGTTGACTAAGGAATGTAATAAAGCTTTTTTGGAGTAAAAAAGTACTTAAGGTTAGCGCCTCTACTATCGAGGCCAACCCTAGGTGAAAAACTTTATTTATTCTTACCGGTGTTAGAATCTGCAGTCAGATCGACATTGGTCCGAAAAGATGAAGAGTACAAAAACATGTATACTACACTAACAAGGCATACCGAGGAGCCAAAATATGATATCCTATGCTGGAGAAGTTGGCATTGGTCTTAATCGAAGCTTCTCAAAGAATGAAACCTTAGTTTTAGGCTCAAGCAATCGTGGTATACACGGACCTTCATTCGCATTAAACCGTTCATAAACTTGAGAAATCGGGCAGATTAATGGCTCAAGTTATCGAAATTAGAGAGCAAGATATCACGTATGAGCCCCAAGTAACAATCAAGGGCTAGGAGAAGAGAGATCAATAATAAGAGTAATCGAGCAGACTTCCTTAGAAGAGAGCTCAGTAGTAAGATCAATCGAGCAGACTTCTATGGAAGAGAGATCAACAGTAAGAACATCTAAACATACTTCTTCGAAAGAGAGTTTAGTAATAAGAATAATGGAGCTATTTCTCCGAAAGAGAGGTCAACAATCATAACAGCCAATTAGACTTATTCGAAAAAGAGATCAATAATAAGAACAACCGAGAAAACTTCTCCAGAAGAGAGTTCAGTAGTAATAATAACCGAGCAGACTTTTTTGGAAGAGATTTTAGCAATAAGAACATCCGAGTAGACTTCCTTGAAAGAGAGCTCAGAAGTAAAATCAGTCGATCAGAGTCAAGGCAGATAAAAAATGTCAATTTGATAAGATGTAAGATCCCGTAAGGCAGAGCAGATGAAAAAATTATTCATGAACAGGGCTTTAAGTAAAGAAGATTTTGAAGAAGATCCCCTTGTGTGGCAGTTATTTGTAGATGTCTTATCATGTGCCAATGGTGGCGGAGCAGGTTTAATCATGAATGCGCCTGATGGTATAGACATTAAGTATGTCCTCAGACTCAACTTTGAGGACTTCGACAATGAGGAAGAATCCATAGCATAATAGAAGGATTCAGATTGGCATTATCATTAAGTGCCAAGAACTTAACAATGCACAACGACTGTCAACTGGTTGTAAGTCAAATTCTAGGAATTTATGAGGCCAAGAAATAATTGATGGTGATATAATTGGAAAAGGTAAAACCATTGCTATCAAGCTTCTCATCTATACAAGTAATTAGAATACCAAGACCTAAAAATGTACAAGAAGATGCACTCACTTGTTTGACATCAACAACAAGAGCCGAACTAAGGAAAACAGTCCCGGTAGAAGTCATATCGCAGTGAAGAACAAAATAAAATGCATCCTTTTCTTGAATTAAGTGTGGGATCATTATGGATGGATCCCATTTTTGCATTCTTAGAGACCAGTACTATTCCAGTAGATCGAAAAGAAGTAAGGAAGCTATGCTATAAAGCCGTGAGGTATCTGCTTGAAGGATGAATCCTGTTTAGGAGAGAATTTATTATATCACTACTTAGATGCATCCATCCCACTGAGGTCATCGACCTAATAATAGAAATACACAAAGGTTCATATGGAGCCCATTTGACAGGTCGATAATTAGTGAAACGGATCACCACTCATGGATACTACAGGCCCACTATGAAAGAAGATTATGTAAGCTATGCGAAGAAGTGTGACAAGTGTTAAAATTACGTCATGATTCATAAGAGTCTAGGAGACTCATTGACACTGATCACATCCCCCTTGTTCCTTAGCCATATGGGGGATTAATCTGGTTAGCCCTCGGCCGAATATAAGGGGTAGGTTCAAATATTTGGTCGTAGGTGTGGATTACATGACTTAGTGGATGGAGGTCGAGCACTTAGACGAGATGTTGTATCAAAAAGTCTTCCACTTTATATGGAAGAACATTATTTGTCAATACAGAATGCCATATGCCTTTATTATAGATCATGGTACTCAATTTAACAACAGAGAATTTGAAGATTATTGTATATGTTTGAAGATCCAAAAACTTCACTCAACGCATGTTCATCCCCAGTGCAACGAACAGACAGAGGTGAAGAATAAAAATATTCTTAATGAAATGAAGAAAAGTTCAGATAATGCCAAGAGAAACTAGATCAATAAGTTATTGAGCATACTTTGGGCATATATGATAACACCGAGAATGACAACAAGTGAGACTCAATTCATATTGGCATTTAGAATTAAAGTAGTGGGCCCACTGAGATCGGCTTACCCAATCATCGGGTACTCAACTTTAATTCACCAATGATATATTTTATAAGAAGGCTTGATTTAGATTTAGTAGAAGAAGTCAAGGAGAACGCAGCATCATGAGTGGAAACCTACCAGTAAATGATTGCCTGATTTTATAATAAGGGGGTAAAATAGAGCAATTTAAAGGAAGGACATTATGTACTCAAGAAGGTATTCAAAAAAGGGAACAAATTCAAACTAAATTGGGACGGACCATACAGAGTGTCTGCTGTTAAGATTAAAACTTTGGAAAGCGAGAAATTCAAGAACTTGTGGAACGCCAATTCCCTGAGGAAGTATTACCAATAATGAAGCAAATTGAAGATCAGAAGACCAAACCATCAGGAAAATAACTTTTATCTCCTTATAATACTTCTTTAAGAATGAATGAGAATCATAATTTCATCTTCTATATATGTTATCACTTAAAACTCATCAACATTATTTAATATATTTTTATTTGTATGAGATATGTGCAAGAATCCTAGGACGAAGACATATCAGAACTAAGCACATCAAAATGCACGATAAAAAAACCACACTACATGTATAACCTCATCCTTAGACAGACCACGATCAAGAATTTTAGCCTAATTCGGGAAATCCACTATAGTCATATGTATGATAAGATCCGACCATAACAGACTAATGCTAAGATAGATCCGAGTGCATTTGATTAACTCTGGCCAGGCGAAAAGATCCGTCCATACAACTAGTAAATTGGTACAAAATTTGGTAGATTATAAGTTAGGACAACTTAGGTTCATTCAAAAAACTAGTAGCTAGTAAAATAAATCAAGTTGACAAGATCCGAACACATGATCATAAGCCTAGACTAGTGACAGACCTGACTCAAACATTAAACAACTAGTAAGTTGATATGTCATGTGGACAAGATACCATTATAAAAACATAAAACTGAGAGCTCAACAAGATCCAAGCAAGGAAATTGGCAGAAGGAAAATCAAGCATATATTCATAAAGACAAGAAATTAAAATATGATATTTGATCTCAAAGATAAAAGCTAGTCATAATTGCAAATTTTCATTACAAATAATTGAAACCAGAGTACAAAAATATTCAAAAAATCATAAACTTAAAAGTGCTATGTAATACCCCGCATTTTTTAATGAATTGAAATTGAACTAATTGAAGAAAAAAAAACTATGCTAGTAAATGAAACTATACCGGTATATATATTCAACATGTTTGGAAATGAAAAGTTAAAATGAATTCATTGAGATATGAATGTAAAACTTAAATATTAGAGGCGAATTAACGCGTAAAAGGATCGAGAGGGTTAAATTTTTGGCAATGGCATTTTTGTAAATAAACTAACCCTAGGTATAAATAGAAAAGAAGAGAAGAAGTCTTCGTTTTCTCATTTCACAAAAGCGGTATAGGGTTTTGTAGAGGGAGAGAGAGAGTAAGAAGAGAAGAAAGCTAAGAGGATTCAACTTCTCAATACAATTCAAGTCAAGTTAATAATCTATATGTGTATAATATGTATCTATAATGAAATTTCACAAGAACATGTATTTGGATCCCAAAATTAATATGAAATTGTTGTTAAAAATTGTATGTAATGTATTATGATCACCCTCCATGTGGATTCAAATGCAATAACATCATTATAGGGATTGAGTTGTAGAACAACCTCTTGAATTTGAGAAATCTATGAAATTGAGTAAATCATCATATTAAAAATGGTTTTGAGCTATTTTGGTTCTGAAAATGAATGTTTCGTCTGTATTGCCTTGTAGAAAATCATGTTCTGAACAACTTTGTACTATTAAGTTTTTTCAAAAACAGATCGAAAAATCCTCGAATGTGCGTTTTACAGTTCTGCGCAGAAAGTTGTCAAAATAGGGGCGAATATTATATTTTAGTTTTGGGTCTTTTTTAAGTAATAAATGGACGTGTTTTAACAGTTCTTATAGAAAATCATATTCTGAACAACCTTGTAGTTTTAAGTTTCTTCAAAAACGGATCGAAAAAGCCTCAAATCGACGTTTTATAATTCAGGGCAGAAAGTTATTGAAATAAGAGTGTTAATGTTTTTCATGTTGTTAGTAAGATAATTGTGGTGTTGTGCCTAATGTTCTAACTTGATCACATACTTATGGTTATTAGGGATATATAACCTTGAAATGATTTGATGTTGAATTAGTAAATTAATGATGTAAATTATTTGATATTGTAAATAATGACTATTGTATAACTAGACTTGATACGATTGTATATATACATAAGCGTGAAATTGTTTTACATGTATATTTTCGAGTAAACGCTAGACTAGTCCTCCGGTATATGTAGGCACATGTTGAAGGTATTTTTTTATGATTGATCCTATTAGGCTCCGCTCGAGTGTCGTGTCGGGATAAACCACCGGAACCGGACACATGATTGTAATGCGAGTCGGATAGAAAGACCATAGAATGCCATGTGATTTATGACTTAGTATGATTTCCCTTGCCACATAATATTGGGGAATATTCGTGTGTAGGCCTAGTGTTACGACTTGTTCCCCCGAGTAACGATAGTGACCCGATATGACTTGTTATGTGAGATATTATGCTTGTGTCTTAAAGTATTATCCTGAATCGATGCATTTGATATTATACTTGAAGGAAATAATTTGATACATTAAATACTGAAATGAGATTAATAATGATTAATCATGATACTATATAAGACTACATGTTACTCGAGTTTGGGTTGGGTAGTCATGACATAGGATCATTGGTTGGGTAATTGAACAACTTAATTACTAGAGACGAATAATGACTAGTGTGATTTCATTATAAGTACATCTTATAATCTTATAGCTTGTTTTCTTGCTTTGACGTTCATCTATCTTGCTTCTTGCTCCTCTCTTATATATATAATATATGAAAGGTCCTCGTCCCGCTGGACAATAGACTATGGAGCTTGGTGAGATCATATCAATCTTAGGATTCCTGTAGACGTGGAGTTATTCTATTTTAATTTATGTCGTTTTCTTACCTTTTCTTGAGGGTGGTATCAGAGATTAATATCACTTTGTTTATACTTGGGATTTGGGAGAATTGTAGTATTACTCTTTCCCGTTTTGTGTTGGGCCACATATATTGGCATTTTGTATTTTCAGTTTGAGATTAATGATGGATTATTGCAGTTAATAGTTATGAGTTGGTTTCACTTGATATAGTTGTTATGATGTGATTTGGTTACACGTATGAGAGTGTACTTGTTCACTTTATTGAATTCATTTAAATTATGTTTCTAATACCAACATATTGACGCACCACTTTAATTTAATTGGGTGTAGCTAACCGAATTAGATATAAAAAGCAGGGCTATCACAGTTGGTATCAGAGCACGGTTTTAGAGCCTTTAGGGATCTGAGGCGTCCGTTATGTTTTTCGCTTGTCGTTTCCTTGATACGTAGATCCTTACGATTAGGTATTGTATTCGATGACTTGAAAGATCTTCACGCTATGATTTCGACAGGCGATTCAGAGCTAGCCTTTTGTATAGGGAGGGTTACTTATTTTGATTTCATTCGTGAGACATCCCACGCATGAGGTGAATCTCCGATCAACCACAAGATAGTACACGTGAGGTCCGTGTGTGAGTACTTGTTGTAATTAAGACTAGTGCTCCACTTGAATATTTTTTTAGGATACATGTTAACTTACTATCTTTTAAGATGGTGATTTGATGAGACGTGGACTCAGGGAGGGCATAGGGTCCAAGCATTTTAGGTTACTGCGATTCACGTGCAACTATCGTAGTTTCATCGCCCACCAGTAGGTGAGAGCACCGATGTTGAACTCAATGATTGAGTTGACTTTTGGTGCTTTAGAGGGAGAAACACCCGTATATTTTTTTTGCATTATCAAATTTGAATATCAACACTCTTATGGCTGTAAAGAAGTTAGTATAAGTTATAGCCCACCCAGTAGTACCATTGAGTTGTTGGTACCACTTGTGTGTGTAGTTATCTGAAGTTGTTTCCAATGTGTAAGGGTAGAGCTTTAGATATGGCATACCTCAAAATTATGTGGTCTAGTTATTGTTGTGACATTTTCTTGAGAAGGAATTATCGTGCTCCACCCGTGATGGACATACTGCTGAGGCATTCGATGACGTATTAATCAGTTAATTGTTAACGAAGTAAGTTTTGTGGCAATAAGAGTATATTATTACTCATGAACATGTAAAGGAAGGGTTGTGATTTGAGAGAGGACTACTCCAAGTCGATGTATGTCCCACCCCGTTAAAGGATGACCTGAGGGGTCCAATTTTGGTGTATGCAAGAGTGTTATCATAATTGTGAAAATCATGAACTAGATTCATCCGTTTGATGATGTTCAATGAGAGATTCATAAGTCTGAATCTGGAATAGATAAGTGATTATCCTTGAAATATTGTTTTGGTATCAGGGAAGTTTGATAGGCGTGTAAACCTACACATTCTCCACACAAGCGATAGATGTTGTATTGGGGTGGCCTAGTGGTGTCATAGTGTTCTGATCGAATAAAATCCGTAATGGAATTAACTTAAGGCCGATTAGGTGTGTGTTCGGTCATGTACAAGATATTGGGTACTCACTTGTTCAGAATGGAATGTTTCGGCGAGTTATCCCCAAAACATTTGTGAGAATGTATTAGTAATGTTGCGATGTCTTGGCCATGGACACTAGGGATGAGGAATTCCGTATCGCAAGGTCATACGAGGATTGACATTGGAGAAGTTCAAAATTTTTGAGGGAGTTTTCTTTCCATATTTGGCAATGATTGGAGTTCAGTGTTCTTCGTAAAGCCCTGGATTATAATGGGTGTTCGATAAGATGTGGTTATCTTGCTTTGTAGCACCGGTATATTTGTTAAAAGCTTCCAAGAGAGGGACATGAATATGGGTGTTCTAAGGGATGGACTTGAGCTGGAGTTACCAGTTGTGAACCCTACAGTGAGTAGCGACTCTCAAGGGACGAGTTGTCGAGTGAGAACATCATGAGGGAGTGTGCAATAGGCATTTCATTATATACGAGTGTGATCGCTTGAGTTGGTGATATATCCACGAGTTCAGTTTTATGTTATCACCCCGTGATTGGGGGTATTAATTTGTTACACCGTGATAATGGTGGTGCTTAATTTTGAATCCATCAGATATGAGAATGTGGTTATGTTGTGGCCCTCGTTATTTATTAATGTGAATGAAATAACAAGTGAGTAGTTAGTGACATAATGTTTACTTAGATCATATGTGATTAAAGACGCGTTCCGAAACCAAGTGTAACATGTTCGATTTTGGTGATGTCTAGACTAGTGAATAGTCATAGAATGTTCTTGATGGTCTTTTGATAATGGTAGAGTCGTGTGTAGCTCGTTCAGTTTTTGCGTGATTGATGGTAGTGTTTCCAAGTGAGTATCGTCATTAATGGCAAGGATTAAGACATTCTGGGGTTACAAATGTTGGACCCATTGATTGAAATGGTTGTGATAACCTCCACTCTAGGGGGACAACAAGAGAGTGCGTTGACTGTTGTTGAGAAGTTTTAATTTTACTCTCTTGTTGTCCATGGGTTCGCACTCTCTTGAAATGGCTGTGATAACCTTCGCGTACCATGGTTTCGTAAGATATTTAATTTTTGCTTCAGTTATGTGTGGAGTATTGAGTGTTAATTTGGGTCATGGTACGCGAAGGTACCCGCTACCTTGTATTTACGACCTTTGACCTCTTGGATAACACACCGTTCTTCATAAAGATCAGGTAGCGTTGGGGTGATGGAAGATGAGTATCCAGATGGTGAGTGTTAATTCGGTATTCTGACTTGGTATGATAAGTGGGAATTTTGGGTCTTACCTCGTTGCTTGGCAAATGTACAAGCCTTATTCGTGGTTTGAAGAACCAAGTTCATTTCATGTTTGCTGAGAAAATTCTAATATGCTCACAGTCTAAGGAAAATCATATCGGATAGGTTGAATTACTATACGTGTTTTAAACAAAAGAGCGTTAAGTTGAATTTAGCCAGGGTCTCTCGCCTTAGGTTAGAGAGACTAAACAGTGAGAAGTGGGGGTGTACAATGGGCATATTAGATATTGGGTTAGTTCGAAACCTTTGGGTGAGGGATCTTTAATCGCCCAGAATGCAACTTTCTCGGTGTTGTCTTGTTCGAAAGAGTATGGACCTTGTTAATATTATTTACCTATCTCCAGACTTAGAAATATGGAACAATATTCGTAAGTGCATAAAAGTTGTATGCTTATGCACATGTGCAATATTAGTGGATCATAACGGTTTCCATATCGGTTGATTCGCCATCAATTTAAGTGCAAGGCAAGCGTTATTGACAACTCAGAGTAGAGTTGGTTTTTAAGCCTTCAGTACCATCTGTTTGATGTGGTATCTGATGTCTGGGATCTTGACTCACAGTATAGCTGGGGCAACATTGTTAGTCGATTCTGAGTTGAGTATTGAGGCATGATTGATGAAAAATGGCATCTGTATTGAATAGGAGAAGTTGGATTATTTGTTGTGTGATGAACCGTTGAGTCCAGAGATAAGTGGTTTTTGGAGTTAGATGATTCTTGTATCACTAGGGGTCTTGAGTTGACAAATTCCTTATCTCGACAAGTTGAAAGTAGTGTATCGGAGGGGTTCCTTGTTTGGATTTTGCTTGCGAGACACTCCACGCACAAAACCTAGCGAGTCGAGACTTAGGGGTATTAATTTATGAGTCAGCTTAGTAGTTCAGTTATGTTAGGCTTCATGGTGAGAGTTCAGTTGTACAGTTAGAAATTGGAAAGTATCTCCATGGATTTTATTGTTGGGTTACCAAGATCGCAGTGCGGTCATGATTCGATTTGGGTCATCGTCGACAAATTGACAAAGGTAACTCATTTCCTTCCAATGGGGACTGATTATATGGCAGCACAGTATTCCATGACATTTACTAATGATATTGTGAAGTTGCATGGGGTATCGCGTGATATTGTATCCAACCATGGCAGTGCCTTCATCTCGCACTTTTGGGGAGGTCTTCAAGAGGCGATGGGAGTTCAGTTGAGTTTGAGTACTGCGTTCAACCCTTAGTTTGATGGTCAGATGGAGTGGGTAAACTAAATTTTAGAGGACATGTTACGAGTTTGTGTGTTGGACTTCAAAGGTAGTTGTGATACACATTTGCCACTGGTGGAATTCGCATACATTAATAGTTATCAGAAGACTATTGGCATAGAACCATACGAGGCTTTATACGACAGGCCTTATTGATCCCCTACATATTGGTTGGAGTACACAGAGCATCGAATACTGGGTCCAGATATTGTTAAGGAGACCCCAAGGAAGGTTGACTTAATTAGTGCACGGATGAAGACCGCATAAGATCGTCAAAAGACTTATGCTGACATAAGGCGGAGGAAGTTAGAGTTCGCCGTTAGGGACTAAGTGCTATTGAAGGTCTCACCCATAAGAGGCATTGTTCGCTTTGGTTCCAAAGGGAAACTTTCACCGAGATACGTGGGTCCATTTATAGTGTTGGACATAGTGGGTTCAGTTGTTTACCATTTATCCCTACTCGACCAGCTCCAACGGGTACACGATGTTTTTCATGTATCCATGTTGAGGAAGTTCTTATATCCCCAGGACTCACATCTACACATGGATTTAGATGGGGTTAAGTTGTATCCTGATGGGAGCTATGAGGAGAGGCTGGTCAGGATCCTAGATCATTGTGAGCAGCAATTGAGGTCAAAAGTCATTCCACTTGTTCCTGTTATATAGAGTAATCATGATGAGTGTGAGGCCACTTAGGAGAGAGATGATGACTTGCGAATTAGTCACCCATATCTCTTCATGGAAGGTACGTGCGAAACTACCTTACTTGACTTGAATTGATTTGTTTTATTTTGGATTTCGAGGATGAAATCCCATTCATAGAAGGGGAGAATGTAATACCCCACATTTTTTATTGATTTGAAATTGAACTAATTGAAGAAAAAAAACTATACCAGTATATATATTCAAAATGTTTGGAAATGAAACTATGCCATTATATATATTCGACATGTTTGGAACTAAAAAGTTAAAATGAATTCATTGAGATATGAATGTGCAACTTAATATTAGAAGTGAATTCATGCGTAAAAGGATCGACGAGGTTAAATTTGGGGCAACGGTATTTTTATAAATAAACTAACCCTGTGTATAAATAGAAAAGAAGAGAAGAAGTATTCATTTTCTCATTTCACAAAAGAGGCCTAGGATTTTGAAGAGAGAGAGAGAGAGAGAGTAAGAAGAGAAGAAAGATAAGAGGATTTCAAGAGGATTCAACTTCTCTATACAATCCAAGGCAAGTTAATAACCTATATGTGTATTGCGGGTACCCGAAATTTAGAACCTTGGGCCCGGACGAGTAGCCCAATCCTAGCAGCCCAAAGTCCGGACCCCTCATCCCTTATATTGATCTGGTCTCTCCCACATTTCCATAATTGGAAGTTATACGGGAGATGGAAAATGTGGAGAAACCCATCACCTCCACTTACCTACATGTACATGTATATATTAAACCCTAGGTTCTGGGCAAAAGGACAAGTTGAATTCTCTGTAATTACTCTCCGGAGTGTATAGAAATAATATCAACTACACCACCGTGGACGTAGGCACATCCTTGCTGAATCACGTACATCCTTTATTGTGTGATTGGCATCTTATATTCCTTGATTCTTTCTTGATAATTGCTTCTATCGTATTTATTTGTGTTGCATAATAATTGCCTCCACAATTGGCGCCGTCTGTGGGAAACGTTCATCTTTCCCTGAGAAGAGCCAACGTCAAGAAAGGAGTTTAAGATGTCTGGTCACAGCAGCAATGCTCCCCAAGCAGGAGATATTCAAGAGCCACCTGCTCCTCGCAGGATTAGGTCTGAAGTCCAACGTTCAGATCAGAGAGCTCGCCTGGAAAGACCAGCCTCAGAAGAAAGTCAGGGAGCAGCGAGGTCCACGCAGATATCCAGGTTGATTGATGCATACGAGGCAAGGCTCCACGAGCAGAGGGAGTCTTTTCGCAGATACGAGGCTGAGAATGCTCGCTTGAAAAGAAGACTGGAAAGACTGGAGAGGGAGATTCGTCCTGATAACAGGAGACGCCCATATCGCACTCCTAGCCCTCAGGCGATCAAATCTCGCAGTCGAGGAAGGAGCCCTAGCGAGAATCTCAAAGGGACGAAGGAGGCGAGTCAGATGACGACCTCCGCGAATAGCTACGAAGAGGTCGCCAGGGAGATGGACCTGCTCGCAGCGACGAGAACATACGAAACATGGTCCCCAGGGAGATGGACCAACATCCCGCTCACCATGGAACAAGATCAACCAGAGAACTCGCGAGGTGAGCTCTCAAAACCCAGATGAAGTCACCTTTCACAAGAGAAATCGAAGAGGAGGAAGCTCCTAAGAAATTTTCCATTCCAAGGTTCAAGATTTACGACGAAAAAACTGATCCCATCGATCACGTTAGGCAATACCGACTGGCCCTGACCCTCTGGAGTCACCGAGATGCCCTGATGTGCCGCATTTTTCCCTTGAGCCTTCATGATGTAGCACATAAGTGGTTCGAAAGGCTCCCCCACCAGTCGATCAAGAATTTCAAATCCCTAGCCGAACTTTGTACAACCCAATTCATTACCAGTAGCTCCCATCCCAAAAGGATGGATGCTCAACTAACAATGAAGAAAACGCCTCAAGAGACCCTCCGAGAATACGCGAATAGGTACTGGGAGTTATTCAATGAGATCGAGGACTACGCGAAAGAAGTCGCAGTGGCCTCCTTCAAAATTGGGCTCCCTAGTTCTTCCCTCCTCTACCAGTCCCTGACAAAGAAGGAAGCTATGACTATTGATGACCTAATGGCCCGAATCGAGAAATACGCAAAGGTGGAAGATGTCACCTACCCTAATACAAGAGAAAACAGTCGAGCTAAGCTCACTACCAAGGTAGGTGAGAAAACTGAGAACCAGAGGAAAGGAGGAAAGAACGGAGGCAAAAATGGCTCCAAGAACGTAGGGAACTATGACGCGTTGAAATTATTCTAGGCGGCCAACATCGTCTTCAAAGAACCAATTTACAAGATTCTCGCGAAGATCAAGGATGAGCCCTTCATCAAGTGGCCCAGGAAAATGGGAGGAGATCCCTCGAAGAGGAAAAATGCGTTGAGATGCACTTTTCACAAAGAGGTAAGACACAAGACCGAGCACTGCAAAGCTCTTAAGTCTCACCTCGAAGAGTTGGCCCAGTCCGAGCATTTGAATGACTTTGTGGAAAAAAGGGCAGAGAAAGTGACTGCCAAAAGAGAGGCGAGACCCGACAACGTGCTGGAGGATGATGTTGGACATGAGTTCGCAGTAATCCACGGAGTATATGATGTCAAGCTGATACAAAGGAACTCAGCTCGAATGGAAATGAAAAAACTTACAGCGGTAATGCAGGCTTTTCAAATCGATCTAGCAAAGTCACAGTCAGGAAAGCATCGATGAGCAGAGGATGTCAACTATAACAAGCATATTGTTTTCACGGATGAAGAATTGATGGGAGTAAGAACCCCACATCATGATTCCCTGGTCACTACACTCAGGATAGCCAACTTTGACATTGACAAGCTGCTCATCGATCAAGGAAGTTCATCCGAAGTAATGTACCTCGACCTATTCAGGAAATTAATGTTGAGCGTCGCCGACCTAAAGGAAGCTACTGTTCCTTTGGTCGGCTTTGCTGGAAAAATGACCATGCCCCTAGGCAAGATAGTGCTGCCAGTTCGTGCTGGGAACGTCTCCAAGATGATTGAGTTTTTGGTAGTTGACATCGAATCACCGTACCAGGCCATCCTCGGTAGAGGATGGCTTCATGTAATGAAGGCAGTCTCCTCGACCTACCATCAGAAGCTCAAGTATGTAACCGAGTGACGAGTAATGAAGATCCACGATGACCAAGCGATGGCGAGGAAGTGCTTCATAGTAGCCATCCGACCAAAGCCAGAGAAGAAGGCCGGTCAACCCAGCAAGAAAGTTGAAGAGGGTGTGATACCTTCTAAGTAGCAATTAAAGTATGGAAGACCTGGAATAAAGGAGACCAGGCTCCTCCCCTCCGAGCGTGTCGTCAAGAAGCTGGTAGAAGTTATAGCCGAAGTTGGTGACAGTAGCAGAGTCTTCTTGATTGGAGCATATCTCACCGACCAAGAACAAAAGGAGTTGACGACCTTGCTGAGACACAACGTAGATGTTTTCATATGGGAACCATAAGAGATGCCTGGCATCGATCCTGATATGGTATGTCATCAGTTGCACGTCGACCCCACATTCAAGCCAGTCACGCAGAAGGCACGGAGAACTGCACCCGAGAAGGCTAAAGCGGTCGAAAAGGAAGTCAAAAAACTGCTGGATGCAGGATCCATACGGGAAGTGCAATTCCCCAAGTGGTTGTCCAACCCAGTAGTAGTTCTGAAGAATAATAGGAAGTGGAGAGTTTGCATCGACTTCACTGACCTCAACAAAGCATGCCCTAAGGATAGTTTCCCCCTCCCAAAGATAGACCAACTAGTAGATGCCACTGCAGCTCACGAGCGAATGAGTTTCCTGGACGCATACTCAGGATATCACCAGATCCCCTTGTATGCCCCAGACCAGGACAAAACGACGTTCATCACGACAGTTGGGTTATATTGCTACAAGGTCATGCCATTTGGGCTCAAGAATGCGGGGGCAACCTATCAGCGGCTGGTCACAAAAATGTTCAAGGATCAAATGGGAGACACAATGGAGGTCTACATCGATGACATGCTTGTTAAGATCAAGAAGAAGGAAAATCACCTCTTAGACCTGTCAAAGACCTTCGAAATCCTCAGGAAGTACCGAATGAAGCTTAATGCGACCAAATGTTCCTTCGGTGTCCAATCAGGAAAATTTCTTGGATACCTGGTCAATAAGAGAGGCATAGAAGCTAATCCAGACCAGATCGATGCAATCAACAGGTTACAACCCCCTCGAACAATCCGGGATGTGCAGAAGCTCACTGGAATGATCGCCGCCTTAAATCGCTTCATCTCCAAATCCTCCAAGAAGTGCAAACCTTTTTTCCAGCTTCTAAAGGGGAGTAAACTGATAGAATGGAGCCCAGACTGTTCGCGATCTTTGGACGACCTCAAGTCCTACTTAAGCTCTCCACCACTGCTTGTCATACCACAGCAACCGGATTCTTTATACATGTACCTCTCGGTATCCAATCACACTGTCAGCTATGCATTAATATGCGAGGTTACAGGAATCCAACACCCCGTTTACTACGCGAGCAAGACCTTATTAGGCGTCGAGAAAAGATACCTGCCATTGGAGAAGCTCACCTTTGCACTAGTAATAGCCTCGAGGAAGCTGAAGTATTATTTCGAAGCCCATACTGTCATCGTCCTTACATCGCATCCCCTTAAGGCTGTCCTAAGGAAAGCGGACTTGTCGGGCAGACTGTCTAAGTGGTCAATCGAGCTCGGTCGGTTTGACATCCAATTTCAACCAAGGACAGCTATCAAGGGTCAGATCCTTGCTGATTTCATAGCTGAATTCATGGGCAAGGAACTCTCCAACCAACCTCAACCAATAAAGCAAAAGAAGAACCAAGAAACAGAAAAAACCTGGAAACTCTTTGTTGATGGAGCCTCCAACTCAAAGGGGGCAGGGGTAGGCATTGTCCTCATCACTCCAGAAAACACAATCCTCGAACAAGGAATCAGGCTTGGATTTGTAGCCTCCAATAACGAAGCAGAATACGAAGCCCTAATAGCCGGTCTCCAAAAGGCATAAACTCTAGGAGCAAAATGTTTACAGGTGTTCTGCGACTCTCAGCTAGTCTCCAATCAGATAAGTGGAGATTACAATGCAAAGGATGAAAGAATGGCAGCCTACCTCGCCTTAGTGAGAGAATTAATGTCAAGCTTTGAAGAGATCAACATCCAGCAGTTTCCCAGGGGGCAAAATAGTCACGCTGATGCCTTAGCAGCCTTGAGTTCGGCAGTTGACTCTGACCTTAAGAAGGTCATCCCCATCGATTTTCTCATTTGTTCGAGCATTAACCGCAACAGCAAGTTACCAAACGTGGAATAAGTACTCCAGGTGGGATCAGCCCCAGTTAGATGGACCCCTTAAGGGACTATTTAAAGGATGGCACGCTCCCAGATGACAAGAAAACTGCCCACCAGGTAAGGGTCAAAGGTGCTCACTTTCACTTATCCATAGGAGGCAACTTGTATAAGAAATCCTTCTCCGGTCTCTACCTTAGATGCATCCACCCAGGCGATGTCGATCAAGTTTTACACGAGCTTCACGAAGGAATCTGTGGAAGTTATATCGGAGGAAGGTCTCTATCCTTTCGAGCAATGAAGGAAGGCTATTGGTGGCCATACATGCAAAAGGACTCCACAGTATATGTTCGCAAATGCCTAAAATTCCAATTCCATGCTCCTATGGACCACCAACCCACCAGCAATCTGAAGTCCCTATCCGGCCCATGGCCCTTCGCCCAATGGGTAATGGACATCGTGGGACCGCTACCTACTACCATCGGCAATCGCAAATACTTATTGGTTGCGACTGACTACTTCACCAAATGGATCGAGGCTGAATCCCTGGCGAACATCCGAGATGCTGATATAATAAGGTTCATATGGAGAAATATAATCACTCAGTTTGGAATCCCTAAAACCATCATCACCGACAATGGAACGCATTTCGAATGTGGCCCCTTTCAGAACTTCTGTAACGAATATGGGATCATACACCACTTCAGCTCGGTAGCCTACCCTCAGAGGAATGGCCAAGCTGAAGTTTCCAACAAAACTGTGATCAAAGGATTAAAGAAGCGATTAGAGCGAGCCAAAGGCACATGGGTAACAGAGCTACCCCATGTTCTATGGGCATACCGAACCACTCCTCGGCGAGCAACAGGAGAAACCCCATTTTTGCTGACATATGGCATGGAAGCAGTCATGCCACTAGAAGCAGGTTTTCCAACAATGAGATCCAACCTTGTCGACCAAGGCCTGAATGATGAAGCATTGCTCGCCGAACACGACCTAGACGACGAGCGTAGAGAACTGGCCCTGGTGAAGCTTGCGAACTATTAGAAACAGCTCGCGAATCATTACAACAAAAGGTTTAGCCCGAGGGCATTCCAAGTTGGGGACTATGTTCTAAGGAAGGTCCTGGGCAGCACAGTAAAGTCGTCACATGGCAAGCTAGGCCCAAACTGGGTAGGACCCTTTAAAGTAACTAAAGACGATCTACAAGGTGCCTATCACTTGGAAATGATGGAGGGCAGAGAAATACCACGAGCATGGAACACAACTAATCTCAAGAAATTCTATTTTTAGATCTTTTTCATGTATTTCTTTTGTTATGAAGACAGAAGTTCATTTTTCTTATTACTAATGAAAGTTACTTAGTTGGTTACACTCTGATTGGTGACAGTTGCATTCATCGCACATCTTTTCCAAATAACAAACACCTTGATCACTACAGCAGAGGAATACCCTTCCTCAGGTCATCATCATAAAAAATGAGAGACCTCTTAGCGTTGCCCCTGGCAATGTATAAATCCCTACAGAGGATTCTTAGGCAATACGACCAAATCTTATACTGGTCATCAAACCTACTTCGGTTGAACAAAATCCTGATGGGATGAAGACATCCAACACCAGGTGTGTCCTCGCTAATTGCCCTACTTAGGCCTAAGGGAGTGTGACGACACAACCTAAAAGGTAAGGTGGGGCACAATGGTACTTTGATATTATACTGGACTGGGGGGACACTTGCATGACAAAACAGAAGAAATCATAAAGCAGCAAGGATACGAAAAGTAGGATATACACATTTATTTGGCAAAATTGCCCAAAAACACAAACTTTTCATTAATCCATCTTATAACAATGATAATACATGTTTATTCGGCGAGCTCGCCCAAAGCATTTGCATTATCAAAAATAAAAAATATATATATATAACAACTGGCAAAATTTCAATGGGGTGGAAGCCTCCGAGTAAGATAATCAGCCACTCGATCTCTTCGTCCGTCATCAAGAGCAGGAGAAAACTCTTCCACAACCTCATTCGCATCTGATTCTAATAATTGCCGAGGAATAGCATCAATGGGGATCCATCGATCGTCCCTCCTGAATGGGTTGGGCATTAGAGTGGAAGAAGACATCTCATGACGATACCATAGCACCGAGTTCCTCGGAACTTGCAGCTCCTTCAAGGCACTCAGCTATCCCCTGATGAAAGAAAGCTCCTCAAACTCAGATAGCCTTCTTGGAGCATCCGACCAACCGTGATCATAACCATCAGCCCACGCTTGCCGAGGACCTTTCTTGAATAAGCGTCGCAATCGGGTGACATCCCTTTGAATCCCAGCAGCGATTACATATGCTCGCTGAACATCACCGTGGAGTTCTTCCATTTCCCTATCGCGAAGTTCTTCTCCTTTGCTGCTTCTTCTCCTGGTGCTCCTACTAGCTCGCGAAAGGGGAGGGCGGGTGAGACTTCGCGACATGGGAGGGGTAACATTATGATCAACTCCAGCTCGTGATGATGAGGAGCCTTGTAATACTGCTTGAACGGTGCTCGGTGCGTGCTCCCTAAGTTGTAAGATTTCCCTCCTCAGGTCTTCGTTCTCCTGCTGAAGGAACTCCCCAACTTGGTTGACCTCGATGGCCTCTAGGAGTCTTGTTCTTAGCACATTGACTTCCTCTTGCACTGAGGCACCAATGTCCTCCATCTCCCGAAGCCTGTCCTTCAGCCTAGCCACTAGCTCGGATTGCTCCTTATATTTTTGATTTCTAGACCTGAGGGACTTGCAAAGCTTAACAAAAGCTTGGCGAACTTCAGGGCTCGCATTGGGACTAAGGGTCCTACCCAACGGGGAAGTAGCAGGAATGTAATCATCCACGTCAACTAACTACAAGTGAAAGAAAGATAAGGGAGAGAAAGAGATAAGCACTAGCAGAAAAGAGCTTTTTCATTAATAAAAATTGAAGTTACATCAGACTGAAGAAAAAAATTACAGAAAATGCAAAAATACAAAGACCCTATCAATTAGCAACCTCAGGAGGCCCAGAGGTGGATGGTCCTTTCTCCTTATCAGCATCAGCAGGAGCACCTTCCTTGGCAGGGATGACCTTTATCCCCTCAGCAAGAGAAACGCCAGCAGGAATCGCCTGAGAGATAGGATCAGGGCCTTCAATAGCTTGGGCAGGGTCCTCGTCTACGACTGGCCTCAGCCCTGGGTCGTGCTCATCGAAAAGTGGGGATGCAATATCCACCCTAGCAGCTACGAGATCCTTATTCCATCCTTTCTTCAAGTTCAGACGGCTGATATAGCCTATCTGAACTTCAGCATCTTCGTATGCCGCAGCCTAGTCGGAGTTGTATGAATCTTCCTTGGCAATGACAGCCTCGAACTCCTTCTTCTTCAGCTCTTCAACAAGCACCCTTTTCTCTTCCAGCACAACAAGTTTTCTCGACCAAATTTGGTCGTAGGCCTTCCTCAGCTGCCTTAGATCCATGATCGCCGCATCTTTCTCCTTGTTCATAGTAGCAAGATCCAAATCGGATCAGATCCGAGCAGAGTCGACGGCCTTAAAACTAGTTTCGAGCTCCTTACCCTTCAGCTTCAGGGCAGAGTTTTCTTGCTCCAGTTCACTGTTCTTCTTCACCAGCTCGTCACATGAACGATACAGCACGGCGAAGTCAGTAACAAACTGCGAAAAAGAGAAGATATTAGAAGAGGAAAATGAGGGAAGTCAGAAAAACGCAAGAGAAAAAGAAACCTTACCAAAGCAAGCCTATGACTAGCCTGAAGAGCCAGGTGCTCTGAACCTACTACCATTTGGCGATTAGCTGGGAGGACAGCTCTCTCGAGCAGAGCCGGGGCCAGCTGAGGAGAAATTTCCACGGAGGCCCCTTCAGGCAGAGCAGATACTGGGACTAAGGCCTGCCCAGCCTTCGTCATCGCCTCAGCCATTCTCTTTTCTTCCTCCTTCTCGCTCTCCCTCTTCTTCCTCTCCTCCGCTCTCCTCTTCTATTCTAACTTCTTCCTCTCTTCTTATTTTTTCCTCTCTCTCTCTCTCACCAGCTCCTCTTCCTTCCTCCTCCTCTCCTGCTCCTGAGCGGAGGACCGGGAACCAGTAGCCACGGCCCCAGAAGTAGCTTTTTGTTTCTTCGACCTCTGTGCAAGGATCACATGGTCCTCATCATCATCCTCTCTAATAAAGTTCTTCCTCGGAGGAACCATGTCTTCACTTGCGCTGTTAGAAGTGCTCAACGATCTCCGAGCTTCAGAAAACTCCTCACGATCAGAGGAACTGCTACTGTCAAGGCTCCTTCCACCTAAATTATCACTCTCAGAGCTGCTATCCTCCTCATCTAGCTGGATAGGCTCTGCAGCAGTATCTTCAAAGGAATCGAACTCTGGTGTACTATCCACAGGCCTCGCTATGAAGTTGGAGCCAGCGTTCTTATACTTGAGCAGGAAGGCAGCAGATCTGGGGTGCTCGCTGTCACCTAAGGGCTCCCTGATTTTCCAAGCCTTTACCAACTCTGAAAGACAGACCTCGTTGAGTGCAGGTTCTTTGACTTCGCTGCGCAAGAAAAAGCAAAGAAGAGTTAGAAAGGTCATAAATCAGCAAAAGTTGAAACAACAGTACAATGTCTACCTATATATTCCTCCCCGTAAAAAGGAACAGAGAATCTCTCAGACCTCGACCCTTTAAATTGGGGAGGGAATTGCCAATTCCTAACAAGGAAACCTTCTTGCCAGTAGTTCTTATGGGAATCGGGTAGGTTTACTACTAATACCCTATCAGGGCTCCTAGCTTTGAGGTATAAATTCACCTGAACTAGTTCGAGAAAAGGAGTAACAGAAACAGACCTCGGCAAGTCCTAACCTAGTACCATACAACTGATTTATCCTATGGACACCATTTACTATTTTCCACACATTGGGCGAGCATTGTGCAGGATCAATATTGAAATAGCCAAAGAAATAAAGGAACAAATCATTGGGAGGGAAAGTGAGTCCCCCTGGGAAAGTAACAAAACATGGATCCAGTGAGCATCATCTATATCCCTAACATTCCTAGGAGGGGAGGCACAACACTCAATATCTACCCACTCACAAATGTTGTAAACTTCCTAAATTCAGAGATTGACCTATTCCCAGTCTTCGCCATTAGAAGACCCAAGAAAAGCTACAAACCAAAGAGAAAGAACAAGGAAAGGGCACAAGAAAATTACAAAATAGAAGATCGGTTCAGGTGATGAAGAAGCACGAGCTCAGACAACTAAGAAATAATGGAAATGGAAATTGAGAGAAGACGGTACGAGGCGCCAAAGTTCTCAGAAGATAAAAGAGTACTGGAAAGGCTGAAGCGACGGGAGAAAAAGTGGCTATCCCAATAAGCCTTCAAATTCTAATCATAGCGCACAATAAGCGAAGCGGGTGCCGCCCAATCAACTTCACAGTTTTTGAGGAATCGCAAATCAGCCATAATGGTTGATCATTTAAATCCATTGAACCCATAAACATGGCCCAACAAATTTAGGGTCAATTGTGGGTACCCGAAATTTAGAACCATGGGCCCGGACGAATAGCCCAGTCCTGGCGGCCCAAAGTTCGGGCCCCTCATCTCTTATATTGATCCGGTCTCTCCCACGTTTCCACAATTGTTAGTTATACGGGAGATGGAAAACGTGGAGAAACTCATCACCTCCACTTACCTACATGTACATGTATATATTAAACCCTAGGTCCGGGGCAAAAGGACAAGTTGTATTCTCTGTAATTACTCTCCAGAGTGTATAGAAATAATATCGACTGCACCACCGTGGACGTAGGCACATCCTTGCTGAACCACGTACATCCTTTGTTGTGTGATTGGCATCTTATATTCCTTGATTCTTTCTTGAAAATTTCTTCTCGCGTATTTATTTGTGTTGCATAATAATTGCCTCCACATGTGTAATATGTATCTATAATGAAATTTCGCATGAACATGTATTTGTATCCCAAAATTAATATGAAATTGATGTTAAAAATGATATGCAACATATTAAGATCACCCTCCATGTGGATTCAAATGCAATAACATCATTATAGCGATTGAGTTGTAGAACAACCTCTTGAATTTCAGAATTCTATGAAATTGAGTAAATCGTCATATTAAAAACTGTTTTGAGCTATTTTGGTTCCAAAAATGGATTTTTCGTTCGCGGTACCTTGTAGAAAATCATGTTCTAAACAACTTTGTAGTTTTCAGTTTTTTTCAAAAACGGATCGGAAAATCCTCGAATGTGCATTTTATAGTTATGCGCAGAAAGTTGTCGAAACAGGGGAGAATATTATAGTTTAGTTTTTGGTATCTTTTAAGAAGTAAATTGACGTGTGCTTGAGTGTTCTTCTAGAAAATCAAATTCTGAACAACTTTATAGTTTTAAGTTTCTTCAAAAATGAATCGAAAAAGCCTCAAATCGGCGTTTTATAATTTTGGGCAGAAAGTTTTTGAAACGAGAGTGTTAATGTTTTTCATGTTGTTAATAAGATAAATGTGGTGTTATGCCTAATATTCTAACTTGATCACATACTTATGGTTATTAGGGATATATAACCTTGAAATGATTTGATGTTGAATTAGTAAATTAATGATGTAAATTATGTTATATTGTAAATAATGACTATTTTATAACTAGAGTAAGAGACTTGATACAATTGTATATATACATAAGCGTGAAATTGGTTTACATGTATATTATCGAGTAAACGCTAGACTAGTCCTCCGGTCGATGTAGGCACATGTTGAATGTATTTATTTATGATTGATCCTATTAGGCTCCGCTCGAGTGTCGTGTCGGGATAAACCACCGGAACCGGACACATGATTGTAATGCGAGTCGGATAGAAAGACCTTAGAATGCCATGTGATTTATGACTTAGTATGATTTCCCTTGCCACATAATATTGGGAATATTCGTGTGTAAGCCTAGTGTTACGACTTGTTCCCCCGAGTAACGATAGGGACCCGATATGACTTGTTGTGTGAGATATTATGCTTGTGTCTTAAAGTATTATCCTAAATCGATGCATTTGATATTATACTTGAAGGAAATAATTTGATACATTAAATACTGAAATGAGATTAATAATGATTAATCATGATACGATATAAGACTACATGTTACTCGAGTTTGGGTTGGGTAATCATGACATGGGATCATTGGTTGGGTAATTGAACAACTTAATTACTAGAGAAGAATAATGACTAGTGTGATTTCATTATAAGTACATCTTATAATCTAATATCTTGTTATCTTGCTTTGGCGTTCATCTATCTTACTTCTTGCTCCTCTCCTATATATATAACATATGACAGGTCCTCGTCCCGCTGGACAATAGACTATGGACCTTGATGAGATCATATCAATCTTAGGATTCCTGTAGACGTAGAGTTATTCTATTTTAATTTATGTCGTTTGCTTTCCTTTTCTTGAGGATGGTATCAGATATTAATATCTCTTTGTTTATACTTGGGATTTAAGAAAATTGTAGTATTACTCTTTCCCGTTTTGTGGTGGGCCTCATGTATTGGCATTTTATATTTTCAATTTGAGACTAATGACGGATTATTGCAGTTAATAGTTATGAGTTGGTTTCACTTGATATAGTTGTTATGATGTGATTTGGTTACACGTATGAGAGTGTACTTGTTTACTTTACTGCATTTATTTAAATTATATTTCTAATGCCAACATATTGACGCTCTACTTTAATTTAATTGGGCGTAGCTAACCGAATTAGATATAAAAAGCAGGGTTGTCACATGCTAAGATAAGGGATCGTTTCCATCTTCTAGGATGATCTGAGGAGTTGGCTCATCATCCTGTTTAACCTCATAAATAGAGATAAAGAACGCATCACCTATCACAATATCTTAACCAACATCTAAAATAATAGGGAGAGTAGTCTTTACAGCCGTAGCGTGGTTGGATTTACCAATCTCATCGCCTTCAGCAGCAGGCTTATACACCTCCATCAGTTGTTCGGCTACCAAGGGTTTTTCCTCATCATCATTGCCTTACTAAGCTTGGATAACTTATGTCATCTAAAGATAATGCTTAAGAACTCTCTTCTTCATCTCGTCATAGCCGTCTAAAAGACGGTCACCATGTTAGTGTTATGATCATTAAATGCCTTGTACTTTCCCATGCCTACTTTTTTAGCACGGCAAAGGGCCTCAGTAGCCTTTCTCAAATCTTCCTTTAGGCTGGTGATCTTGGCGGTATTAGTAGAAACTTGATCCTTCAGCTTCCTGCTCTCGGTCTCAACATTGCTAAAAGCTTTGACATTTGTTTTAAGCTACTCATCTTTCTCTTGAAGATCAATATAGATTTTATTATAGTTGGACTTATACATACTCAGTTTATCATTTAGATCCTTATTTTGAATCAATATCTCATTATTGTTATGCCTCTCAGACTCAAAGGCCCCCTGGCTACTTATTGCCTTCTCCCTCAAGATGGTGGACGACATTGCTCCCTGAAAGACAATTAGATCGATTAGAAGCATGAAATTAACAAGGAAGGTGTCGAAGTAAACATACCACGTATATCCTATGATGAATTAAGTTTCGTAGATAGTTGGGCTCGAAAGACCTGAGGTACTTAAAATCAAGACCATACCCGTGGTAGCTGAACACCTCAGCAACATTACTTGTGTTGGATAATATTATATTAGGATCCTTGTTCAATTGATGTATAGGAATAGGATGATCAAGATTATAAACATTATATTCCACATCACCATATGAAGAAGAGAACCCCACACCTCAGAATAAATGCCGAGCATATTGGAATCTAATCTATACCCCCTCCTTAGGAAAATTGGACCATAGGTGCTTGGGATCATGCTGAGTAGGGATATCTTCATATAACCTCTTTTTATGGATAAAAGGGGTGTAAACGAGGCAATGGCATTACCCTTATCTTTAGCTTTAACAACTTCTTCAACTTAAATCTTCCTGGAAGTTGTGTTCTTGGCATTCTTTTTAGCCTCAACATATGGTCCTCTTTTCATCATCAGCTTTCTTTTTCACCTGAGCATCATCATCGACTATCTTTTTGGCTGTAACCTCAAGCTTTTTCTTTCGAATAAGACTAATGGGGGGCCTATCAAGAGTTTTAGGAGATATAAGAACTAACGACTCTACTCAAAAGGTTGATGAGGAAGGGTAAATGTGTCATAAAAACATAACAATTAGCAATGGATTTAAAAACAATGGAAGATAGGATAGTAACAGAGTTTACCTTCTTCAACCTCCACTCAGTAGCCTCCTACCAAGCACCTGTCTCTTCCCAGAATTGGACACGTATATGTGGCGTATAATACCCAAGTCTTATGGATTTTCCCAACGAGAAGAACTTTTTAAAGACAACAGGGTTGGGAGTAAACTTTTGCAACACCTACTGCTTTAAAATAGAAGGAAACTTGGGAGCCTTCTTCTTTGCAAAAGGTCAGACAAGAAACAACGTATTAGCACGTGATAAAAGATAGAGGAAAACCATAAACTAATGGGAAAAGTAACATACCAATATATTCTGGCCTACGCCAGTCGTGAGGAACGTTCTATAGCCTCTTCTTCTCGGCAGCACTAAACTCAAAATCACCAAGTATCAAGGTTCTAAAAAATGTGGGGCGTTAAGGCCCAACCTTAAACCTTAGAAGCCTAGGCGGGCCTTAGGCGTAAAAAGGAGATTAATTTATTTTAACATTTTTAACTATAACAAGGCTATTAAAAATACCAAAATGGTGCATACCTTAAAATATGTCTGAATCTATGGAAACTAAAATATTATTTTTTAAATACTAAGAAAAAAAATACACGTTTTTTGGGCGAGAGGCAGCGAGGTTTGGGATACCATTTATCTTTCGATTGTTTTGAATGATATATTGGTCTGTTTTTTAAAAAAAAAATCTTTAAAAGGCGATATCATTTCACTATAGCATTTTTGTTTTAAAAAAAGTGTGCCTTAAGCCTATTACCAAGAATAAGATGTAAAAGGCTTAAGGCGGTGCGTTTCTTCCAAGCCTCAAGCCTAGGCGCTCCTTTTAGAATACATCCAAGTATGTACATGAGCCGGTTTTTCCATTGATGGTTGCTCATCTGGACAAATTGAACCATCTTAAGGTCAAACTTTCTGGGGGAAAAGTAATAGTATTCATTGTCCTTGACAATATCTTTTACACTATAAAGAAATCTAAAAATGTCCCCGATAAGGTCAAATATAGTTTAGGTCTGCCAGACGACCATGAACCCTTAAATAGACTGGTAAGCGTTAGGAGGTAGTTGGGTCGGAGCTAACCTATAAACATTCAGAATGGACATGATAGTAGGATGGAGGGGCAGAATAACTCCAAATTGGAGGGCCCAAACTAGAAAGAATATCTCATCGGCATTAGGTCAGTCATAAACTCGCCCATTATAATTCGACAATATTATGGAAATACTAATAGGGATGTCACACATGTCCCTCAACTCCTCCAACTTGTCCTTAGTTATATCACAACCATGATTCCCAGCGTTAGTAATATATGCTTCACAATATTCAAAAGTACCTGAAGTACACTCTTAGAAGGGGGCACAACTATCGGTGATATGAAGTCCATAGGCCTCTCAGGCATTACCTTCTCGGGCGAGTCATCCAGGTCAATAATGGACATATTTAACATCGTGTGTACTAATTTCTCATCACCCAAAGGTTGATTCGTGATAGCAATGTCCAAATCATCTACTAGTTCAGAAGAAACTTGATCCACAACTGTGGGTTGCAGCAGAAGAAGAACACTGAGGAGTGTACATTGGATCACCAGGTTCATCCTCAGGATGAACAACTCAGAGTGAATTGGGGAACCTTCTAGTGATAATACTAGTACAAGACTATTCTAATTTGATCAGCTTCTCCAACCACCTCTAAAACTAAGGTTTGTAGTTCACTAAAGAGTAAAAGACTATATTTGAAAATTAATTTATCATAGGTCAAAGTTTATTGGAGGAAAATACTCAAAAACCCCTAAAAAAGAAAACCCTAAGCCAATCAACTCAATGGCCACCTAAGAAGTTCAAAAAATCAATCAAAGTTCAAAACTAACCAAAAAACGCCAACAATAATAACAAATCAAAATCAAATTCTTTTTTACAGAAAACTTAAAACAAAAATGGGGGGAATGGAGGGAAGTCTAAAAAGACTCGAGAATGGAATGAATTAGAAGAAACTCAACAAAAAAGAACTTACAGGAAAGGATCCAGTTAGCAATAGAGTGGAAAAAAGATGTTTTTTTACTGGAGAAAGAAGAGTCTGAGAAACGATGGTTTTTTTCTCTTTATCTAAGGCAATCGTTTAAAGGAAAGGCATTTTGAAAAGTTGGAAAACAATTAGAAATCTGGTATAACAACCCTCATTTTCCATGTAAAGGTTTTCCAGACACAATACATCGAAGATGGGGCTTATCTATCAATCTATATCATTCTCAGCATCAAACAATAATAAAACATTTTATTTTAAATCAACATAAATGATAAAACCAATTAAATAATAGCTGACAATAAATAATTCCAACATCCAACTAGTAATAAAAACCTCCAACATGCATACGACTGATCTCAAAAGATTGAATAATAAAATTCAGGCTTATGCTCATACAATATCCGAATAATAAAATCAACCGAAAGGGAAATAATAACCTAAACTAGAGTCAAATGATATAAATGATCGATGAAAAATTGTGAACCCAAGTTTGATCTCCCGCCAGCCCTGCTGTCATTGTCTAGGTAAACATGGAGGGAAAACATTTTATAATTTGGGTCAGCACCTTAGAGATGTAAGAACTATATTACGAAATTAGAATGCAATGATGAATTTAATTCAAAGTATGCACCGTCGATCGGCACTCGCGTGCAGTATCTCACCCTCATCTAAGCGCATTACTATATGCATATCAACCCAACTAGCATATACAAAAGTATGATAACTATAACAATAATATAATATTCAGTGCATCTGGCATAATTCATATACCAAAACTAATAGTCTACACATGTGCTTCTCATTCCCCAAGTAACCCATACGATACTACCCACAAGAAGTAACATAACATACATTATGCATTATGTAGTATTGGGTTCATTATCAATTGTCTACATCACTAGACTACACGGATTAATTCTCAATTAATTTATATAATTCTATATGTCCTTATATATATATGACACATATAGGCATCTACCTTCAGTATCCCGTTTGTGCCCTATCGGAAAGTATGGAGGAGTTCCTTATCGAAACAGACATCATAAAACACACATAAGTGGGGAGGTCCCAATGTTGTACACCATTGCACGGTCCATAACACTGATGGTGACGATGGATTCCAGCCTCTCCACCTACCTCCTCTTATCGGTGTTGTTATGTAGGACCCAAAATAATGACCTACTCAATGCCTAGCCCAAATATACTGATGCATTCTCTGGTCTCGAGACGTACACAACACCAACCAATAGGCCATCCACGAATATGGGTATGTTCACATAAATAAATGAATACATATTTTTACCACATAATATGTATAGGTAATTAATACTGTAATTAGCCCTAACATGTCCCATCTAATCTTTAATTAATATTTTGACTTTAATAATTAACCATATAGTTAATTGTTAACTTCCCCAACTAATAAAATAGTGACACAAATCCATTTTTAATAAATTTTTCACTTACTTGGATGACCTATCACATACTCACCCATGTTTGTAAAAATTTCCCAAACGTTTCCTCGATGCCAACTTGGCCCAACCCTTACACAAAATTCATCCCCGGTTATCCAAAGGTACCTCCTAACCTTCCCTCTATATTCCCAGAAATCTAACTCTATCTCCCGGACTCCGTTAACCATGTCAAACCTTAAACGATCCACAAAAAACCATAAATGTCAAGGGGACTAGCATAACCAATCGAACCGGTTCGTTGGCTGGACTGAATCGGTTCGATAAGCAAATCAATTCTCCCTTCCTAGCGAATCGGTTCGATTTTCCAGGCTGCCATGATGAACAAATGACGAGATTTTTACTTCTCCCTTCCTCCAAGGAGTCTCTAACCTTCCCCCAAACCTCATGTACGAACTCTAATATATTCCCAACTATTAAACAATAGTTTTTTACATGAAAACCATCCCTAAAACATATCAAATTCATCCGATAACAATTTATATCAAGAATTATGCGCTATAAAAACCCTAGTTTTCAAGACTCAACCTTTTCTCCTTTAACCTATTTAAAAATATTTCTTTCTTATTGATTTACATCAAATTTATCATTCCTATAGCATGAGTTCTATGATTTTTTATTCCCAATCAATTTTGCTTATTCAATTTTCTAGTTTATCACCAATTAATCAAATCCTTAAACGTTATACTTTCAGATTTGTTCTTAAATCTTCATGAGGTTTATTCCATATTCATCAACATTAAAACCATACATTTATATGAGAAAATACACAATTGAATAAAGAGGCACATTGGAAATTAATTTAGCAAGAGAATTCTTGCCTTAAACTGTCGATTGAAGTCTCCCTCTCTTGAATCATCATTATTCCTTCCTTCTTTAGACTTAATAATCTCTCGTATGGGTGTGGGATTGCTAGGGTCATATTGCGGTGGATGGAAATAGCCTCTTAAGTTGTTAATCATCATCTTAAAACTCGTAATCCCGACTTAGCCATAAACCCCCACATCTGAGCCTCCAAATAAGCCTAAAACCTTACCCGAATAACTCCCTCAATGGTACACCATACCCCGGGCCTTATTTTAGATGTCTAAAACACCTAAGCAAGTTCCTAACCATCCCGGAACGTGCCCAAAATAAATCCACCCAATTTACACACTTTTATTATGTTAAACAACACACAGATAATATAATTATCATGCAATTTATTTCGTACGAGTAAATATAACATGCATAAATGAATCAAATAAACATGCAATTACAACTAAGTAATTTACTCACGAAATAATTTAATTAAATTTTACAAAATTAATTTAAATTCTACCATTTTAATTTATTATGAAAATATGGGGTATTACATTCTTCTCCCTAACAATGGAATTATATCCTCGAAATTCGCTGAAGCCTAAAGCATTAAAACACAATCCTCACAATTATCATAAGTTTATATTCAATTGATCTATACTTGTATCTCATGAGATAAAAGAAAAATGATTTTCTATGCCTACCATAGTGTGATGGGGATGCCCATACGCCGCATATCACATGTACACATGCAGAAACATCACATCTAGAGAACACATATACATCCAAAATAAACCACATACCATGCATATCCACGAGACAAAAATATACTTGAATATCCTACTGACCCTGACTTAATTCTACTTGAGATTTTTCCACTTATTTTACTAGTGGTGTAAACATTACTATGTGTTCTCATTCCTGCACTCTTTGTCCTCGTTGGCCTCAACTCATATGATATAATGTCACCCGATGCACTATATCTCCACACACGTATAACGTGTTAACAAAGCATCCTATAACCTAACATTACTCAACTCCCAACATTTGCTAAATTTCATGTGTGGGACATCTCGCAAGCGAAATCCAAACAAGGAACCCGTTGGTCCAAGACTAAACATGAAACAATACGCTAACCATATAATTTTCAACTTGTGCCAACTTTAATGAAAGGCTCATCCTTCCAAGAGTTACAATAAACCCTCGTTAAATTAATTGATTTAATCGTGCTAATAACATCATTTTCCTTTTCACATAGAAGGTAGGATGCCCTCTATCCATCCTTAAATCTAGTAGAGCACTTAATCACTTCTGATCCTTAAAAGATCTACTCATACCAATAAAGTCGACCATTGCCCATTTTCCATGACAACGTCACTATTGTAACATTATTTGTGGCCATACACAACTTCCCGTAACTAAGGCCACCGCTAGCCATAAAGCTCTCAAAGTAACCCAAAATTTTTCAACTCAATTGGTTCTCATTATGAATATCCTTACATACAAAAATAAATCCATCCCCGGATAACCATCACATTTATTCATCTTTTATAGTATGCTAGCATTAACATCTAGTCTATGTCCGTACCACGAGTTTAAAATTCATCGTATCCTTAATTCAAGAAATACATCAAAAGCTAATCCTGAAATCTCCACATTGTTGCACCTACTCTCGATAAGGAAACACTTCCAAATTCATGCAAAACCCGTGGTTAAAATACCAATCCTCGTTTAAACTCTCACTATATAAAGTTTATAAAACTTCATCGAACCATTTTTGGTCCCACGCTACTATCTCCAAAATTCATATTTGGAAATCTACTTGTCAATAAAACTTATCCATTATTAGTATATCAATAAAACTGACACACCCCAACCCAGTTACTTATAATTGAGTTTGAAAGTCAAAGTGAGTCAAACCATAATTAATTTTATCAAAACATAAACATGAGTTTTAACTATAAATCCATCAGTGTAATTCCATATAACTAAAACTTTTTTCTTCAACATTAAAGTAGTCATACTTATACAAACTTGATTGAAGGATAAGTTAAATTAATTACATCATTTACATTAAAACAAATCTTTGTTTCTTCCATTCCTGGCTAACCTAACCCGACTTCCTAGATTTGGCAGTGACATCGCGTTACCCAGAAAAAATGTGAACAAAGGAACTGTGAGCAAAATAGCCTAGTGAATGCATCACTATTATTCTACTGCATGAATTTAAATGCAATAAATCATGTCCATATAATTATGTATTAACTTATCCGGCTCATTCATAATGAATGACCTAACTTTACGAATATTTGTAATAGACAATTCTCCCCCATTCCTGGTCGAGTGTCATAAACAGACAAATATCACCCATTCCGGGTCGGGGAGTAACCTCCCATTTTGATAAATCAAAATGAACAATTTCATATTCATTATATTCTGATCATATCCATAACACGATACAAATATCTCTTTCCAGTGAGTAGACTCACCTTGGTTGACAACTATGTATTCACGTTTCCTTTGGGTGGAGTTGAACTGGGTTGATTAGACCTTACACCTATCAATCCAACAAAATCATTACTGAATATCAATCACGAGTATTATCCTAACATAATTATGTAACTTTCAATGACTAATAAAAACAATATACTTCCACTTAAGTCACATTCCATGAAATATGGGTAAACACAAAACAAGGGTATACATGTTGATAAAGTAATGGACATTCAACCGTAGAAAATACCTCATAAGGAATTTATAACTAAACCTAAGTAAATATTAAATCATACTTCTTAATGTATACACACATGAAACATGTACTCAAAATACACTTTGGAAAGAGGAGATAACAATATTCTTCTATGGGTTATCCAGTATGGCCTGCATTTATTGTCCTCTATACTCAACCATCCTATATTCCTAAATTGTATAAATACAGGTGTCCAAACTTATCAATATGAAAACATATGTGAATATAATTTCCAGTACAAGTGATGGTGTAATTTTTCAAGCTTCCTAGAGAAATTTATGACCATTTCTTTACAACACAAGAAATCTTCCCCGCAAGCTCCTCTATTGTTCCTTCAACTTCCAAGAATTTTCATTATTTTTCTACGCATAACTTTCCATGATTTTCAACCCATTTTCAGCACACATACTGAGTAGTACATAATTCAAGTTAAATAATTTTTTGACTTCATTTCCCATCTCAAAAGCTTGACCAAACTGAGGGCATACCGAAATGAAATATACAAACATAAACTATATACCAACTTGCAACCATCACTAAGGCCTAACCACAAGGATTTAAATTCTAATTCTCGGATATGATATGAATATATGAGTTTACTTTCATATCCAATTGGAATGTCTCATTTCCAGTAAGCAAATAAAGAGATATGCAAGTTGAATATAAGGGGTTTCAATACAAAGCAATATGACTGATAAACACCACTTATCTCACATATGAACCAATACATATTATCACTAAGGATGATGGAATTTTAATCAATAATTCACGATTTATATACTTGGGAATAATTATAATATAAGATTAAAACAATATTAACACATAATGGTACTTGGAAACACCTTAAAGATTTTCTTGGAATTTTTTCCTAGCTTTTCCTTGTAACCCTTTCTTCCTTAACTTCTACTTCTCCTTCCTCAATCTAATAACACTTAAAACTGAACCTAGGGCTTATTTGATGAATAAATAGGTTAGAAGAAGAGTTTTAAGTCGGTAAAGGCATGCCTTTTTTCCATCCAATAAAATTAAACCATTTGGTTTACTAAAAAACAATTTACCACTCAAAGGGAATGGACAAATTTCCCCCTTATTCGTAAATTCAGCCTACCTTCTTACTCGAACATCCATTTGATGCACCGTTTGTTGTGTTTAGGCCTTCTTAATATATTTTAATATTTTTTTAACCATAACAAGGCTATTAAAATACTAAAATTGTACATAACAAAAAAAAATGTTTGAATATTTACAAATTAAAATGCTATTTGATTATTTTGGATGAGATAATGGTCCGATTTGTAAAAAAATTCTTTACAAGGCGATATCGTTTCACTAAAGTATTGTTGTTTTTAGAAAAAAAGTGCATCTTAAGGGTTTTACCAAGAATAAGGCGTACAAATCTTAAGGCGGGGCTTTTCTCCCAAGCTTCAAGCCTAGGCGGAGCCTAGGCGGGTTTTTTAGAACAGTGGTTATAACCCTAACTCACATGTCTACAACTATCTATTTTTCACCTCAAGTCGATTGTAATGTTATAAGGGTCAAAACTAGTCTTAAACAGGATCATTTCTATCGAAAATAACAAAATTTTTTGTTTGTACAAAACTCGACATTTCACGATTTATGAAAGTAGGATTAGACTAAACATAATCACTTAACATTAGATATACTAATAAAACATTATTCATATCACATAAGATAAGCATGATTTAAAAATAATTTATCATAATTATATTCGAGCTGTCAAAACTCCCCCCCCCCCCCCTCCCCTAAGAAAATTTCGTCCCCGAAATTTAATATAAAGGTCACTTACCAAACAGTGGGGATATTGTTTCTTCATGCTATCCTCTGTTTCCCAAGTTGCTTCTATAATTCCATGGCTCATACACATAACTTTAACTAAGCGAATAACTTTATTTCTCAATACTTGCTCCTTACGATCAATAATTTCCAATGGTTCCTCGATGTACGACAAGTCTTCCTTCAGTTCAATTGGTTGAGTTTTCAACTGATGAGATGGATCCGCCAAATACTTAAGAAGCATTGGTATGTGAAACACATCATGTAAACGGGAGAAATCTGGAGGTAAACCTACTCTATATGCCAGGGTCCCAATTCTTTCCAGCACTTCATATGGTCCAATGTATCTTGGACTTAGTTTCCCCCTTTTCCCAAATCTCATGATGCCTTTCCATGGTGAAATACGTAGGAATAAAAAATCTCCCTTCTAAAATTCCAATGGATATTTCCTTTTATCTGCATAAAATTTCTGCTTGCTTTGCGCTATCTTTATCCATTCTCGAATCATTTTAATATTTTTTGTTGTCAAATCTATTAATTCAGGACCCAAAAGTTTCCTTTCCCCTACTTCATCCCAACACAAAGGTGTTATAAATCTCCTCATTTATAAAGCTTCATAAGGATACATGTCAATGGTGGATTTATAACTATTATTATACGAGAATTCCATCAATGGAAAATGATCATCCCAAATACCTTTGAAGTCAAATACACAATCTCGTAATATATCTTATAATATTTGAATCGTCCTTTTCGATTGCCTATCAGGTTGTGGATGAAATGTAGTGCTAAACTTCAAACTTGTTCCCGTGGAATTCTGTAGAAGAGGCCAAAACTTAGAAGTGAACGTTGGATCTTTATCTGATACAATTGACACTGGTGCCCCATGTAAACGGATAATCTCATCAACGTACATACGTGCATACTTATCAAACGTGTAGGTGGTCTTAACTGGAAGAAAATAGACTGATTTTGTCCATCAGTCTACAATTACCCAAATAGAATCATGCCCCTTTGGTGATCGGGGTAATTCTATAACAAAGTCCATCGTTATATGTTCCCACCTCCATTCCAAATTAGGCAATGAATGTAACAATCCTGACGTCTTCAAATGCTCCGCCTTTACTTGGTGGCATACTACACATTTTGCTATGAACTCTTCAATCTCACGTTTAATATTATTCCACCAGTAACACTCTTTCAAATCTCTGTACATTTTGGTACCTCCTGGATGCATAGAGTAAATACAATTATGTGCCTCTTCTAATATATCCTTCTTTAAGGGTGGATCATTCAGTATAAAAATCCTATTTTTATAACACAACGATTCATCATTCTTAATCTTAAAGTCACCCTCTTTACCATCCAGGACATTTAGTTTCTTCTTCTTAAGGAATGGATCACTGATCTGCAAATTTCTTATGCCTTCTTCCAATAAAGGTCTCACTGTGAGATGTGCTAATAAGCCTTCCCTTTTTGAAAACCTTAATTCATCACCCATCGATGCCAATTGGAGGATATTTCCCCCACGTGCACACTGTATGCAACCTACAATCCTCGATGATTTTTTACTCAAAGCATCTGCTACTATATTGGCCTTACAAGGATGATGATGAATGGTACAGTCATAGTCTTTAATCATCTCTATCCAATGCCTCTATCTCAAATTCAGTTCTTTTGTGTAAAAAAGTATTTCAAGCTTGGATGATCCGTATATATCTCACAAGTTTATCCATACAAGTAATGTCTCCATAACTTCACAGTAAAAACAATAGCTGCTAACTCCAAATCATGCGTAGGGTAGTTTCGTTCATGTGTCTTTAATTGTCTGGAAGAATATGCTATTACCTTCCCATTGTGCATAAGAACACATCCTAACCCCTGAAATGAAGCGTCTGTATGGATCACAAAAGACTCATTTCCATATGGAATAGTAAGTATATGGGCTGAAACCAACCCATTCTTTAAGTATTTAAAACTCCTCTCGCATTCTTCATCCCATACAAACTTCACTTCTTTACGAGTCAACTTTGTTAATGGTAATGCTATTTCAGAAAATCCCCTAATGAATCTGTGATAGTAACCTGCCAATCCTAGGAAACTCCTAATTAATGTCACATTCTTAGAACTCCCCATTCAACGATTGCTTCTACCTTCTTTGGATCAACAAATATCCCATTTCCCGAGACAATGTGCCCTAAAAACACAATTTCATTCAACCAAAACTCACACTTGCTGAATTTAGCAAATAATTTCTTCTCTCTCAAAATCTGCAATACAAGTCTCATATGTTTCTCGTGTTTCTCCATGCTATGCGAGTAAATCAACACATAGTCTATGAATATAATCATAAATGAATCAATGAAAGGGTGGAATACCCTGTTCATTAAGTCCATAAAAACTGCTGGAGCATTAGTCAATCCAAATGGCATCACCAAAAACTCATAGTGCCCATATTGAGTCTGAAAAGCTGTTTTGGAAATACCACTATCCTTTACTTTCAATCGGTGGTAACCCGATCTCAAATCAATCTTTGAAAATAATGTGTCCCCCTGTAATTTGTCAAACAAATCATTGATATGAGGTAGAGGGTACTTGTTTCTAATGGTCACCTTATTCAATTATCAATAATCAATACATAATCGCATTGTACCGTCTTTCTTTTTCACAAATAACACTGGGGCTCCCCATGGTGAAACACTAGGCCGAATGAAATATCTGCTTATCAGATCTTGTAATTGCACTTTCAATTCTTTCAACTTTGTCGGTGCCATTCTATATGGATCAAGGGAAATTGGACCAGTACCTAGAATTAATTCAATGGAAAACTCTACTTCTTTATCGGGTGGTAAACATGGCAATTCGTCTAGGAAGACATCAGAAAATTCTCTAACCAGTGGTATATCTTAAATTTTAACTGTCTCTTTACTAGTATCAATAACATAAGCTAAATACCCTGTACAACCTTTACTCAACAAATTTTTGCTCTTAATTGCTAATATAAGACAATTAGGAACAACATTCCTTTCCCCTGTAAACTGGAACTCGGGTTCACCAGGCAGATGAAATGTAACTTCTTTTCGAAAACATTCAATGGAAGCATGATACGATGATAACCAATCCATCCCCAATATAATATCAAAATCCTGAAAGGCCAATGGTATCAAGTCAACATAGAAATCTCGCTCACCCATCCGTAAGACACAATTTTTATAAACATGCTCCACTATAATTACACTATCCATTAGGGTTGAAATATATAAGGAACAATTGAGAAATGAACATGGTCTACCCAAATATGAAATAATATGTAATGACGCAAATGAATGCATAGATCCAAGATCAATGAGTGCATATAAATCTTTATTTGCAAAAGAAATTTTACCTGTAACCACTTCCAGTGTAGCATAGGCATCTTGCAGCGTCATCGCAAACATTCTTCCTCCTTCGCTTGATCCAGTTGCTTATTTTGTACCTCTTCCCTTGGTGGCACTGCCTGGAGAGGATCCTTTATGAGGCCCCACACTACTGACTGGAACCGCTCATGATAACATAGGACAATTCTTTCTCAAATGGCCCTTCTGATAACAGTTAAAACATTCTATATTCAGTAACTTTGGGTAATTTATCTTTATATGACCCGATCTCCCACAAAAGAAATAAACATTTGGATCCTCTTTTGCTTAAACTCCTGAATCTCTCCCACCACTAGTTTCACCCTTTTGCAAACTACCTCCCATACCTCCACAATGCTGAAATTTTGCCCTTCAAGTCTCGAATATTTTGTACCACTACCTTTTTGATAATTTGGATCGAATCTTCTTCTCTTTACATCTCGTTCTCGATTCCCTCTCGCTTCATTCACATCCTTTTCTACCAACATAGCTTTGTTCACCAAGGCTGAATAATTAATAGTATCTAAAGCCGACAATCATGATTTAATAACTAACTCAAGTCCATCGAGAAATTGGATACACTTGTCTTCCTCATTTTGTATAAACCTCAAAGAAAACTGAGAAAAGGATGTAAGTTTAGCTTCGTATTCTCTAACAGTCATGTTTACCTTATTCAACATGAAATATTCTTTCTCCTTTTATTTTCGATATATTGGGGGCAAATACTTGTCATATAAGGCTTTAATAAAATATCCCATGAGATCACATTCCCACCTCCTGTAGTAATGAACAAATGTTTTGTGGCATCCTACCAATACTTAGCTTCTCCTTTCAGCATATACGTCGCCAAGGTCACTCGTTAATTTTCAGGCATTCTCATTTCCCCAAAAATAAGTTCAATCTCTTTAACCCATACTTCTGCCTCTTCTGGATCAACTGCTCCTTCAAACGAGGGTGGATTCATTTTAATAAATTTCTCATTTGAAGTACCCCTTTCTTCCCGGTGTATCACCTTCTCAGCCCTGTCCAATGCTTGTGCCTCCAGTTGCCTGGCCTGTTGTTCTTCCATCTGAGCCATAAATTTAGCTTGCTTCTCTACCATTAAAGTCATAGCACGTGGCATTTTTTGCATGTCTGTCAATTGTTCCGGGTCGGGTTCTACATTTCCATAAACATGTTGCTCAACCTCCGCCTCTACTACCATATTTGAAGCCTCATCTTCTATTCCCACATTCACATTCCCTCCTTCCATTATTTTATACCTGAAATGGATCAAAGATATAACAACATATATATATATACATATCTTTCATAACATAATCGTTAGTATCAAACAAAACACATTTTTAACATTCACTGCCAAATGTAGACTCTTCTCCCTCCAGAACCTCTAAAACCTAGGCTCTGATACCAAAAGATGACACAACCCAACCTAGTTACTTATGATTAAGTTTGAAAGTCAAAGTGAGTCAAACCATAATTAATTTTACCCAAATATAAACATGAGTTTTAACTATAAAGCAATTAGTGTATTTCCATATAACTAAAAACTTTTTTCTTCAATATTAAAGTAGTCATACTTATACAAACTTGATTTAAGGATAATTTAACTTAATTACATCATTTAAATTAAACCACATCTCTTTTTCTCCCGTTCCTTGCTAACCCAACCCGACTTCCTAGATTTGGCAGTGACATCGTGTTACCTGAAAAAAAAGTGAACATAGGAACGGTGAGAAAAATAGCCGAGTGAATGCATCACTACTATGCTACTGCATGAATTTAAATGCAATAAATCATGACCATATAATTATGTATTAACTTATTCGGCTCATTCATAATGAATGACCTAAATTTTCGAATCATGATTCACATATCTCGTCTGTAATAGACAATTCTCCCCCATTCCGGGTCAAGGAGTAACCTCCCATTTTGATAAACGGAAATGAAATTTTTCATATTTATTATATTCTGATAATATCAATAATAGCATACAAATATCTCTTTCCAGTGAGTACACTCACGTTGGTTGACAACTATGTATTCACATTTCCTACGGGTGGAGCCGAACTGGGTTGATTAGACCTTACACCTGTAAATCTAACTAAATCAGTACTGAATCTCAATCATGAGTATTATCCTAACATAATTATGTAACTTTCAATGACTGTATAACAACAATATACTTCCACTTAATTCACATTCCATGAAACATGAGTAAAGACAAAGCAAGGGTATACATGTTGATAAAGTTATGGACATTCAACTGTAGAAAATACCTCATAAGGAATTTATAATTGAACCTAAGTAAATATAAAATCATACTTCTCATTGTATACAGACATGAAACATGTACTCAAAATAATCTTTGGAAAGAGGAGATAACAATATTCTTTTATGGGTTATCCAGTATGGCCTCAATTTATTGCCCTATATACTCAACCATCCTATATTCCTAAATTATATAAATAAAGTTGTCCAACCTTATCAATATTAAAACATATATGAATATACTTTCGAGTACAAGTAACGGTGTAATTTTTCAAGCTTCCTAGAGCAAGTTATGACCATTTCTTTACAACACAAGAAATCTTCCCTACAAGCTCCTCTATTGTTCTTTCAACTTCCATGAATTTTCATAATTTTTCTCCATCATAACTTTCCATGATTTTCAACCCATTTTTAGTACACTTACTGAGTAGTACATAATTAAAGTTTCATCATTTCTGACTTCATTTTCTATCTCAAAAGCTTGACCAAACTGAGGGCATACCGAAATGAAATATACAAACAACAACTATATACCAACTTTCAACCATAAGTAAGGCCTAACCACAAGGAGTTAAATTATAATTCTCGGATATGATATGAATATATGAGTCTAATTTCATATCCAATTGGAATGTCTCAATTCCAGTAACCACATAAAGAGATATGCAAGTTTGAATACAAGGGGTTTCAATACAAAGCAATATGACCTATAAACACCACTTATCTCACATATGAACCAATACATATTATCACAAAGGTTGATGGAATTTTAATCAATAATTCACAATTTATATACTTTTAAATAAGTATAATACAATATTAAAACAATATTAACACATAAGTTTACCTTGGAAACACCTTAAGGATTTTCTTGAAATTTTTTTCTTGCTTTTCCTTGTAACCATTTCTTCCTTAACTTCTACTTCTCTTTCCTTAAGCTAATAACACTTAAAACTGAACCTAGGGACTTATTTTCTGAAGAAACAGGTTGGAATAAGAGTTTTAGGTCGGCAAAGGCATGGCTCCTTTCCATTCAATCAAATTAAACCATTTCTTTTACTAAAAGATAATTTACTACTTAAAGGGAATGGATAGATTTTCCCCTTGTTCATAAATTTGGCCTAACTTCTTACTCTAATATTCGTTCGATGCACCGTTTGTTGTGTTACAAACCTAACTCACATGTCTACAACTATGTAGTTTTCACCTCAAGTCAATTGTAATGATATAAGGGACAAAACTAGTCTTAAACAGGAACATTTCTATAGAAAATAACAAAAAATTTTGTTCGTACAAAACTCGACATTTCACGATTTATGAAAGTAGGATTAGACTAAACACAAAGACTTAACATTAGATATAGTAATAACACATTATTCATATCACATAATATAAGCATGATTTAAATATAATTTATCATAATTATATGCGGGTTGTCATAAAAACACTCGTCTATAATGCACAAGTCACATCATCCTCATACAAATTTAAAATTGAGTCGTCACCCTTCCTATTCCAAAATAACATGATGACCCTACTCCTAGGTCCAAAGTCTCACAGACTATTCCAATCAAAATCATGAAAGGTTTAACAGTATATTAATTTTTTCTCAATCTGAGCACAACACCAATTAGACATTCTTTGATCGAAATCCATTCGCACCCAAATCTTTACTCAAAATCCTCCCAATTGCTAGGACGTCTCAATATGTTTCCCTCTCTGAAAGCGCCAAATTTCATCAGTTCCTCATCCTAATCCAAATCCATTTTACCATAACTAAATCCAAAAGATTATAATTCTCGTAATAGTTCTCACAACTTTAGTGAACACCATTGGCCAACTAGTCATTCTACACTTGACCATTAACTCTAAACGGTCCCACAAGAATCAACACAATCCCTATAAGTGGATTGCCAATCCATCCCTAGGATAATGCTATTCTTCGACATATCTAATGTAAATAGTTCTAACATGAACCTAAGTCTCCCAATGTCAATCTCTGTACCTATACACACAGAACATATAAGTTCCTCTCTACCCATGGGTGAATCAAAGTAAAGCACTATGTCAGATGTTAAGTCTACCATCCTCAATGCACTAAAAAGGTAGTATTAACAATTGATTACTATGAACTAGCATCAAAATACATATTCTTTACATGCTCAAGAATAGGGAACATACCTTCCACTTCATATGCTGGTGATTGTCCCTCTCTAGGGGCGACATAATACACACGCCCATACTGTAACTGCGGCTACTTTCCCTGAGGTGGGTCGGGTAACACTGGTAGTGCTGGCACTGCTACCACTAGCTGGGTGGCGATGATTGACGCTACCCCTGGGGTGCCTGGTACCCTCATTGTCCCCTCAACTCCTGTGCCTTTTGAATTCCTTAAGGGCACTTACTCACTAAGTGTTTATTATCTCCACAAATGTAGCAATTTCCCTGAAACTGATGCCTATCTGGTTGTTTCCCCTATTGTCCCTACTATTCTTGACCCTGATGGTCTCTTTCTTTCTAGCCCTGGCTCGACTGATCCTACTCGTTCCGATCATCAAAACCCCTATGCCACTTCTTCTGATCACCTGCTTGTGATCCCTTAAACTATTAGGCCCCTGACTGATATTCCAATTCGTCTTACCCTGCTGGCTTGACGTATTTGAATTGAATCTCTTCTCCCCCTTACTATTTTGAAACAACATGTAGTCCTGAAAATGCAGCAAAGTGACATTCACCATCTAAGTGTAGGTAGTGAAAGCCAGATTCCCCAACAAATACTTCCTGATGTGCCAAGCTGTCCCTGACCCAATCTTCTTCATTTTCTTCTCGTCAGTGTACCTCGTCCTTAGAAAAATAGTACAATGTGATAAACTCCTCCTCATATTCTTCTACTATGAGACCTTCCTACTTAAGTTCCATAATTTTCCTTCTCATTTCGTATCTCATAGCTGGTAGGAAATACTTTCCCTCAAACTTGCCTCAAAACTCATTAATAGTCAACCTGTCTCGTTCCTCCAGTGTCGTGACAGACTCCCACCACTGTAAGGCTACCTCTACCGGTCAAAATGAGGCTAACATCTACTTATGAACTAGAAAGAACTCGACCATCCTCAAGTATCGATGAATATCCTTCTTCCACTGAATGGCCACCAATATATCTGGACTCCCATTAAACTCTGAATGGTGGCCCTTAGTTAAAGCCTCCCTAGTTGTATCCCATACTGAGCCCTGTTCTTAACGAGTAGGACCACTTACTGTGGGGGTGGTGGTGGGGGTGACTACTTCTGAAAATGATATAGCATAGTGTCCATCTCCATATAGACTACCTACATCACCATTGTGGCAATGTCTACTGGACTAACCAAGAGTGGGGCTGGTGGTGGATGTGAGTGTGGTTATGGCTCTTGGTGATCCCCTCTACATCCTGTGTGGTAACACATCGTTGTCTAACTCACCTACCATTTTCCATCTACAATTGAACTCTCTTTGTATTAGTAACAGATTGTAAAGAGTACAATTGTTCCTAATCATAGGCTCTATATCAAAGAATGCAATGCAAATCCTAAGGACACTAGAACTTGGATTCTATGATACTAATTGTAACAACCCCCATTTTCCACATAAAGGTTGGCCAGACACAATACACCAAAGATGGGGCTTGTCTATCAACCTATATCATTCTCATTATCAAACCATAATAAAAACATTTTATTTTAAATCAACATACACGATAAAACCAATTAAACAATGTCTGACAATAAATAACTCCTCTCTTTCTCTCTATCTCTCTCTCTCTCGGCCTAACCCTAATTAGGGTTTTATAGCAACCCTAACATGCAACCAAAAACCTGATGAAACAGAGCCTTCTGATCCCCCAAAAAATATGGAACAAGTCATTTATAAGTGTTGTCAAGGAAACTTAGACATCTAATGATATTCCTCTTCAAAAGATTTATTCCTTTAGAGGTGAACCTATAGTAAAGTCTTCAATCCAAGACATTCAAAAACTATTTGAGCCTTTTAAATATTCAATAGTTGGAAAATTCTCCCATGGTGGTCCAATAATTGAAATCATTCGTAAAACCTTCCACACTATAAATCTAAAGGAATCCTTTCATATAGGTATTTTGGATTAGAAACATATCCTCACCAGACTCTATCATGAAGAAGATTTTTCAAGGTTGTGGATGGGAGATGAGTGGTTTATTGGCAAATCAACGATGAGAACCTTTAAATGGACTCCTGATTTTCAACCAGAGAAAGAATCTCCAATAGCTCCAGTGTGGATATCCTTTCCCTCTCTTCCTATTCATTTTTTCTCGAAAGAAGGCCTAATTCTATTGTAAAAATGGTTGGAACTCCATTAAAACAACCATTAATGGACCTAGTGTGGCACGAGTTTGTGTTGAGCTAGATCTCCTATCGATTAAGACTGATAGGGTTTGGATTGGATGTGGGGAAGAAGGATTTTGGTAAGAATTGAATATGAATCTATGCCAAAATATTGCATTAAATATTTTAAAATTGGCCACGATGTATCCCAACGCTTATTTGGTAAACACAAGTTGTCATGCTTAGATGTTGGTGATAAGAATTTTCCCAAGCAACCCAAGAATACTCGAACCTACATCCTTAAACTTCCTAATAAGAATATTGTGCCTCCTGATCCTATTCCAAATCCTTTTCAATCTCATATTGATCTAGCCCTCATTCCTAAATCTTCTGTTCCAACATCCCAAGACTAGCCAATAAATTTTAAAAAATCCATCATCCCCTCTTCTTTAAAATCATCCAAGCCCATTCTTGAAGATATCCATCAGTAGCCTATCCAATCAAATAATGCTAATATTATCCCTCCCCACTAGATTATTCATTATTCATCAATCCAAAGCCCATCCAAAAGTCTTTTAAAACCCTTTTATCAAGATGTTAAAGAAGAATGTCCTTACCAATCAAAAAAATTCAAAAAGCAATCTCCTTATCCAAGACTTCATTTATAATATTCGAGATGTGAAAGTTAATAAACCTCAAGAAATGGAAGTAGTTGAGTTATGTTATCTCCTAAGGGTACTAACCTACCTACTAAAAATAAACATGACTTTCATTGAAGTTTTTATTATACATACATAGATAAGGTGGTGGATTTTTTCCCTCATATGCTTGAAGAGTTGAAATTATTTTCTAAATCTTTGACCAGAAGATTGGATGTCCATAACAAGAAGCACCCCACTCTTTTAGCTACATCTCCCTGCTCTTAGTTAACTGATCAGGTGATAAAGATAGGTACAAACAAAAAATTTAAACCTATTGACCCTGTGTTTGGAGATTTACTAGGGATGCTTTAAAGGGTTCATCAACTTCTTTACCAAGTTGTTCTAAATTATCAATTTCTTGTAATGGAACATAAGGGGTTTGCCAATAACCCCTCTAGAACTAGAGTCAACAGATTATCCTGAAAATTCAATCTTCCCTTTATTTCTTTTTAGATACCAAAACTGATTTCGAAAACATTAAATACTATAGAAGAATCATCAATTTTGATGGGGGAATATCTAATTCTAACAACAAGATCTGTTTTTTAAGATTTGGTGTGATATGTGATGAAATTATTAAAGATGATCAATGCATGATGATTAAGATTCAACACAATCACTTTCCTAAGACAATTTATCTTTCACTAGTCTATGCAAAATGCACATGGGCTGCAAGAATGCTTCATTGGAATAGCCTTATTCAGCTTAAAGCTTTAATTATAGATGATCCAAGACCTGTTATTGCCTCAAACTTCCGTGGCCTAAAAGGCCATAGTCCCTCTAAAAAGCTGGCCGTGGAGGGATACCTCCACATAACTAGTTAGCAGGCTGAGGTCTCGTTCATTAACGGAATTAACCAGACAAATCGCTCCTGTGACACCCCGACTAATTAAATACCGGGTATCTACTCCTTTATTAAATTAATACAAAATGCCAAGTTGGTTCAGTTAACAGCATCACTGTCGAAAACATTTTAAAAATTACTAACCACCTAGTATTTAAAAAGGAAAGATGTCAAATTTTAAATTAAGTCTGATTAACATGCAATAAAAGAATAATGGAGGAACAATATAATCCATTCACCATAACGAAGTAATGAAATAACCAAAAAATATTAATAAATCCGGAGGAAAACTCCTCACAACAATCCCACAACTGAAATGAATAAAACAAAGTATCCTGAATTAATTACATGCCAAATAGTCTGAAAATCTGAAATAGGAAATGATTTTAATGTAAATGGGCGAAATGCCCTACAACTGATGAATATTGAACATGGAGTCAAGATGAAAGAAGCGTCTACTAGCAAGTCCCTGTAACTTCCACAAATAGCTACAGCTCGTCACCTGAATGAGAATCCTAAGCATGGTGTCCTTGTGGCTGGGCACCTAAAATGGTTTTTACAAAAAGTAGATTTGAAAGCAAACGGGTCAGAGCCCGAAAGTGGAGAGTATTTTAAAATAGCAAGTGCTTTAATAACATTAAAACAACGAATGCAAAATACATGTTAGGACGTGCACTCACATGAAATACTCACCTCTCGTCTAATTGTGCACCCCTAACGTATAGCACCCAACTAAGTGATAATTACATCTAACTAAACTGACATGAGTTCTAACCTTTCTACTCGGTTCCCATTATACATTCTAATGTTATCAATTAAATAGAGGCTTTACATACACTCGGATTCTCAATTAAGCAATACAATTCATTTCAGGTTATCCCTTTATATTTTCTCAAAGCGTTTCCATATTTATACACACAATACCACATGAAAGTTCTCATTAATTAAGTGTATATTATTCACGTCATAAATATACAATACAAGCACCCCGAGACTAAGCTGCGGTGCACACATACTCTGCTATCAATCCCGGTACATCACTTACATAAGGATCACGCATTCCGAATCTCTCAGGAATCGTTCTCAGATAACAACAATCACAAACAATGGAGGCGAACACAGTCACATCACATGGGTCACGCACATACCTACGCTCCCACGATCAGCAGACTTATTAACAACCCAATAAGTCCTTCTTTGACCTATGTTCTCGAGGTACCAATCTAAATACCCCCCGTAGGCAACTCAAGGATAGATGGCCCTAAACGAACGCAAACCTCCCGTGATAGCAAGTATGGTAGGTATGTCATACACATAAAATCATATACATATACTAAGTATGCAAACATCTTAGTAATCACCATAATTTATTTGTGGTACACTTCTAATTCTCATACCAACTTATAATGTTACACGATATACATATCTCCGGTTAATATAATTATTCAAGCTGTCAATTATTCTCACAACGTAATAGACACTCACGTCCTAATCCATAATTTCCATTTGGTTCAAATCACACTCCTATGTTCTACTCCTCATTATATTCCAAATATATCAACTAATCATCAAGGAAGTGTTATCTCTATATTTGAACAAGGTTACGGGACACGCGAAATCAAAACAGGCCAAAAAGCCTAAACTGTCAGCTCGTTAGAAGTCTCGTTCGAACGAGGCTGTTCGAACGAGAGTTCGTTCGAACAAAGTGGGCTTTCTAACGAGATCTCGTTCGAACGACAGGCATCGAACGAACATCCCCCTAGTTAGAAGTCAAAGGTAAACTCGTTAGAAGCTCGATCGAACGAGATCGTTCGAACGACCTGGGTAGGTCTTCTAACGAGAGACCAGTTTCGAGCCCAGATTTCCCTTTTTCATTTTTCCATCTTTTCTTCACATCTAATCCCACATAAAATTCGTCCCAACATTATTTTAAGGTTTTTAATCCATACCAAACATTCGTAGGCCATAATTAAACAATTATATAGGGCCAAATCTTCTTAAACATCATCAAATCATTAATTCCCCTCATTTATCCCCAAATCCCATGAACATGAATCCTAAAATTTTAAAGTCACCAATGGGTATAATTAAATCCGTTTTTGTCTCATACCAGGTATATTATCATCAGAATAATCACCTAAATAAAATTCTACATGCAATTCCTCATCAAAAAGTAAGTTCCAATTCCAATTTAAATGGGTTTTTATCAATCTCCCAACAACAATGAAATTTCAGAAATTTCTAAGCATGGAGAAAACATTCAATGCTATTAACGAAATTTAAACCACTTGGCTTATGTCTTTCTCTGATTTTGATGTTGAATTGATGAATTATTCTCTCTCTCTCTGCAGGATTTCTCCTCTCTTTTCTCTCTACAAGCTCTTCTTCTCCAAGGTGACAATGGTGGCTAGGGTTTGCCTTAGGAAACTCTTGGAACTAATTCTAGTAACCCCCGTAGCCCATTAGGTCATAAGGTGTAGTTAGTGGGTTTAGTGGGTAATTACCAAATCAGATTTCTATTTCCTAATTTTCGTTGGTTTTAATTCCCAAAAATCCAAAATTACCAAAGTACCCTTTTACGTTGCCGGTATGGCCTAAAAATTCCCCGGGACCCAAACTAAACCCCCGGCTAGTGTTTTCTGACTATTTCGAACATTTCGGACGTGTTGGCGCACTCAAAATGACCATACGGTTAATAGAATAAAATTCACTTTTTAATTAAAATAATTATACTCCTGACGCGACTGTCACACGCACCCTAACAAAATTATTAAATTGCCGTATTTCTATCTCACGACAAATTTCATAGTTCAATATTCATATATATAGTCATTTATACACATTATAATCAAGTACCAACTCACATCTCGTTAGTATTTTATCCGGATTAATTCCTAAATTAATTCAAATTAAATTTAATTAATCCCAAAAATAAATATCACGAAAATACGGGGTATTACATACTTCCCCCCTAATAACTGAATTTCGTCCCAAAATTCGGAACTAGAAAGTACCTGGTAAGAATAACTCTGGATAACGTTCGCGTATTTCATCCTCGCGCTCCCATGTGGACTCCTCGACATTGTGATGTCGCCACTGAACACGCACTAACGGAACTATCTATTACCGCAATTTCCTCTCACTTCGGTCAAAAATAGCAATCGACCCCTCCTCGTAGGAGCCATCAGGCTGGAGATCGATGTCCTCCAAAGCAATATGAGAATGAGCCAAATCGTCTCTAAGATATTTCCTTAGCGAGGAAATATGAAATACATCATGAATCCGATGCAAATGCTCCGGTAACCCAAGTCTATACGCAACCGGTCTAATCCGCTCGATGATGGGGAATGGCCCCACGTATCTCGGTGCCAACTTCCCCTTCTTCCCAAATCGTATAATACCCTTTATAGGAGATACTCTGAGTAAAACCTGGTCCCCCACTTCAAATTCCCTGAAGGACCTCTTCGCGTCAGCATAGCTCTTCTGCCGGTCATGATCCACCCGAATGCGACTCCGTATCAATTCTATCCTCGCGGAAGTATCCTGAATTACTTCTGGCCCTAGTAGTTTGTTGTCCCCCACCTCCAACCAACATGCTGGGGAACGACAAGGTCTACCGTACAACGCCTCAAATGGAGCCATGCCAATGGTGAACTGGTAGGAGTTGTTGTAAGCAAACTCTACCAGTGGAGGATACTGCTCCCATCCACCCCCAAAATCGATGATGCACATACGTAGCATGTCCTCCAACATCTGGTTTGTACGCTCGGTTTGCCCATCGATCTGCGGATGATAAGCCGTACTCAACCGCAATTCCGTGCCCATGGACTCCTAAACACTCTCCCAAAACCGTGAAACAAATATCTTGTCTCTGTCAGACACGATATTTAGGGGCACACCGTGAAGTCTCACTATCTCTGCGATAAAAAGCTGGGCATACTGTCCCGTAGTGTAGTCTGTCCTTACAGGTAGAAAATGAGCGACTTTGGACAACCTGTCCACAATCGCCAAAATGGATTCATGACCCCTCTTTGTCTTAGGCAACCCCGTGATAAAATCCATGGATATCTCTCCCACATCCACATCGGGACCTCCCATGGCTGTAGAAGTCATGTCGTTTTCTGATGATCCACTTTTACCAGCTGACAAGTGGCGCATTTAGAAACAAACACGACAATATCTCTCTTCATCCCGATCCACCAATACTGTCGTCTCATGTCTTGGTACATTTTGTCCCCTCCGGGATGTACCGCGAACCGTGAGTCGTGCGACTCTGCCATCACCTCGTGTCGTAATTCCTCCCCTTCCGGAATTACCAATCTCCCATTGAAGCGTAATCCCCGTCTGAACTAACGGTATAGGACTCGTCTCCCTCTGCTAGTAATCGAACTATCTACTCCTGACAGAACGAGTCATTTGCTTGTGCCTTTACCACCTTCGTGACAATCCGCGGTGTAACGGTCATCACAGACATGAACGATCGTGCCACTGCATCCTGGTGTCCCAACTCCTTCCACTTGGCCTTCCACACCCCTGCTACCTCATCTACTGGCCTACGGCTCAATGCGTCTGCTACCACATTAGCCTTCCCCGGGTGATATTGGATATCATACTGATAGTCCTTTACAAACTCAAGCCACCTTCGCTGCAGCATATTCAACTCCTTCTGCGTGAATAGGTACTGTAGGGACTTGTGGTCTGTGAACAATCAAAATTTATCCCCCAAAAGATAATGTCTCCAAATCCGTAGTGCAAACACCACAGCCGCTAACTCCAAATCATGAGTGGGGTAATTCTTCTCATCAGGCTTAAGCTTACGGGAAGCATAAGCTATGGCCTGACTTTCCTGCTGTAATACACCTCCAATCCTTGCAAGGACGCATCGGTGTAGACTAGATACTCAACTCCTGGTCTCGGCAATGCTAACACAGGTGCTGAGGTCAACTTATCCTTCAACTCATCAAATGCCAACTGACAGGCATCACTCCAGATGAATGGCACACCATTACGAGTCAGATGGGTCAAAGTACCCGCTATCTTCGAAAATCCTCGAATGAACCTCCTGTAGTATCCTGCTAGGCCCAAGAAACTACGGATCTCAGTCGGTGTCGTGGGATGTCCCCACTCCCTCACCGCGGATACCTTCCCCGGATCAACGGATATTCCCCGATCGGAAATAATATGCCCCAAAAACTGGACCTCCTTCAGCCAAAACCCGCATTTCTCATACTTTGCATACAGCTCGTTCTGACGTAGCGTCTGCAAAACCTGCCTCAAATGATCGGCGTGCTCCTCCTATGTCTGGGAGTAAACCAGAATATCATCAATGAAGACAATGACGAACTGATCAAGGAACTCTTTGAACACCCTATTCATCAAGTCCATAAACACGGCTGGAGCGTTAGTCAAGCCAAAAGGCATAACCCGAAACCCGTAAGAACCATATCTCGTTAAGAACACAGTCTTCGAGATATCCTCTTCCCTGATACGCAACTGATGGTATCCCGATCATAAATCAATCTTCGAGAAGAAAGAAGCTCCTCTCAATTGGTCGAATAGGTCATCGATTCGAGGCAACGGATACTTATTCCGTATCGTGACCTTGTTCAACTCCCGGTAGTCCACACACAATCTCAGTGAACCATCTCTCTTCTTCACAAACAAATCTAGATCTCCCCAAGGTGAGGTACTCCTGCGAATAAAGCCCCGACCCAACAGCTGCTCTATCTGATATCGTAGCTCTCGCATTTCTGCCGAAGCCATACGGTACGGTGCGCATGCTATAGGTCTCGTATCTGGCAATAAGTCTATGACAAAGTCTATCTCTCGACTGGGGGGTAGGCCTGGTATCTCCTGAAACACATCGGAATACTCCCTGACAACTGGGATCGAATCTAAAGGAATCACAACCTCCTTAGAGGTATCCTCCTATATGTAGTACAAATGAGCGGTTGAGCCTCCCTCTGGGCGAGGCATCGCCACTACAAACATCTCTTGCCCCGGAATGGAAAAAACAATGCTCCCACCGAAGCAATCAATCATGGCTCTATAATCTGCGAGCCAATCCATACCGATAATCACATCGTGCACATGCATATCTAATACCAACATGTCTGCAGGTAATACCAAACTACCAATCTCTACCCCCACTCCCCGACATATAAAGAAAATAAATGACCCACTCCCCAATGGTGAGTCTACACACATCACTGTGCTCTCTGCTGTGGTTAACAACCCTAAGGCCTTCACAAAATGTGTAGCTATAAAACAATGTGTTGCCCCCGTATCAAACAAAACACGACCCATAGTACTATGGATAGGAAACATACCCTCAATCGCGGGTGGTGCCTGTGGAGCTGCTTCCTGGTGGACGTTATAGACACATCCATACTGTAACTGCCCCTGCTGCACTGGAGCTGCTGGAATGGCTCGTAGGGCTGGCACCTGGGCTGGAGCTCGGAGGGCAGGTGGAAAAAGTGGCCTCTGTGGCTCATTACGGGCTCCCTGCTGCTGTGGGGCCCTATCGCCCTCTGGGCAATCCTGACGTTTATGGACATGATTGCCGCACACAAAACACCGTCCTTTGAAATTACCTCCCCTCTGTCCCTGCTGACCACGTCCCTGCTGGCCGTTACCTCCACGCCACTGGACCTGTTGGCCCTGATGTGTACGCTGTTGGCCATGCTGGCCCTGATGCTGACCCTGCTGTCGATGTTGGCCCTGTTGGCCCTGCCTATAACCCCCATATCCGTGCCTGGAATCACCTGAACGGAATCGCTTCGCAGGGTCCCCCTGATGGGAAATCTGCTCGTGCTGACGAGTCTGTCAATGAGATGGTGCTCCACTAGCGCTATTACTCCCGGTCCTGCCCTGCTGGTTGGACTCTCCTGCTCTGTTGCTTCCCTGAAGATGGAAGCGGTGATCCTGGCAATGTAGAAATGTGGCATTGAGTACATCAGTGAAAGTACTCAGGGATAAGTTCCCAATAAGGTGCTGACGGATCCTCCAAGCTAACCCGTCGACAAACAACATGATCTTCTTGCCCTCACTAGGTGCCTCATCTGGCACAATAGTGAGAAGTCTCGTAAACTCCTCCTCATACTCTGCTACAGTAAGATTCTCCTGCATCAGGTTCAGTAATTTCTGCCTCATCTCAGTGTGCACTGCGGGTGGAAAGTACTTGCGGTCAAACCGCTCCCAGAACACCTGAATAGGGATCGTGTCCCTATCCTCCAAAGTGGTAGTGGACTCCCACCACTGCAACGCGGCTCCCACTAGCTTAAAGGAAGCCAATAACTGCTTTTGCATGTCGGTGCACTCATACATACGGAGATGCCGCTGGATTTCTTTCTTCCATTGGCTAACTATGACAATATCGGAGCTACCAGAAAACTCAGGAGGATGCGCCTTCTGAAAAGCATCCCTCACCCTCTCCCATGCAGAGGGAAGCTGTGCTGGTACTGGCGCCACTGCCTTAACCTGGGGTGGAGCCTGTTGAATTACCGCTACCGCGGCACTCACCGCCTGAGCAACAATGGCGGCTACTTCGTTGGCATTCATAGTACCCTGTGCCGGAGCTGCTGGCTGCTCGGCCTGGGCACGCCTATCCTTCGGAGCACGTCTCGGAGGCATCTGAAAAGTGAAAACGTTTATTAGTCTACAGTTATCATCAAATCTCAAATAGCTGAAAACTTAAACGTAAGAGCAGGAATACAACAATCCTAAAAATAGGGCTCTATAGCAAAAACGTTAAGCTGAAAGCGAAATAAGCCGTACAGATCCTATGGACACTAGAACCTGATGCTCTGATACCACCTGTGACACCCCGACTAATTAAATACCGGGTATCTACTCCTTTATTAAATTAATACAAAATGCCAAGTTGGTTCAGTTAACAGCATCACTGTCGAAAACATTTTAAAAATTACTAACCACCTAGTATTTAAAAAGGAAAGATGTCAAATTTTAAATTAAGTCTGATTAACATGCAATAAAAGAATAATGGAGGAACAACATAATCCATTCACCATAACGAAGTAATGAAATAACCAACAAATATTAATAAATCCGGAGGAAAACTCCTCACAACAATCCCACAACTGAAATGAATAATATAAAGTATCCTGAATTAATTACATGCCAAATAGTCTGAAAATCTGAAATAGGAAATGACTCTAATGTAAATGGGAGACATGCCCTACAACTGATGAATACTGAATATGGAGTCAAGATGAAAGAAACGTCTAGTAGCAAGGCCCTGTAACTTCCACAGACAGCTACAGCTCGTCACCTGAATGAGAATCCTAAGCATGGTGTCCTTGTGGCTGGGCACCTAAAATGGTTTTTACAAAAAGTAGATTTAAAAGCAAACGGGTCAGAGCCCGAAAGTGGAGAGTATTTTAAAATAGCAAGTGATTTAATAACATTAAAACAACGAATGCAAAATACATGTTAGGACGTGCACTCACATGAAATACTCACCTCTCGTCTAATTGTGCACCCCTAACGTATAGCACCCATCTAAGTGATAATTACATCTAACTAAACTGACATGAGTTCTAACCTTTCTACTCGGTTCCCATTATACATTCTAATGTTATCAATTAAATAGAGGCTTTACATACACCAGGATTCTCAATTAAGCAATACAATTCATTTCAGGTTATCCCTTTATATTTTCTCAAAGCGTTTCCATATTTATACACACAATACCACATGAAAGTTCTCATTAATTAAGTGTATATTATTCACGTCATAAATATACAATACAAGCACCCCGAGACTAAGCTGCGGTGCACACATACTCTGCTATCAATCCCGGTACATCACGTACATAAGGATCACGCATTCCGAATCTCTCAGGAATCGTTCTCAGATAACAACAATCACAAACAATGGAGGCGAACACAGACACATCACATGGGTCACACACATACCTACGCTCCCACGATCAGAAGACTTATTAACAACCCAATAAGTCCTTCTTTGACCTATGTTCTCGAGGTACCAATCTAAATCCCTCCCGTAAGCAACACAAGGATAGATGGCCCTAAACGAACGCAAACCTTCCGTGATAGCAAGTATGGTAGGTATGTCATACACAAAAAATCATATACATATACTAAGTATGCAAACATCTTAGTAATCACCATAATTTATTTGTGGTACACTTCTAATTCTCATACCAACTTATAATGTTACACGATATACATATGTCCGGTTAATATAATTATTCAAGCTGTCAATTATTCTCACACCGTAATAGACACTCACGTCCTAATCCATAATTTCCATTTGGTTCAAATCACAGTCCTATGTTCTACTCCTCATTATATCCCAAATATCCCAAATATATCAACTAATCATCAAGGAAGTGTTATATGAACATTTGAACAAGGTTACGGGACACTCAAAATCAAAACAGGCCAAAAAGCCTAAACAGTCAGCTCGTTAGAAGTCTCGTTCGAACGAGGCTGTTCGAACGAGAGTTCGTTCGAACGAAGTGGGCTTTCTAACGAGATCTTGTTCGAACGACAGGCATCGAACGAACATCCCCCTACTTAGAAGTCAAAGATCAACTCGTTAGAAGCTCGTTCGAACAAGCTCGTTCGAACGACCTGGGTAGGTCTTCTAACGAGAGACCAGTTTCGAGCCCAGATTTCCCTTTTTCATTTTTCCATCTTTTCTTCACATCTAATCCCACATAAAAATCGTCCCAACATAATTTTAAGGTTTTTAATCCATACCAAACATTCGTAGGCCATAATTAAACAATTATATAGGGCCAAATCTTCCTAAACATCATCAAATCATTAATTCCCCTCATTTATCCCCAAATCCCATGAACATGAATCCTAAAATTTTAAAGTCACCAATGGGTATAATTAAATCCGTTTTTGTCTCATACCAGGTATATTATCATCAGAATAATCACCTAAATAAAATTCTACATGCAATTCCTCATCAAAAAGTAAGTTCCAATTCCAATTTAAATGGGTTTTTATCAATCTCCCAACAACAATGAAATTTCAGAAATTTCTAAGCATGGAGAAAACATTCAATGCTATTAACGAAATTTAAACCACTTGGCTTATGTCTTTCTCTGATTTTGATGTTGAATTGATGAATTATTCTCTCTCTCTCTGCAGGATTTCTTCTCTCTTTTCTCTCTACAAGCTCTTCTTCTCCAAGGTGACAATGGTGGCTAGGGTTTGCCTTAGGAAACTCTTGGAACTAATTCTAGTAACCCCCGTAGCCCATTAGGTCATAAGGTGTAGTTAGTGGGTTTAGTGGGTAATTACCAAATCAGATCTTTATTTCCTATTTTTTGTTGGTTTTAATTCCCAAAAATCTAAAATTACCAAACTACCCTTTTACGTTGCCAATATAGCCTAAAAATTCCCCAGGACCCAAACTAAACCCCCGGCTAGTGTTTTCTGACTATTTTGACCCTTCCGGACGTGTTGGCGCACTCAAAATGACCATATGGTTAATAGAATAAAATTCACTTTTTAATTAAAATAATTATACTCCTGACGCGACTGTCACACGCGTCTCAACAAAATTTCCAAATTGCCGTATTTCTATCTCACGACAAATTTCATAGTTCAATATTCATATATATAGTCATATATACACATTATAATCAAGTACCAACTCACATCTCGTTAGTATTTTATCCGGATTAATTCCCAAATTAATTCAAATTAAATTTAATTAATCCCAAAAATAAATATCACGAAAATACGGGGTATTACATAATTCCCCCCTAATAACTGAATTTCGTCCCAAAATTCGGAACTAGAAAGTACCTGGTAAGAATAACTCTGGATAACGTTCGCGTATTTCATCCTCGTACTCCCATGTGGACTCCTCAACATTGTGATGTCGCCACTGAACACGCACTAACGGAACTATCTTTGACCGCAATTTCCTCTCACTTCGGTCCAAAATAGCAATCTGCCCCTCCTCGTAGGAGCTATCAGGCTGGAGATCGATGTCCTCCAAAGCAATATGTGAATGAGCCAAATCGTCTCTAAGATATTTCCTTAGCGAGGAAATATGAAATACATCATGAATCTGATGCAAATGCTCCGGTAACCCAAGTCTATACGCAACCGGTCTAATCCGCTCGATGATAGGGAATGGCCCCACGTATCTCGGTGCCAACTTCCCCTTCTTCCCGAATCGCATAATACCCTTCATAGGAGATACTCTGAGTAAAACCTGGTCCCCCACTTCAAATTCCCTAAAGGACCTCTTCGCATCAGCATAGCTCTTCTGCCGGTCCTGAGCCACCCGAATGCGACTCCGTATCAATTCTATCCTCGCGGAAGTATCCTGAATCACTTCCGGCCCTAGTAGTTTGTTGTCCCCCACCTCCAACCAACATGCTGGGGAACGACAAGGTCTACCGTACAACGTCTCAAATGGAGCCATGACAATGGTGAACTGGTAGGAGTTGTTGTAATCAAACTCTACCAGTGGAAGATACTGCTCCCATCCACCCCCAAAATCGATGATGCACATACGTAGCATGTCCTCCAACATCTGGTTTGTACGCTCGGTTTGCCCATCGGTCTGCGGATGATAAGACGTACTCAACCGCAATTCCATGCCCATGGCCTCCTAAACACTCTATCAAAACCGTGAAACAAATATCTTGTCTCTGTCAGACACGATATTTAGGGGCACACCGTGAAGTCTCACTATCTCTGCGATAAAAAGCTGGGCATACTGTCCCGTAGTGTAGTCTGTCCTTACGGGTAGAAAATGAGCAACTTTGGGCAACCTGTCCACAGTCACCTAAATGGATTCGTGACCCCTCTTTGACGTAGGCAACCCCGTGATAAAATCCATGGATACCTCTCCCACATCCACATCGGGACCTCCGATGGCTGTAGAAGTCATGTCGGTCTCTGATGATCAACTTTTACCAGCTGACAAGTGGCGCATTTAGAAATAAACACGGCAATATCTCTCTTCATCCCGCTCCACCAATACTGTCGTCTCATGTCTTGGTACATTTTGTCCCCTCCGGGATGTACAGCGAACCGTGAGCCGTACGACTCTGCCATCACCTCGTGTCGTAATTCCTCCCCTTCCAGAATTACCAATCTCCCATTGAAGCGTAATCCCCCGTCTGAACTAACGGTATAGGACTCGGCTCCCTCTACTAGTAATCGAACTATCTGCTCCTGACAGAACGAGTCATTTGCCTGTGCCTTTACCACCTTCGTGACAATCCGCGGTGTAACGGTCATCACAGACATGAACGATCGGGCCACTGCATCCTGGTGTCCCAACTCCTTCCACTTGGCCTTCCACACCCCTGCTACCTCATCTACTGGCCTACGGCTCAACGCGTCTGCTACCACATTAGCCTTCCCCGAATGATATTGGATATCAAACTGATAGTCCTTCACAAACTCAAGCCACCTTCGCTGCCGAATATTCAACTCCTTATGCGTGAATAGGTACTGTAGGGACTTGTGGTCTGTGAACAATCAAAATTTCTCCCCCAAAAGATAATGTCTCCAAATTCGTAGGGCAAATACCACTGCCGCTAACTCCAAATCATGAGTGGGGTAATTCTTCTCATCAGGCTTAAGCTTACGGGAAGCATAAGCTATGGCCTGACTTTCCTGCTGTAATACACCTCCAAGTCCTTACAAGGACGCATCGGTGTAGACTAGATACTCAACTCCTGGTCTCGGCAATGCTAACACAGGTGCTGAGGTCAACTTATCCTTCAACTCATCAAATGCCAACTGACAGGCATCACTCCAGATGAATGGCACACTCTTACGAGTCAGATGGGTCAAAGGACCCGCTATCTTCGAAAATCCCCGAATGAACCTCCTGTAGTATCCTGCTAGGCCCAAGAAACTACGAATCTCAGTCGGTGTCGTGGGATGTCCCCACTCCCTCACCGCGGATACCTTCCCCGGATCAACGGATATTCCCCGGTCAAAAATAATATGCCCCAAAAATGGGACCTCCTTCAGCCAAAACCCGCATTTCTCATACTTTGCATACAGCTCGTTCTGACGTAGCGTCTGCAAAACCTGCCTCAAATGATCGGCGTGCTCCTCCTCTGTCTGGGAGTAAACCAGAATATCATCAATGAAGACAATGACGAACTGATCAAGGAACTCTTTGAACACCCTATTCATCAAGTCCATAAACACGGCTGGAGCGTTGGTCAAGCCAAAATGCATAACCCGAAACTCGTGAGAACCATATCTCGTTAAGAACGCAGTCTTCGAGATATCCTCTTCCCTGATACGCAACTGATGGTATCCCGATCGCAAATCAATCTTCGAGAAGAAAGAAGCTGCTCTCAATTGGTCGAATAGGTCATCGATTCGAGGCAACGGATACTTATTCCGTATCGTGACCTTGTTCAACTCCCGGTAGTCCACACACAATCTCAGTGAACCATCTCTCTTCTTCACAAACAAAACTGGAGCTCCCCAAGGTGAGGTACTCCTGCGAATAAAGCCCTGACCCAACAGCTGCTCTATCTGATATCGTAGCTCTCGCATTTTTGTCGAAGCCATACAGTACAGTGCGCATGCTATAGGTCTCGTATCTGGCAATAAGTCTATGACAAAGTCTATCTCTCGACTGGGGGGTAGGCCTGGTATCTCCTGAAACACATCGGAATAATCCCTGACAACTGGGATCGAATCTAAAGGAATCATAACCTCCTTAGAGGTATCCTCCTCTATGTAGTACAAATGAGCGGTTGAGGCTCCCTCTGGGCGAGGCATCGCCACTACAAACATCTCTTGCCCCGTAATGGAAGAAACAATGCTCCCAGCGAAGCAATCAATCATGGCTCTATAATCTGCGAGCCAATTCATACCGATAATCACATCGTGCAGATGCATATCTAATACCAACATGTCTGCAGGTAATACCAAACTACCAATCTCTACCCCCACTCCCCGACATATAAAGAAAATAAGTGACCCACTCCCCAATGGTGAGTATACACACGTCACTGTGCTCTCTGCTGTGGCTAACAACCCTAAGGCCTTCGCAAAATGTGTAGCTATAAAACAATGTGTTGCCCCCCTATCAAATAAAACCCGACCCATAGTACTATCGATAGAAAACATACCCTCAATCGCGGGTGGTGCCTGTGGAGCTGCTGCCTGGTGGATGTTATAGACACATCCATACTGTAACTGCCCCTGCTGCACTGGAGCTACTGGAATGGCTCGTAGGGCTGGCACCTGGGCTGGAGCTAGGAGGGCAGGTGGAAAAAGTGGCCTTTGTGGCTCATTACGGGATCCCTGCTGCTGTGGGGCCCTGTCGCCCTCTGGGCAATCCTGACGCTTATGGCCATGCTTGCCGCACACAAAACACCGTCTTTTGAAATTACCTCCCCTCTGTCCCTGCTGGCCGTTACCTCCACGCCACTGGCCCTGTTGGCCCTGATGTGTACGCTGTTGGCCATGCTGGCCCTGATGCTGACCCTGCTGTCGATGTTGGCCCTGCTGATTAGGGTGGCCCTGCCTATAACCCCCATATCCGTGCCTGGAATCACCTGAACGAAATCGCTTAGCAGGGTCCCCCTGATGGGAACTCTACTCGTGCTGACGAGTCTGTCCATGAGATAGTTCTCCACTAGCGCCATTACTCCCGGTCCTGCCCTGCTGTATGGACTCTCCTGCTCTGTTGCTTCCCTGAAGATGGAAGCGGTGATCCTGGCAATGTAGCAATGCGGCATTGAGTACATCAGTGAAAGTACTCAGGGATTAGTACCCAATAAGGTGCTGACGGATCCTCCAAGCTAACCCGTCGACAAACAACATGATCTTCTTGCCCTCAGTAGGTGCCTCATCAGGCACAATAGTGAGAAGTCTCGTAAACTCCTCCTCATACTCTGCTACAGTAAGATTCTCCTGCTTCAGGTTCAGTAATTTTCGCCTCATCTCAGTGTGCACTGCGAGTGGAAAGTACTTACGGTCAAACCGCTCCCAGAATACCTGAATAGGGATTGTGTCCCTATCGTCCAAAGTGGTAGTGGACTCCCACCACTGCAACGCGGCTCCCACTAGCTTAAAGGAAGCCAATAACTGCTTTTGCATGTCGGTGCACTCATACATACGGAGATGCCGCTGGATGTCTTTCTTCCATTGGCTAACCGTGACAATATCGGGGCTACCAGAAAACTCAGGGGGATGGGCCTTCTGAAAAGCATCCCTCACCCTCTCCCATGCAGAGGGAAGCTGTGCTGGTACTGGCGCCACTACCTGAACCTGGGGTGGAGCCTGTTGAATTACCGCTATCGCGGCATTCACCGCCTGAGCAACAATGGAGGTTACTTCGTTGGCATTCATAGTACCCTGTGCCAGAGCTGCTGGCTGCTCGGCCTGGGCACGCCTATCCTTCGGAGCACATCTCAGAGGCATCTGAAAAGTGAAAAAGTTTATTAGTTTACAGTTATCATCAAATCTCAAATAGCTGAAGACTTAAACGTAAGAGCAGGAATACAACAATCCTAAAAATAGGGCTCTATAGCAAAAACATTAAGCTGAAAGCGAAATAAGCCATACAGATCCTATGGACACTAGAACCTGATGCTCTGATACCACCTGTGACACCCCGACTAATTAAATACCGGGTTTCTACTCCTTTATTAAATTAATACAAAATGCCAAGTTGGTTCAGTTAACAGCATCACTGTCGAAAACATTTTAAAAATTACTAACCACCTAGTATTTAAAAAGGAAAGATGTCAAATTTTAAATTAAGTCTGATTAACATGCAATAAGAGAATAATGGAGGAACAATATAATCCATTCACCATAACGAAGTAATGAAATAACCAACAAATATTAATAAATCCGAAGGAAAACTCCTCACAACAATCCCACAACTGAAATGAATAAAACAAAGTATCCTGAATTAATTACATGCCAAATAGTCTGAAAATCTGAAATAGGAAATGATTCTAATGTAAATGGGCGAAATGCCCTACAACTGATGAATACTGAACATTGAGTCAAGATGAAAGAAGCGTCTACTAGCAAGGCCCTGTAACTTCCACAAATAGCTACAGCTCGTCACCTGAATGAGAATCCTAAGCATGGTGTCCTTGTGGCTGGGCACCTAAAATGGTTTTTACAAAAAGTAGATTTGAAAGCAAACGGGTCAGAGACCGAAAGGGGAGAGTATTTTAAAATAGCAAGTGCTTTAATAACATTAAAACAACGAATGCAAAATACATGTTAGGACGTGCACTCACATGAAATACTCACCTCTCGTCTAATTGTGTACCCCTAACGTATAGCACCCATCTAAGTGATAATTACATCTAACTAAACTGACATGAGTTCTAACATTTCTACTCGGTTCCCATTATACATTCTAATGTTATCAATTAAATAGAGGCTTTACATACACTCAGATTCTCAATTAAGCAATACAATTCATTTCAGGTTATCCCTTCATATTTTCTCAAAGTGTTTCCATATTTATACACACAATACCACATGAAAGTTCTCATTAATTAAGTGTATATTATTCACGTCATAAATATACAATACAAGCACCCCGAGACTAAGCTGCGGTGCACACATACTATGCTATCAATCCCGGTACATCACGTATATAAGGATCACGCATTCCGAATCTCTCAGGAATCGTTCTCAGATAACAACAATCACAAACAATGGAGGCGAACACAGTCACATCACATGGGTCACGCACATACCTATGCTCCCACGATCAGCAGACTTATTAACAACCCAATAAGTCCTTCTTTGACCTATGTTCTCTAGGTACCAATCTAAATCCCCCCCGTAGGCAACACAAGGATAGATGGCCCTAAACGAACGCAAACCTCCCGTGATAGCAAGTATGGTAGGTATGTCATACACATAAAATCATATACATATACTAAGTATGCAAACATCTTAGTAATCACCATAATTTATTTGTGGTACACTTCTAATTCTCATACCAACTTATAATGTTACACGATATACATATCTTCGGTTAATATAATTATTCAAGCTGTCAATTATTCTCACACCGTAATAGACACTCACGTCCTAATCCATAATTTCCATTTGGTTCAAATCACACTCCTATGTTCTACTCCTCATTATATCCCAAATATCCCAAATATATCAACTAATCATCAAGGAAGTGTTATCTCTACATTTTAACAAGGTTACGGGACACGCGAAATCAAAACAGGCCAAAAAGCCTAAACTGTCAGCTCGTTAGAAGTCTCGTTCGAACGAGGTTGTTCGAACGAGAGTTCGTTCGAACGAAGTGGGCTTTCTAACGAGATATCGTTCGAATGATAGGCATCAAACGAACATCCTCCTCGTTAGAAGTCAAATGTCGACTCGTTAGAAGCTCGTTCGAACGACCTGGGTTGGTCATCTAACGAGAGACCAGTTTCGAGCCCAGATTTCCCTTTTTCATTTTTCCATCTTTTCTTCACATCTAATCCCACATTAAAATCGTCCCAACATTATTTTAAGGTTTTTAATCCATACCAAACATTCGTAGGCCATAATTAAACAATTATATAGGGCCAAATCTTCCTAAACATCATCAAATCATTAATTCCCCTCATTTATCCCCAAATCCCATGGACATGAACCCTAAAATTTTAAAGTCGCCAATGGGTATAATTAAATCCGTTTTTGTTTCATACCAGGTATATTATCATCAGAATAATCACCTAAATAATATTCTACATGAAATTCCTCATCAAAAAGTAAGTTCCAATTCCAATTTAAATGGGTTTTTATCAATCTCCCAACAACAATGAAATTTCATAAATGTCGAAGCATGGAGAAAACATTCAATGCTATCAACGAAATTTAAACCACTTGCCTTATGTCTTTCTCTGATTTTGATGTTGAATTGATGAATTATTCTCTCTCTCTCTGCAGGATTTCTCCTCTCTTTTCTCTCTACAAGCTCTTCTTCTCCAAGGTGACAATGGTGGCTAAGGTTTGCCTTAGGAAACTCTTAGAACTAATTCTAATAACCCCCGTAGCCCATTAGGTCATAAGGTTTAGTTAGTGGGTTTAGTGGGTATTTACCAAATCAGATTTTTATTTCCTAATTTTCGTTGGTTTTAATTCCCAAAAATCTAAAATTAACAAACTATCCGTTTACGTTGCCAGTATGGCCTAAAAATGCCCCGGGACCCAAACTAAACCCCCGGTTAGTGTTTTCTGACTATTTCGACCCTTCCGGACGCGTTGGCGCACTCCAAATGACCATACGGTTAATAGAATAAAATTCACTTCTTAATTAAAATAATTATACTCCTGACGCGACTGTCACATGCGTCTCAACAAAATTTCCAAATTGCCATATTTCTATCTCACGACAAATTTCATAGTTCAATATTCATATATAGAGTCATATATACACATTATAATCAAGTACCAACTCACATCTCGTTAGTATTTTATCCGGATTAATTCCCAAATTAATTCACATTAAATTTAATTAATCCCAAAAATAAATATCACGAAAATACGGGGTATTAAAGTGTGGTAATAGGAGACTTCAATGTTGTTTCTAGTAGCACATATAAGACTGGTGGTAATGAAGTGGATGCTCAAGTAGTAGATGGTTTCAACGATTTCATTAATAACACAGGCCTTATAGATGTGGGATACTCTAGTTCTTAATTCACCTGGTATAATTTCAAGGACCATGACAAAATTTGGGCATGGTTAGATAGAGTATTAATTTTAACTGGTTGCCTTAACTGCTTTCCTCATTTTTCTATTAAACATCTTTCTAAGACCGGTTCAGATCACTCTCCTCTTCTTTTTTCCATTAAAACTCAATTAAACTATTCTTCCAAACCTTTTAAATTCCAAAATATGTGGTTCTCTCATCATTATCTCAACAACCTTATTGCTATCTCTTGGATTCAGTTAAGTGATGGTAATCCATTTAGAAGTTTTTTCGTAAAATTGTAGAGACTTAAGAAAGATTTCATTGTGTGGAATAAAAATACATTTAAGAATATCTTTGATCAGATTGAAGCTTTGGAATCATATGTTACTTCTTATGAAGAAGTATATGATATAGATCCTAATTTGACTAATAGGGAGATTCTTTCAAAATCTAAGGCAACTCTTATTTTTTCTCAAAAGAAGGAGGAGGAATTTTGCAAAAAAAAGATGAAAGGAAAGTGGCTTTATGATGGGAATTCAAATTCTAAATTCTTTCATGCTCATGTAAAGGACAAAAAAGCTAAACTCATAATTCACAGAGTTAAAAATATGTATGGAAATTGGGTGGAATATGTGGATGGAGTTAAAAATGAATTCATTGATTTCTTTGAGGATGCCTTTAAAGCTAAAGATAATCAGAATTTTAATTCTATTATTGAAGTTATCCTGACTCAAATTTCTACCAAAGATTCTAAGTGCCTTGATGATTTTCCTTCTGAAGAAGATATTTGGAAAGCAACCTCTGATTTAATTACAGAAAGTAGTCCAACTCTAGATGGATTACATGGTTAGTTCTATAAAAAAAATTGGTGGATAATTAAGGAGGATATTATGAAACCTATATCCTATTCTTTTCTGGTGGGGAGCTTCCAAAAGCTGGACCAACTCAAATATTATTCTCATTCCTAAATAAAAATATGCATCTTCATGTTCAAATTTATGACACCCCGCCTATTTTAATCACTGGTGATCAGTCCTTTATCAAAATAACCAGGAATCTTATTTGGTTCATTCTTAGCATCACTATTAAAAATATTTTAAATTACTAACCACCTATGTTAAATTAAGTTGGTGCCAAATTTTATCTTTCATTAACATAACAACTAGTGGAAATAAATAATATAACCAAATGATTTGCAATATAATAATCTGAACAATCACATGACAAATTAATAAATAGTACTACTGAATAAACCATTGGTTCCCAACAATAAAAACCAACTATAAGTCTGAAATAATAAACTGAATCCACAATGTCTAATAAATACACCGAAGTACTAAATCGTCTGAATGAGGCTCCATGTATAAATAAGATAATGAATTCGAAATCCTATTCTAGGAATAAATAACTGAAGCGTCTACAAAAAGTCCTGCAAGCCTCCACAATACTAGAGCTACGCATCTCTGGAGTGAGTCATTAAGCTTGGCGTCCCTGTGGCTGGACACCTAAAATGTTTTTGGAAAAAGATATTTTAACACGGTTCAGAGCCCAAAACCATTAGAAAAATATTTAGCAAGTAATTAAAATGCAACAATTAAATATTCATTAACGCTTTTCATATTTAAGCGGGTGTCGAAATCTCTTTAGATATTACCCACCCCTCAACTATTGTGCACACCTAACGCTGACCTTCTAACTCAACTAGTTATGCTACCCCACCTAACTATCCTTGTTACACTTCATTCCATCACGCTACTCTAACCCGAGTATCCTTACTTCGATTTATAAGTTGTTCTATTCATTAACGCATTTAATCATTTAAACTGTAATTACTCACACAACGTTCACACTAGTTATATTTGAAATACTAATAAATAATATAATGTTCACATTAGTTATATCTAAAATACATTCACACTTTATGTATATATACCGTATATAATTATTTATGTACTATTATACTACAACATTCGCACACATGTTGTGCATAGTAACCATCCTCCCTAGTAATATCTCATCGTATGCTTGTCTATACAATGCTATCATATCCCAAGTATGCTTTTTAACCCGGTTACCACAAAACGGATTAACGCACACCGAACTTTGGCAAAAATATCGCAAACGTAGTGGAGGTGGTCATATTTTCTCGAGAGTGAGACCAAATCATACCCAAAATGTCTCACCTCAAAAATAAATCACATAATGAAAATAATGGACAATATGACCTGGGAACTATACTCTCCCTGCAATCACTAGCCAGGAGATTCACCCACATCGCACAACCTCCGATGATAGCACTAGAGGGGTATGCTTTCACATAAATACCATTCAAACCGATTGTTATAAAATACACAAGTATACATATATACTGTCACCATCTCGTATATATATAATTGAATTAAGTTTGGCTATCCTATGCCTAACACCCGTAGGACTAGCCCATAATCCTCGAGTCTATTTTCCGACTATAAATTTATTTAATTTCACATCCATTAAATAATTTATGTATCTTCACTACCTAAAATACTTGGACTCACTCAATATGCCCGTATCCTAATGTCATCCAAAATTCCCATTCGAATCCGTTCATATATTTTCAAGTGTTGTTCATCCTAAACACTTTTAAATCCATACCGTAAATTCATTACCATCTAATTCCAAGGTAAAAATAATGTTCCTTAATATTTTTCAGAGTCCTACACTCATCTACAGACATCCCTAAATAATCTATATTTAATTTCCCACCAAAGATTTCAGTCTCAGATACCCTTCCGTAATAAAATCATAACTAATTAAAACAGATCTGAAAAATACGAGGTCGGCGCCCACATGATCCTAATGAAAAGACCTATAATTATATGTTTTGAACAATTAGGTACACTGAACCGTTTCAACCATGGGTGAACCGATTCGCCTGTCAATTAAAATGACGTAGTTTTGATTCTGGCATACTTCATCTTCCCCAATCGTTTCGTCCATTTTTGTTCACCCAAACCTTCATGGATTTTTATCAAAACTCAACCCAGTACCCAATGATTAATACATGTTTCTATCAATTTCTTATCATCAAATACATCATTAAACATTAACGATTCCTACTTAAATCAATTAATCCACAAATTGGGTTTTCTCACTTTTATTCAAATTTCTTAGTCAATCCGATTCTATACTCCAAATTAAATGAGATTAGCTACTGAATCTTGACTCAAATTTATATTTCAACAACAAAAAATATTATCTCATAATTAGTTTAACATTAATTTCATATCAAATGCCCAAATCCCCCCAAACCCATTTTAACATGTGACAACCCTTCCCAAAACGAGTTTATCTACACCTACCATGATATGAACATGCATTTTTGAAAATAAAAATCAGAAGAAAGTTAATAACTTTCCTTTCAATGTCCATAGAGTCTAATTACACACTGTAAATGATGAACCAATGATCACACACATAAATCTTCTCCAAATTTGACTCTTAAAGCTCACTTCTTTTCTTCCCTCTTTATTCTCTCCAATTTGAGGGTTTATATTAATCACAATGGCTATCCCAAACTCTCTAACTTAGGTTAAATAACTCAAATCCCAAAATTTGGCTAACGGGCCAAGCCCAAATGATCCGAACACCCCCGTGTGGGTCTGGTTATGTCTAAAAAGGCCCGCGGACTCAATTACTACCCCCGGGTACATTATTCTGACTATCTCGACCCTTTTGGAACCAACAGTGACCTCGAAATCACCATCCGAGTCATCCTACAATAGTTTCCTATCTCAGCCTCATATAGTCAACACTCGACCCCTAGGTGAGATATAATACTGTCACATCACTATTACTCGCTATGACGAAAAATAATCTTTACTATTCATTTAGTAATTATATTGAATAAATATTAATCATTATCTCTCCCAATTAATATTTTAAATAACCACATAATAATTTTTTCACACTTAATAATTAATTCAATTAAATTACGGCACACGTGTAATTTAAAATACCCGAATTAATTAAATTATAAATACTAAAAAATACGGGGTGTTATAAGACTATAGGACAATTAAGCTAAATAACTTCAACTTCAAAATCATCTCAAAGATTCTTGCCAATAAAATTTTTGCTATTCTCCCATCTATAATTGGTTGTTCTCAAGCTGGATTCGTAAAAGGTAGAAAGATTTCAGAGAATATCCTTCTTGCTCAGGAAATGTTAATCCTAATTAGAAGAAATGTTCATAGTTCTAATTTCATAATTAAGATAGATCTTTCAAAGGCATATGATAACGTATCTTGGCCATTTCTGATTAAAACTATTAGAAGATTCGGTTTCTCAGAAGTGTGGATTGATAGAATTTGGAGACTAATTTCAAGTAAATAGTTTTCAATCATTGTTAATGGAGAGTCAGTTGGTTATTTCAAATATTCTAAAGGTCTCAAACAAGGAGATCCTCTATCTCGTGGATTTTTTGTAATTGTCGCTGAAGATCTTAATCAGGGCATCCATAATCTAATCTTATCTAGTAAGGTGAAGCCATTTTCTCATCCTGGAAAATGTCCTCTACTTCCAATTTGAGTTTTGTAGATGACTTCATAAATCTTTTACATTTGAATAAACAAAGTTTAAAATATCTCTTCTCTTTTCATGAAGAATTTTAAAAAGGCATCTGGCCAATTGATCAATACGAATAAATGTAGATTCACTGTTCACCACTCCTTGTGTAAAAGCAGAATCAAAGCAATTTAAGAAGCCACTTATTTCAAGAAGAAGAAAATTCCAACAAAATATTTGGGATGCCCTATTTTTATTGTATAAATAAGAACATTATTTTTGAAGATCTCATTCAGAAAATTTCAGCTAGAGTAGAAGGATTGCTAACCAAATTCCTCCTCACTACAGGTAGAAGAACATTATTATCCTCGGTCTTAGATTCTATCCATCTTCATATAATAGCAGCACTAAAACATACTCAAAGAACCATTAATAAGATTCACGATCAGCTTAGTAGTTTCTTATGGGAATCTTCTAAAGAGTTTGGTTTCAAATATCATTAGTTGAGATGGGACAAGCTTTGCTATCCTCTTGATGAAGGTGGTCTGGGATTTAACAAGATGGAAGATGTATGTTTAGATTTTAGCATGAAACTTTGTTGAAATTTAAGATCTTCTTAAAGACTTTGGTTTGAATTTTTCAAAAGTAAGCTTAATTTCAATTCTAGAGTTGATAGATATACAACTTTTAAAAGATTGAGATAAAGCAGAGATATCACTAACTATTATATTGATGAAATAAAAGGCAATCGATTCTGGTCCTTGACTTACAATGGGTAATTTTCATCTTAATCTTCTTTAAATGCTATAAGGAAAGTCAAATCATATTCATTGATTTGTAAATTATTTTGGAGACTTGAGTTCCCTCCAAAAATTCCATTCTTCCTTTATAAATTCTTTCATAATATAGTTCCTATAGATGAAAATATTTAATCTATAAGGATCTTTTTCATTTCTAGATATCCTTATTGTAAAAATCATTTGGAGTCTTTCCATTATCTATTAGTAACACCCATTTGGTCTTTTTTGATAACTTATTTGGCATAAAATTATCATTCCATTCTTTTCATCAATTGGTTATTTCTTGTTGGCTTAGAAAGTCAATGAAGGACTTCTTGAAATTCCTGCTCTTTATTATTCATAGTTGCATTTTTAGGAGATGTGGTTGAGTAGGAACCAAAGTCTATTTGAAAATTCTAGTATGGATTCGAAGAGGATTATTTAGAATGTTTTCAATATGGTTAAGCAATGTTCATCTCAATTCATTTTCAAGTCTAGCCATCTGCATTTTGAAGATACAATCAGTTTGGTATCAATTTGTGTGATGTCGATGCTTCTTTTTCTTTGGTCAATTATATCAAACCAAGAGTCTCTTTTATTAAACTTAACACTAATGTGCCTGCTAAAGGAAACCCAAGACCTGCATGTACTGGTGGGATTATCAGAGATCATTAGGGGAGATTCATTAAAGACTTTTCTTCCTATTAAGGTTCTATATCAAGAAATTGGGAAAAATGTATAGCTATTTTTAATGGTCTTATGCTTTGAGTATCTCTCAACCTTGGTCTCATTGTGGTAGAATCAGATTCCCAACTCTTGATTAATATTCTTAAAGGTATGATTCATAAGCATCATTGGAATATATCAGATATAATCAATGAAATCAAACAAACTCAAGCTCAAGTTGAATATGTGCATTATTGTAGAGAAGCTAATTTTCTTGCCGATTATTTTGGCTAATCATAGAGTTCTAAATAAGATTTCTACCATGTTCAATCAAGTGTTGGATCTTCTTAAATTAGATAGAAGTTATTTTAGAATGGATCTTCCAGGTCTTCTATCCATTAGAATCAACATGTAGTGGACTAGTTATTTGTCACTTTCATTTTATTCTTTCATTTTGTTAAAGATTTCATTCTCTTGTAATGCCTCCTAGGTAGGGACATTCTACCTATTCATTAATAAATGTGAGTGTGTGTGTGTGTGAGGGGGGGGGGGGGGGGGGGTAGTCCCTCTTCCCAATAAAAAAAATAATAAATAATTCCAACATTCAACTAGTAATAAAAAAACCAACATGAGTAGGCCTCAACTTAAAAAACTAAATAATAAACTTCGGGCTTATGCCCATACAATCTTCGAATAATAAAATCTACTGGAAGGGAATTAAGAACCTAAACTAGAGTCAAATGATCTTAATGACTATTGAGAAATTGTGACCAGGGGGCATTTTATAATTTGGTCCAACACCCTGGAGTTTTAAGAATTATCTTACAAAATTAAAATGTAATGATGTAGTTAATTCAAAGTATGCACCACCCTTGGCATTCCCATGCAGTAATTATCTCACCACTCATTTAAGCGCATTACTATATGCATATCAACCCAAGTCTTAAATGTGAAAGTCTGATAACTATAACAACAAGATAAAATTTAATGAATCGAACATAATTCATATACTGAAACTAGTCGTCTACACATGTGCTTCTCCTTCCTGGGAACCCCTACGATACTACCCACAAGAAGTAACATAACATCTATTATGCATTATGTAGTATTGGATTCATTATCAATTATCTACATCATTAGACTACATGGACTAATTCTCAGTTAATTTATATAATTTTATATATCCTTACATATATAGACAAATAAAGGAATCTACCTTCAGTGTCCCATTTTTGCTCTATCGGTAAGTCCGAAGGAGTTCCTCATCCAAACGAACATCACAAAACACCAACAAGTGGGGATTTACCTATGAAATTCACCATTGCACGGTCCATACCACCTACGGTGATAATAGATCCCAAACTCTACACCTTCATCCTCGTAAGTGGTGCTACTATGTAGGACCCAAAATAATGACCTACACAATATCTAGCCTACCTATACCGACGAGGGCTCCGGTCCCGAGACGTATGTACTGCCCTTGTGCATAATAGACATGTGTCACCTAGTGTTGAGCCCAGAAAAGAGAGAGAGAGTGCTTATAATTTAGCCGATAATTTTTAGGCTCACCGCCAAGTCACACATGTACAATCCGCACTATTAAAATGTGGGAGAGTCCGTACCAGAGAATATATATATATATATATATATATATATATATATATATATATATATATATAAAATAATGGTCTTGTATGGACTAGTTCGTTCGTGCTCTATCGGCAAGTCATAAGAAAATCTCTACCCAAGTTAGACATCACAAAACAGACATAAGTGAGGCAGTCCCTACGCAGTACACCAGTTCATGGCCCATACACAATGGTAACAAAGCATGCTTTTGCTGTAAAAATTTGAATTTTCTTTCTTTTTCCCCTTTATTGGGTCTTTTGCCCTTGTTTTGAATGATCGTTCAAATAAATGCTCGATCAAATAGATAATTCAATTATGCATGTTCTCAATTTTAGAAGTTATTATACTTTAGTCCTCGAATCATTGGTATTATGAAAAACTTCATAAATTGAACTTTGAACCAATGAGCACATGCGCTTTTCTTGTTTAGTGATTCGGCTCAAATCTTTCTAACTTGGTGATCTTTTGTTGCATTGTATATACTTACACAAAGTAAGCATTGAACTTTTCTTCATTTTTGAATGTTTAAACATTAATCCCCGCTCCTTAAAAACGTTAAAGTCATCGATAATCTCACTATTCTTTCTTTGACCGTTCATTAATTGAATTCATTTGAAATATGTTACTTGAGCACGATTTTCAATGTTATTTTGACTCGAGAATCGTATAAACCTTAGGAAAGGATAATAGGCCCTCTTTGTTATTACACCCATATTGACCTTGACCTTATCGTATATGTTTTTCCTAATTAACCCCTTTGAGACTAAATATAGCTATACGTTTATAACCCACAATCCCCCAACTAACTCCACATTGGAGTTTTAAATCATATATATGCCTTTTCCACCCTTGGTTTGGTAACTAACTTGGGAATTTATGATGTTCTTGTTACGTTGCAATTAAGCATTGAGGGTGGCAAAGAAAAAGAAATCAAAAGAAAAAGTATTCCATGTTGCAAATAGTGAGAAATAACCTTTGTCACTCTCTTTGGTAATTTTTGCTGCGTGTTTATCAATTTTGAAATTGCCCCCATGTTCCATTTATCCCAAGTATTGTTCCCGAACACTTTGAATCTAAAAATATCCCATTCTTTTCATACACCCTAGCCTAACCTACGTTACAACCCCTGAAAATCCAATTTGATCCTAGGGTGAATGTGATTTAAAAGTCATAATAATTGTGACAATCTGTTAAAGTCCGTTTCACCTCCTTTAATGAGCAGTATCCTTTCATTGAGATTATAATTTTTCATTTTATATAGAGAGTTATTCATTGATGACATGTGTCTTTCTTCCTTTTACATTTACCCTTTATGCCCTCATGTCCCTTATGTGTTACACCCCTTTTCGATTATTTTCATTTGTTTAGTGTAAGAATCGAAGAGGTTTTATCCATGTGCACTTTAATGTTTATACAGATTATAAATGTTTTGTCAAATATTTTTCTCTCTCTTATGCTCGTTGTTCCTCCCACATTTAAGGTTTCAATTATGATGAAGTTATTCTAATAATGTTAGTGATTACGAACAATTGGTTAAATTCTTATTTGCTTTGTTAATAACTTGTTGAAATTATTTTCGTTGTTGTTGAGATTATCTTATTGGTTGTGTGAGCATGCTTTTGAGAAAACTTGATTCTTGTAACTCTAAGGAAACCCAAAATATAAATATCCCCCCCCCTGATTTATTCAGACAAGGATAACAGGACTGAAGGAATATTAGAGTCGCTGTCAAGTGCTATTCCTCAAAGATCCATTGTATCTAGATTATGTTGCTGCTTTTGTTTCTAATCGTTATTTATTTTGGAATACTGTAAGGGAATAATCCCATAGTTATTTTTATTTATGAGTCGAGACAATATTTCATTCATGTTAATTTTAGTTTATTGGATGTGGATGTTGGTTTCATATATTATTCACTGCTATTTAGTTCAGTTTTAATTCAAATGTGATTTAATTATGAATTTTTATTTTAGTTAGTGCTAATAATGATATAAATTGCATAACAAGCCCAATCTTTAACTTATCGTGCCTAGTCAGCCATTACGTGAGAAAATAGCGATTGTTACAGTGTGTCTTGGCACGACCACTCTCATCCTGACTGATGTGAACCATGTCCTTTACCTTGGCGTACTTCTCAATTAGTGACATGAGATAGTTTATAGTATCAACATCCTTTTTGTCGAGGGATTGATGCAGTATGGATGTAAGGGATAAACCTCTTTTGAAAGATGCGATGACAAACTTCTACCAGAAATCTTCCACCTCATTATAGACTTTCCAATAACGCTTGGCATACTCGTGCAGAGACTCGTATGGCTTGTTTCTCATCTTGAGAAGTGAATCCATTCTCTTATGATGAGAGTTGTTGGTGATGAAGTGAGCGGTGAAGGATTTGAAGAGCGTCTTAAAACTCTTAATGGACCTATAGGGTAGTTTCTTAAACCATTTATAGGTAACATCTCCTATGCTAGAAGGGAAAATACGACACATTAGCACACCGTTGTGACTTCATAAAGTCATGGCATGTCGGTGCTATTGAACATGGTCAACGTGATCAATCTTGCCATTATAGATCTTAAATCTACAGGCCACAAACTTCTTTGGAGGTTCCTCCTCTTCGATAGTTCTAAGAAAAATAAGACTTCATTTGAATGATAAGAGTTCTCCTTAGTAGCTCTTTTGTAGACCTAACTCCCTGGTGATCAGGGTGTTGGTCCATTTCTATTTAAACTAAACTTCTTATGTCATCCTTGTGGTGATCTTTATCCCCTTGGAGCCTCCCTTGATGACTTCTATGCTCTGAACGTTCTTGATCGCACTTGGTGCGCCTTCTTCGACTGCGAGTCCTACTCACCTGAGTGTTAAGGGTCTGAGCGCGACACTTACGGTCATGGAAAAGTTCTCTCCCCATTCTTTCAATCACCGTTGGAGGCAAGAATTTTCTTATATCAGAAGTCGAGTTGTCTCCTCTTATCGTTAGAGCCTTACTTCACAGGAGTCAACTAAGCGTGAGATCTGGGTAGACCTAGGATGCTCGTGGCTCTCCTTGAAAGGCTATTACTTTAGTTAAAACCTTGGATTCTCTTCTCAGTGGACCTTAGGCCTGGCCCTCGGTGGAGCCAAATCAGATCACATATCTCTAGGTTGAGGTGCGCTGTTTGGGTGGTGAGACATCATAACTGTTCTTTGTAAAGATTGCTTTCGTGGAATGGCAATCATTCCCATAGACGACAATAATTATGAGTGGAAATTAATCACAATTAAAATAATTCCAGAAAGAAATTAAATAATGAATATAAATATGTCAATAACACAACACAAGAATATATGTTATTCGGAAATTGCCTACGTCCACGAAGAGGTCATTATATTTTATCAAGTTCTCTCAAAGTTTTGAAATTCCATTCCCCTGGCCCTAGGGTGCGGGAAATATTTATAGTTATTGAAAACCTTAGTGGTTGAATCGATCAAAGAACTACCTTGGCTATAGATAAGCATATGTGGTGATTCCCTGAATATCTCATTTGAGGTTTTGGGAACCAACGTGAGCTGATGGTAACTGTTGACATGTTTGTAATTATCCACGTGACAAATGATGTCAATAATCCTTGTCATTGATAAAATGGTTCGTGCGTGCCCTACACTCTTTTGGTCTTGTTCGGCCGATCTTAAATTGGGCTTCATTTGTATTTAGGTGCTTACAAACCCATTCACAACAATTCCTATCATACTTATCATTTTGAGTCAATAAAAAGGTTGGCCTATTGTCAATCTTTTTAACAAAAGAGAACATAATCTTATGGCCAAACATAATTTTTCTTTTAACTGATGAAATTTAATTTTCACTTTTGGACCAATCTTCTTCCTCACTACGAAGACGAAAAATAACGCTTTGACAGTCACCTTCAAGGGTAAAAAGGGAGAAACCACATTTTATAGGGAACGTAGTGGCAAAATCTGCTGCCATAGCTTTCGTATATCCAGCTTCAAGCCATTGCCAAACACAGTGGGATAAGGCTGTAAGACAATCACCACAGTCAATTTTTAATAATCACTCCAACACCCGAGCTTTTAGAGTCATCAAAAGTTACTGCATTAAAGATGACTTTATTGGAGCCCATATCTAGTTTCACCCATCTATCATTTTGCATTTTTTATGCTAATATTAGAAGTAAATAAAATAACCCTAAAATCAAAGTAAAATTTAGAGAATTTGGAAATCAGATTGTTAGCTTTTGCCTCTCCCCTCACCATGGAAAACATTAATTCTATTAGTCCATAAGTCCCATAGTGCAACACCAACATAATCGAAATGGTTATTTTTTAAAGAATCGACCAATAGAAAAATCTAATTTCCCAAGTCAAAATTAGAGGTTTCTGTAAGGACACAAATTTCCAATTGAGTCCATATATAGTTTTGGCTCAATTCCAGACAAAAACATTTATTCATAGGATAGTATTTAATTGTAATATTCTCAAGCCTATGAAGTGTTTGTTGAAGACGTAGTGGCAAAGAGTATAAAGCTTCATCAAATATGCCGGTTTGCGTGCCTCGTTTCTACGTCATCAACCATAGTTCCAAGCTCCCAAGGTATGAATGCAATATTATATATATAGGTTCTTGGAACAAGTTTATTGGGTGTTAGGTTTTATAAAAAGTGCGTTTTGTTTTAAGAAAGAATTAATTAAAACTTTAAATAAATGTTTATAAAGTTTTCTGGGCTTAAATAAGAATATTCAAACTTTCTGGTTTTTCGTTCGATAGAGTCGTTCGAACGAAAATGTCGTTCGAACGAACCTGCTAACGAGTTCCCATATTAGGCCACTGGAATTCGTTCGATATGTCGTTCGAACGAACCTGTGTTCGAACGAGATATCCAACGAGACTTCTAACGAGTTCCCTCTTTAAACATTCTGGAACTTCGTTAGAAATCTCGTTCGAATGAGATTTCGTTCGAACGAAAATGTCGTTCGAACGAGATTTGGCGGGAACAGTTAAATGGCAGTTTTTTGGCAGTTTTTACCCATTTTCCCACTAGTTTACCCCACTATCTTTTTGCTGAATATGTATGTGCGGGAAACCATTTTGTAAAGACATTTTTGTCCAATATACTTGTATATGTCATTAGCCGTAACACCGTTGCAAAGATTCAAAGTCCATTCATCATCAACGAAATCCGAAGATCAAAAGAAGAAGGAATCAGAAATCTAGAAATCCGGACTGGTCCGCCTCTAATTAAAAAGAACCGATCCGCCCAGGCAATCGGATCGATCCGCTAAAATAAAAAAGGAACCGATTCGCCAGCGAACCGATCCGCCCAGTCCCGGACCGGTCCGCCCTGCAAATTGAATCCAGAGAGCATCGAACCGATTGCAAACTGAATCTGCATCAAATTAAAAGAACCGATCCGCTATCGGACCGATCCGCCTCAGGCCCGGACCGGTCCGCCCTGGATAGAATTTCCCAGATCGTGATTCAAATTTTTTAGGGCTATGGCTACCTTATTTATACCACGATCAGAAGATGGTTTCCTTAAGACTTTCCCACATTTTTCAGAGCATATCAACCCTAAAGTCTTCACCTATTGAGTCCTATGATTCTAGATTTTTAGATTCACACATCTTCCATATCTATGTGAATCAAGTTTGGTAACCTAAGAAAACCATTGCTGTTGTTCAACCCTTGTGAAGTGGACCGTTTCTTCCTCTTGATTGCAGCCCTACTGGAAAGGGATAATTCCAGCCGCGACTACAGAATCCGATAGCTAAGAGTAATTCTTTGTCAAAAATCTTGTATTTCAGTGTAATCCGATTGTAAGCCGTTTCTCTTACAAATTATAGTGATATACAAATGGTTTTGCCCCTGTGGGGGATTTTTCCTTAATTGCATGTGTTTGAATGTTCTTGCGTAGATTATCTATTTTATTCAATCACATACTGCTGCATGTTTAGGGTTTGTTTGGGTTAAAAAGGTGTTTATTATATTATTTCTTAATTGAACGCAAGCGTCAACTCTTTCAAATTGGTATCAGAGCAGGTTACGCTATCTTATCGCGTATTCCTTTTTCTGCAAAATTTTTCTAAGATATCAATTTTCTAAAAAAATGATTTTTGAAAAAGTGCGTGTTCAAATGGAGAAGTCATATTATAAAATGCCTATTTTTGACGGGACCAATTATGCTTATTGGAAAGCCCGTATGAGGTCGGCTTTAAAAGCCATTGATGAACGTGTCTGGATTTTGGTTGAACGAGGGTGGACTCCTCCCACCGTGACTGTTGATAATGTGACCAACTTGAAACCTGACATTTCTTGGTCTGATGAAGAAATTAAATGGTCATCTTTTAATTCTAAGGGTCTAAGTGCTATTTCTGGGTCTGTCACCCCTGATGAGTTCAAACGCATAATGACGTGTACCACGTCAAAAGAGGCATGGGATGTTTTACAACTCACCCATGAAGGAACTAATGTGGTGAAAGAGTCTATGTTGCAAAACTTGACAACTCAATTTGAAACAATCACCATGCATGATTCTGAATGCTTTGATGAATTTTATGCTAGACTTTCTGACATTGTGAATACTAGTTTTAATCTTGGTGAACAAATTCCAAATGCTAGAGTTGTTAAAAAGATTCTTCGTTCTTTGCCTAAGCGTTTTATCCCTAAAGTCACTGTGCTAAATTCTATGGGTAATTTAAATACGCTAAAATTGGAAGAACTTGTAGGAGATTTGCAAACTTATGAAATTGATATGTTCCCTAAAAATGCTAAATCTAAAGATAAGGGAATTGCACTTAAAGCCCAAGAGAGAAGGAGTGAGGGGTCGACTAGAAAGAGAGTAGAGTCATCTAGAAAGAGAGAGACTGACACGTCAGATTCTGAGTGCGATTTTGACTTGGATGATTTGGCTCTTTTCGCAAAAAATTTCAAGAGAATTCTCAAATTTAAGAAAAATGGCAATTTTGAAGATAAAAAGATATTTGAGAAAAATAAGTTTGAAAAGAAAAATGAAAAAGATTCCAAAAATCCTCCTCTGAAAGAAAGTGAGAGATGTTTTGAGTGCGACGGTAAGGGACACAGAGCATTTGAGTGTGCCACTCGTCTGAATAGGGAAAAGGGTAAAGCTGTCCTAAATGCTACCCTTAGTGACGACAGTGAGGTCGAGTCGGTGGACTCGGGAGATGAGTCACCGCATGAGTGTAACTTCACCGCGTTCATGGCTAGTCATGTGAATACTCCTAGTTCTCCTCACGACGATGAGGATGATGCTTCACAGGGACACCTCGACAATGAGAGCGAAGAAAGTGAGGGGGAGGAGGAAGGTAGTGAGGACGAGAGTAACCTTCAACGCATCTACGCCGAGTTATATAATGAGTTTTTCAAAACTAAAAAACCTAACAAGGCGTTAGTTCTTAGGATCACCGCGTTAGAAGAAGAGTTAGAAGAGACGAGAGAGAGAGAGTCCTCCACCTGCACCGCCATGAGAGAAAGAGAGTCTGCCTGGGTTAGTAAAGAAAATTTACTTAGAGAGAGAGAGAGCAGTTTTGAGAAAGAGAAAGCGGACTTGACTAAACAAGTGGCTAGTCTTACTAGTGAGCTCCATTCCTCCATGGAGACTCGTAAGAAACTTGAAGCCCTTGTTGCTCAGCTTACTCATGACCTTGAGAGAGCTAGGAAAGTCAAGGTACAAATCGAGGACAGATCTGGGAAGATGGGAAAGATGCTCCTCGGTCTCGCTTTAGGTTTTGGTGACAGGCAAGGAATAGGTTTTGATGGTGCCTCCACGTCCCAAATTGCACCCTGACCAATTCCTGAGTTTACTATGACTCCTTATGGCTGTCATCAAAAACCAAGAAGGAGAGTTAGACCAAGAAAAGCAATCCAAGGTCCACCTAATACTGTGCCCTTTTGCTCCCATTGCAAAAAAATGGACACCTTAGGGATGATTGCTATAGATTTGGTCGAACACGACGTACGTTTGCTCCACCACATCAGACTGATGAGTTTGCCAGTCTGAGAGAGCGTGTTGAGTTTCTAGCCGCCACATCACAGAGTTTGATGGAAGAATTTCGACGAATGACCTTACCATCAATGAATGCGCCCCGCATTCCAGCTAAAACCTACAACAACAAGGGAATACAAAAAGGTACCTATTCTTGGGTTCCTAAGAAAAAAAAAAAGGCCCTTGTTGTCCATGTCGCTCTCAAAGCCCATAATACCTCACAGTGGTATTTTGACAGTGGATGCTCCAGACACATGACAGGTGATGTCTCATATTTTACCCATCTTGAGGATTATAATGATGGGAGAGTCACCTTTGGAGATGGTAGCAAATCTATCATAGTAGGACGAGGTACAGTAGAGTTACTAGGATTTCCAAAGCTAGAGAATGTGTTGTACGTCAAAGGTTTGAAAGCAAACCTTCTTAGCATTAGCCAGCTGTGCGACGATGACTTTGCAGTGAAATTTGACCGAAAATCTTGTAAGGTCTATAATCAAGCCGGTAAACTTTTAGTCCAAGGGGTGAGGACAGATGATAACTGCTATGGGACTGAGCCCACATCCTCACTTGTTTGCAACAGCGCCACGATCACTCCTATGGATCTATGGCACCAACATCTAGGTCATGTGAACGTTAGAGACTTATCTCGTTTAGTCAAAAAGGACCTAGTACGTGGCTTACCATCTCTTGGAAAGCCAACTTCCATGATTTGTGGACCCTGTCAGTTGGGAAAGCAAATTCGTAGTCCGCATAGGAAGTTGCATTCCATTACCATCTCTCTGTGACACCCCGCCTAATTAAATACCGGGCGATCACTCCTTTATTAAATTAAATCAAGGTGAACAGTTTGGTTCATTCTTAGCATCATTGTCATAAAAAGAAACTTTCTAATTAACACCCTAAATAATTAAGCTAAGTGTCAAAACCCATTTTAAACATTAACTTCCAAATTTTATTTAAAGAAAAGATTTATTTAATTTATTAACAAAGCTCAATGAAAAAGATTCACACCACAATAAACTGGAACGAAAGAATCCAATACATATAAAACATTCATCAACGAATGTCAATATGCTAGAAAGTAAAGTAATCCATCCGTCCTGAACAAAAACCCAAAATAACGAACTAGGAAATAACTGAAATAACAATGTCCCAACATAAAGAAATAATGGAAAGGGCTACACATGCCCATCTGAATGAAAATGCTAGGAGTGGATCTGAATGAACGAAGTCGTCTAATCAAAAGACCTGCAACTCCCACCTAAGCTGCAGCGCGTTCCTTCCAAAAGATCCTAAGAAAGACGCCCCTGTGGCTGGGCACCTGAAATACATACATATATATATATATATACAAGGGGGAGAGGGAGAGATAAAACGGGTCAGAGCCCGAAAGTGTGTATGATTTAAAATTAGTTTAGCAAGTATTTAAATTGATACAGGCCAATGCAATAACATATGAGTTCGACACTCTCTTGAGAAATTATCACCTCTCTTCTAGTGTGCACGCCTATCGTACTAACCTTCCCCAAATGGTTTAACTTAACATATTATCATACTAACCTTCCCAATAATTTAGTTTATCTTAACTTACTCATAAGTTTTAAAAACCGAACAATGTCAACGTGTGAAAAGGGTACTTTCAAAGTGTAGCACAACTCTCGTTTTATCTTCATTAATTTATAAAGTTTCCCAGTGTCATATAATACTCTCATAAAACAAGTATTTCCAATCTGATTCATCAAACATGACTTACTTACCAAATCACAGTAGGTAGTTCCAAGTTTCAGAACTTCATATATATTAAATACTTGAGTAATATATATATTCTAATGGCACCCCACATAAAAATTATGGTGCGGGCATACTCTGCTATCCAATCCCCGTATCAATCGTACTAAGGGAAATACAAGTTCGGAATCACTCTCGAACTGTATCAATACAAACACAAACAATATTGAGGCGAAGTATAGTTTCCAAGTCCAAGGGGTCAGCACATACCCTCGCGTCTCTTAGGACCGTGACTACCGATTCGATAGCCTGTACCTAGGATTCCTATCTTATAGGGTACGAGTCAATATCCCCCATAAGGCAACACAGGATAAGACCGTCCCGGCGCGGTAACCTCAGGGATAGCAAGTAGCGCGGGTAAGTTTTTCACATGTATATAATATATTCACACACAATCATATAAATATACTACTTTCTTCATATTAATAGAGGTCACTCTCGTTGCCCATAATTACAACATTTATCCTTAATTTCACATTATTAGTATTACGCATAAGGTTTCGTCTCTAACCTTAACTCGAAGGGTTTTCTCACTAGTTTTGGAACACTCATGGGTTCTATCCATCCAAGTAACAAATTCAGTAAGTAGACATCTATTCACTATCGTAGGTATTCGACGTAATCTCTCACTTGAAATACCTATTTTCCTCGTTCCTCAAATAAATGTTCCTAAAACACAATTATTGTCTCATAATGAAGTTCTCAACACTCAACCATATGTCCTACTGGTCACTCCTATATCCCAAAACATTTTATTCATAATGCCCAAGAATTATTCCGCGATTAAATTAATTAAACTAATTAAACATGGGGAAATAAGAGGCTGCCAGGAAGGGTCGATCGATCGATGGCTGGGGCTCGATCGATCGAACCTTCGATCGATCGACGCTCTAGGGTCGATCGATCGATCAAGCAGGTCTGCGAAATCCTGCAGAAGTGCAGTTACGGGTTTTACCAAAATTCTTCATCCAAATCCATATTTTCCAACCCTAATCGTCCCAAAACTTATACCACAAACATAATAACATATTACCAGATTTTTCTAACGTTAAGCATGCGTATAACCATCATTAAACATGATTAAACAACCTAAAATCTCATCTAATCATCAAGAACCCTAAGTTTTCTTAACTTCTGTTCTAATCAGTTTTTCTCCAGAATTTCCTTATACATAATCATCAAAATTCGTGGGTCAATCATCTACATCATATAAGACTTCCATAATATGGTTTTAATCTTTTCTACATGCAAATTCCTATCAAAAAGTGGGGTTTTCTTCCATAGATTATACTCCTAATCATTCCTAACTAATATGAATATTGCACCAACGAAAATACGCAAGTTAAACACTTGCCTGGGATTTCAGAGGTCTGGTTTCCTGCTGGTATTGGTGTGGTTGCGTTCTCCTCCTCGCGATCTACGCGTTGGTGGTGACGGCGGTGCAAACGGTGGTGTTTTGGCCTTGAATCTCCTTGAAAGGTCTCTCCTCTCTTCTCTAATGGCCATTCTAGGATTTTGTAGGTTCTAACCCTAAAAGGCTAACTTAACCAGCTGATAAAGGCTTCTAAAATTCGTGGGTTTACTTACCCTATTTTGTAAAATGACTAAAATGCCCTCCCGGGTCACTAATTAGGCCTAAAAACACCCTGAGACCCAAACTAAACCCCCGGGTACACTTTTCTGACTATCTCGACCTTTCCGGAAGCGTTGGCGCACTCAAAACGACCATACGAACAACTTATAAAATATTCACTTTTATATATTAATAATTAATCCCGACGCGACACGGGCGCGTCCCGACTAAAATTCCCAAAACTGCCATTTCATTCACTCGTGACATTTACTATAATCAATATCATATATTACTATGCTCATAAGTAATATTCCAAAATTTCATATAATTACTAACTCACGTCACGTCAATAATTATAACATAATTAATTTCCGGATTTTTATTAAATAATACACTCTCATTAAATTTAATAAATCCCCCAAATTAATATAGCATAAAAATACGGGGTATTACATACTTCCCCCCTAATAACGGAATTTCGTCCCGAAATTCGGAGAATAAGGCATACCTGATGAGAACAAAACTGGATATCTCTCGCGTATATTTGCCTCGCGCTCCCAAGTGGATTCCTCCACATTATGATGTTCCCACTGGACCCCCACAAGTGGAACTACCTTCGACCTCAATCTCCTCTCACTATAGTCTAGGATAGCCACCGGTCTCTCCTCGTAAGAACTATCAGGCTGTAAATCGATCTCATCTATCGCGATGTGAGTATGGGCCATATCATCTCGAAGGTATCGTCTCAACGACGAGACGTGAAATACATCGTGAATGCGATGTAAACGTTCTGGCAGTCCCAATCTGTATGCAACTGGCCCAATCCTCTCAATGATGGGAAATGTCCCACGTACCTCGGAGTCAACTTTCCCTTCTTCCCGAACCTCGTCACTCCTTTCATAGGAGAAACTCGCAGTAACACTTGGTCCCCCATGTTAAACTCCCTGAAGAACCGTTTCGCATCGGCGTAGCTCTTCTGCCTATCTTGGGTTACTCGAATGCGACCCCCGATCATCTCAATCCTCCCAGAGGTCTCCTGAATTACCTCTGGTCCTAACAACTTGTTATCCCCCACCTCAAGCCAACAAGTTGGGGAACGACAAGGCGTGCCATACAAAGCCTCAAATGGAGCCATGCCAATCGTGAACTGATAGGAGTTATTATAAGCAAACTCTACCAGTGGAAGATGTGGCTCCCAACCTCCTCCAAAATCAAGAACACACATTCGTAGCATATCCTCTAACATCTGATTAGTACGCTCTGTCTATCCATCTGTCTGTGGGTGATAAGCTGAACTCAACCTCAACTCAATACCATATCTTCCTGAAAGCTTTCCCAAAAACGCGACATGAAAATCTTGTCTCTATCGGACACAATATTCAGGGGCACCCCGTGTAATCTGACAATTTCAGCGATGAACAACTGAGCATACTGACCCGTGGTATAATCTGTACGCACCGGTAGAAAATGAGCCACCTTGGTCAAACGGTCTACAATCACTCAGATCGAATCGTGGCCCCTCTATGATGTAGGCAACCCTGTAATGAAGTCCATGGAAATGCTCTCCCACTTCCACGCGGGTACTTCCAATGGCTGAAGCAATCCTGATGTTTTCTGGTGGTCCACCTTAACCAGCTGGCAGGTAGAACACTTGGACACAAACTCAGCAATGTCCTTCTTCATCCCACTCCACCAGTATTGTCGCCTCATAACCTGGTACATCTTATCGCCTCCCGAATGTACTGCAAATCGGGACCCATGAGAATGAGTCATTACTTCATGACGTAACTCTGCACCTTCTGGAACCACCAATCTCCCATTAAACTGTAAACCTCCATCAGAACTAACAGAATAGAACTCAGCACCCTCGGCTAGAAGTCGCACAATCTGCTCCTGGAAAAACGGGTTTGTGGTCTGAGCTTGTATCACCCTCGTAACGATCTCGGGTGTGACAGTTATAACGGATACGAAAGAACGGGCTACTGCGTCCTGATGACCCAACTCTTTCCACTTAGCTCTCCAAATGTCCGCATCATCCTCTACCGGTCTACGGCTCCACGCATCAGCAACTACGTTGTCTTCCCCGGATGATACTGTATATCGAACTGGTAATCTTTCACAAACTCTAACCACCTGCGTTGACGCATATTCATCTCTCGTTGAGTGAACAAGTACTGCAGTGATTTATGGTCTGTGAACAAACGGAATTTCTCTCCCAATAGATAGTGTCTCCATATCCGCAATGCAAATACGACCGCTGCTAACTCCAGGTCGTGTGTGGGGTAATTTTCTCATGTGGCTTAAACTTGGGGGAAGCAAAAGCTATAGCCTTCTCCTCCTGCTGGAGTACTCCTCCAAGTCCCCGTAAAGACGCATCGGTGTAAACCAGGTACTCCACACCCGATTTCAGTAAAGCAAGGACTGGTGCTGGAGTAAGCTTTTCCTTCAGCTCGTCGAAGGCTAATTGGCAAGCATCATCCCAAACATACGGTACCCCTTTTTACGAGTCAGATTCATCAATGGACCCGCTATCTTGGAGAATCCCTGAATGAATCTCATGTAGTATCCGGCTAACCCCAAGAAACTACGCACCTCTGTCGGTGTCGTGGGTTGTCCCCACTCCCTTACCGCTGACACTTACTCGGGTCAACTGCCATCCCCTGCTCAGAAACAACATGGCCCAAGAACTGTACTTCTCGCAACCAAAATCTACACTTCTCGTACTTAGCATACAGCTGATGCTCTCGCAGAGTCTGAAGAACCTGCCTCAAGTGCTCGGCATGCTCCTCCTCGAAATGGGAATATATCCAGATGTCATCTATGAAGACAATGACAAACTGATCCAAGAACTCTCTGAACAATCGGTTCATTAGTGAGGCCGAATGGCATCACTCTGAACTCATAAGGCCCATATCTCGTCAAGAAAGCAGTCTTCGAAACATCCTGCTCCCTAATACGTAGCTGATGGTACCCCGACCTCAGATCTATCTTCGAAAAGAAGGTTGCTCCCCTCAGTTGTTGGAACAGATCATCGATTCGAGGCAACGGATACTTATTCAGTATCGTGACCTTGTTCAACTCCCGGTAGTCCACACACAACCTCAGTGAACCATCTCTCTTCTTCACAAACAAAACTGGAGCGCCCCAAGGTGAGGTACTCCTGCGAATGAAGCCCTGACCTAACAGCTGCTCTATCTGATCTCGTAGCTCTCGCATCTCTGCCAGAGCCATACGGTACGGTGCGCGTGCTATAGGTCTTGTATCTGGCAATAGATCTATAAAAAAGTCTATCTCTCGACTGGGGGGTAGGCCTGGTATCTCCTGAAACACGTCGGAATACTCCCTAACAACTGGGATCAAATCCAAAGGAATCACAACCTCCTTAGAGGTATCCTCCTCTATGTAATACAAATGAGTGGTCGAGCCTCCCTCTGGGCGAGGCATCGCCACTACAAACATCTCTTGCCCCGGAATGGCAAAAATAATGCTCCCGCTGAAGTAATCAATCATGGCTCTATAAGCTGCGAGCCAATCCATACCAATAATAACATCGTGCTCATGCATGTCTAAAACTAACATGTACGCAGGTAATACCAGACTACCGATCTCTATCCCCACTCCCCGGCATGTAAAGAAAATAAGTGACCCACTCCCCAATGGTGAGTCTACACGCGTCACTGTTCTCTCAGCTGTGACTAATAACCCTAAGGTATTCGCAAAATGAGTAGCTAAAAAGTAGTACATTGCCTCAATATCAAACAAAACTCGATCCATAGTTTCATGTATAGAAAACATACCCTCAATCGTGGGTGGTGCCTGTGGAGCTACTGCCTGGTGGACGTTATGGACACGTCCGTATTGTAACTGTTTCTGCTGAACTGAGGCTGTTGGAAAGGGTGGTGGAGCTGGCTTCTGAGGTTCATTACTAGCACCTTCCGGCCGTGGGTCCATATCCTTCTCTGAGCAATCCTGATGTCTATGGCCATGTCTGCCACATTGGAAGCACCTCCCTCGAAACTGCTTCACTTCACTACATTGTTGACTAGTCTCGCTTTTTCCCTGATCTCGCTGACCTTGATGGAAAATTTGCGGAAGAACTATGTCAAGGTGAGGACAATCCCTCCACTTGTGACCCGGATGTATACATTTATAGCAGAGTCCTGAAAGTTCTCTCTGGTTGGGTTGAAGTTCCTTCCCAGACTGATCCGAACAAGTTCGACGTTCATGACCATCCATACCACATTTGAAACACCTCTTCATGTCTTCACCCTGCCCCCGATTTTGTTGGCCCTGACGCTTTCGGGTTTCCTTACACAATTTGTTACCTTTGTGGTTTTCACGTTCTTGAAGGGGTTGTGGTTGTGATCCTTGCATCTTTACGCACTTGTTATTTCCAGTCATGACAGACTGACTATACCCTCTAGATCTTTTGCCCCTCAAAATCTGTGTGCTGCGTTCTTCATACTGTAAGACTGCAGTGGTAACTGCCTGTGCCACAATACCAGCAAACTCGGCGGTTGATACGCTCTCTGGAGATATCTGAGGTGTAAGTCGATTTTGCTCGTTGACTCCCTCAACGGCATTAGCTAGTTCTTCTCGACGATCCATCTGAAAATTTAAGTAAATTTGGATGAGTTCATCATTCAAATAAACAAATCGCAGAAGCACGAATTCCCAAAGTATAGAGGTGAACACAACATTCCTAGTATTAAGGCTCTATATCAAAGATGTTAAGCTGGAAGCGAAATAAGCCGTACAGATCCTAAGGACACTAGAACCTGATGCTCTGATACCACCTGTGACACCCCGCCTAATTAAATACCGGGCGATCACTCCTTTATTAAATTAAATCAAGGTGAACAGTTTGGTTCATTCTTAGCATCACTGTCGTAAAAAGAAACTTTCCAATTAACACCCTAAATAATTAAGCTAAGTGTCAAAACCCATTTTAAACATTAACTTGCAAATTTTATTTAAAGAAAAGATTTATTTAATTTATTAACAAAGCTCAATGAAAAAGATTCACACCACAATAAACTGGAACGAAAGAATCCAATACATATAAAACATTCATCAACGAATGTCAACATGCTAGAAAGTAAAGTAATCCATCCGTCCTGAACAAAAACCCAAAATAACGAACTAGGAAATAACTGAAATAACAATGTCCCAACATAAAGAAATAATGGAAAGGGCTACACATGCCCATCTGAATGAAAATGCTAGGAGTGGATCTGAATGAACGAATTAGTCTAATCAAAAGACCTGCAACTCCCACCTAAGTTGCAGCGCGTTCCTTCCAAAAGATCCTAAGCAAGACGCCCCTGTGGCTGGGCACCTGAAATACATACATATATATATATACAAGGGGGAGAGAGAGAGATAAAACGGGTCAGAGCCCGAAAGTGTGTATGATTTAAAATTAGTTTAGCAAGTATTTAAATTGATACAGGCCAATGCAATAACATATGAGTTCGACACTCTCTTGAGAAATTATCACCTCTCTTCTAGTGTGCACGCCTATCGTACTAACCTTCCCCAAATGGTTTAACTTAACATATTATCATACTAACCTTCCCAATAATTTAGTTTATCTTAACTTACTCATAAGTTTTAAAAACCGAACAATGTCAACGTGTGAAAAGGGTACTTTCAAAGTGTAGCACAACTCTCGTTTTAGCTTCATTAATTTATAAAGTTTCCCAGTGTCATATAATACTCTCATAAAACAAGTATTTCCAATCTGATTCATCAAACATGACTTACTTACCGAATCACAGTAGGTAGTTCCAAGTTTCAGAACTTCATATATATTAAATACTTGAGTAATATATATATTCTAATGGCACCCCACATAAAAATTATGGTGCGGGCATACTCTGCTATCCAATCCCCGTATCAATCGTACTAAGGGAAATACAAGTTCGGAATCACTCTCGAACTGTATTAATACAAACACAAACAATATTGAGGCGAAGTATAGTTTCCAAGTCCAAGAGGTCAGCACATACCCTCGCGTCTCTTAGGACCGTGACTACCGATTCGATAGCCTGTACCTAGGATTCCTATCTTATAGGGTACGAGTCAATATCCCCCATAAGGCAACACAGGATAAGACCGTCCCGGCGCGGTAACCTCAGGGATAGCAAGTAGCGCGGGTACGTTTTTCACATGTATATAATATATGCACACACAATCATATAAATATACTACTTTCATCATATTAATATAGGTCACTCTCGTTACCCATAATTACAACATTTATCCTTAATTTCACATTATTAGTATTACGCATAAGGTTTCGTCTCTAACCTTAACTCGAAGGGTTTTCTCACTAGTTATGGAACACTCATGGGTTCTATCCATCCAAGTAACAAATTCAGTAAGTAGACATCTATTCACTATCGTAGGTATTCGACGTAATCTCTCACTTGAAATACGTATTTTCCTCGTTCCTCAAATAAATGTTCCTAAAACACAATTATTGTCTCATAATGAAGTTCTCAACACTCAACCATATATCCTACTGGTCACTCCTATATCCCAAAACATTTTATTCATAATGCCCAAGAATTATTCCGCGATAAAATTAATTAAACTAATTAAACATGGGGAAATAAGAGGCTGCCAGGAAGGGTCGATCGATCGATGGCTGGGGCTCGATCGATCGAACCTTCGATCAATCGACGCTCTAGGGTCGATCGATCGATCAAGTAGGTCTGCGAAATCCTGCAGAAGTGCAGTTACGGGTTTTACCAAAATTCTTCATCCAAATCCATATTTTCCAACCCTAATCGTCCCAAAACTTATACCACAAACATAATAACATATTAACAGATGTTTCTAACGTTAAGCATGCGTATAACCATCATTAAACATGATTAAACAACCTAAAATCTCATCTAATCATCAAGAACCCTAAGTTTTCTTAACTTCTCTTCTAATCAGTTTTTCTCCAGAATTTCCTTATACATAATCATCAAAATTCGTGGGTCAATCATCTACATCATATAAGACTTCCAGAATATGGTTTTAATCTTTTCTACATGCAAATTCCTATCAAAAAGTGGGGTTTTCTTCCATAGATTATACTCCTAATCATTCCTAACTAATATGAATATTGCACCAACGAAAATACGCAAGTTAAACACTTGCCTGGGATTTCAGAGGTCTGGTTTCCTGCTGGTATTGGTGTGGTTGCGTTCTCCTCCTCGCGATCTACGCGTTGGTGGTGACGGCGGTGCAAACGGTGGTGTTTTGGCCTTGAATCTCCTTGAAAGGTCTCTCCTCTCTTCTCTAATGGCCGTTCTAGGATTTTGTAGGTTCTAACCCTAAAAGGCTAACTTAACCAGCTGATAAAGGCTGCTAAAATTCGTGGGTTTACTTACCCTATTTTGTAAAATGACTAAAATGCCCTCCCGGGTCACTAATTAGGCCTAAAAACACCCTGAGACCCAAACTAAACCCCCGGGTACACTTTTCTGACTATCTCGACCCTTCCTGATGCGTTGGCGCACTCAAAACGACCATACGAACAACTTATAAAATATTCACTTTCATATATTAATAATTAATCCCGACGCGACACGGGCGCGTCCCGACTAAAATTCCCAAAACTGCCATTTCATTCACTCGTGACATTTACTATAATCAATATCATATATTACTATGCTCATAAGTAATATTCAAAAATTTCATATAATTACTAACTCACGTCACGTCAATAATTATAACATAATTAATTTCCGGATTTTTATTAAATAATACACTCTCATTAAATTTAATAAATTCCCCAAATTAATATAGCATAAAAATACGGGGTATTACACTCTCGTGTTCTGGAGTTGATTCACATGGATCTTATGGGTCCCACTCGTACTGATAGTCTAGGTGGTAAGAGGTACATCCTCGTGATGGTAGATGATTTCTCCAGATACTCCATAATAGGTTTTCTGAGAGAGAAATCCGATGCTATAGATTTTTTAACGATCAAGTGCCGTGTCCTGCAAAATCAACACGGTGTCACTATTAACAGAATACGTAGTGACAATGGAACTGAATTTAAGGAAGCAAAGGTGGATTTGTACTGTGATAGCCTTGGGATCAAACATGAGTTTTCTGCTGTGAGAACTCTTCAGCAAAATGGGATTGTTGAAAGGAAGAATAGAACGATCCAAGAGATGGCTAGATCTATGCTTCTAGGTCGTAAAGTTTCTAGGAGATTTTGGGCAGAGGCAGTGTCTACTGCATGCCACACGGTGAATAGGGTTTATTTGCGTCCACACACACTACAGACACCTTATGAGTTGTGGACCGGCAAGAAGCCCAACCTGGCGTATTTTCATGTTTTTGGGAGTAAATGCTACATCCTACGGGATAGAGAGCAATTAGGAAAGTTCGACTCCCGGAGCGACGAGTGAATATTTATAGGATATTCATCGAATAGTAGAGCATAATGGGTTTATAACCTGAAGAGCTCTAAGGTTATGGAATCAATAAACGTCACCGTGTAAGATGGCGAACCTCCGACGGTTATTGATCCTAACCTTCAGTGTGAGGATGAGGACTGTTCTGACAGTGATTTACCTGTTCCTCTCTCACACTTTGTGAACCCTACTCCTGTGTTAGGGGACACACCTGCTTGGGTTCGCAAGAGTCATGACCCATCTGCTATTATTGGTGATCCCACTCTAGGGTTCAAGACTCGTGCTCAGCTAGAGAACGTTGTTAGCCATCTTTGCTACACGTCCAAAGTCCAGCCCAAGAACCATAAAGAAACACTCAAGGATGAACACTGGATATCTGCTATGTAGGATGAGTTGCTTCAGTTTAAAAAGAATGATGTCTGGGAACTTGTCCCCCGACCTAGTGAGATTAATGTGACAGGTACCCGGTGGATTTTTAAGAACAACATGGATGAAAATGGTACCATAATCCGAAATAAGGCTAGGTTGGTTGCTCAAGGCTACACACAGATAGAGGGTGTAGACTTTGGGGAGACATTTTCTCCTGTTGCGAGGCTTGAGTCCGTCCGTCTTCTGCCCGCCATTGCATGTCATCTGCGCTTCAAGGTGTATCAGATGGATGTCAAGAGTGCCTTTTTGAATGGCATTCTACAAGAGGAGGTTTATGTGGAACAACCAAAAGGGTTTGAAGACCCTCAGCACCCTGAGCACGTATACTATCTGAGGAAAGCCTTGTATGGTTTGAAGCAAGCACCCCGTGCTTGGTACGAGAGGCTTACTTCCTACCTCTTAGCTCGTGGCTTCAAGAGAGGGGGAGTAGATATGACGTTGTTCGTCAGGAGAGATGACGGTGCTATTTTGGTTGCCCAGGTCTATGTGGACGACATAGTCTTTGGATCCACATGCTCCCAGCATGCTCACCCCTTTAAGGAGGAGATGAAAAGTGAGTTTGAGATGAGCATGGTTGGTGAGATTACATTCTTCCTTGGTCTCCAGGTTCGTCAGCTAGAGGATGGGATGTTCATCTCCCAATCCAAGTCTGCTAGAGACCTAGTGAAGAAATTTGGTTTAGACTCCGCTAAGCATGTACGTACACCTATGAGTACTTCTACCAAGCTTAGTAAGGACGTTGAGCAAACCTTGTATCGGAGTATGATAGGCAGTCTTCTCTACTTGACTGCTAGTCGTCCCGACATAGCCTATCGTGTTGGAGTCTGTGCGCGTTATCAGGCGTCTCCTAAAGAGTCACACTTACTCGCTCTAAAACGTATTATCAAATACGTGAGTGGGACTCTCTCATACGGTATTTGGTATTCCTTTGATACCGATGACCCTTTGTCCGCCTATTCGGATGCCGATTGGGTCGGGGACGTAGATGGATGTAAGAGCACTTCGGGTGGGTGCTTCTACTTTGGTTCTGCTCTTGTCTCTTGGTTGAGCAAGAAGCAAAACTCCATCTCTTTGTCCACTGCGGAGGCTGAGTACATCGCCGTCGGGAGTTGTTGCACGCAACTCATATGGATGAAGCAAATATTGGAGGATTATGGGATTTCACAGGACACCATGTTCATTTCCTGTGATAACACGAGCGCGATACACATATCCCGCAATCCTGTCCAACATTCGCGCACAAAACACATCAGGATACGTGAGCACTTTATACGTCAGTTAGTTGAAGAGAAAATTGTATCCCTGAGTTTTGTTCCTACCGACCGTCAGTTAGCCGATATTTTCACGAAACCTTTAGATGCCCTTAGATTTGAGAGTCTTAGGAAGTCTTTGGGGATTTGCACAGTTGACTGAGGGATTGGTCCATGTCTAGCGTAGGTTGCATTGTCATTTTCATATCCTCTGATGCCTATTGCTGGATTATACTATTAGTGTGTTTTACTTATTTTTGCTTTTCATTATTCTTTGAAAAATACAAAAAGATTTTCTTTTTAGAAAAATTTTTAGAAAAACACAAAAAGAATTTTTTTCCTTTTGTTTTGAACCTTTTAGGGATGAGCATTTAAGATAGCCAAGTCACAACTTCATTTCATATATCCATGTGACTGTTTGGTAGAGATTTGAGACACTACATCATTTCATCCATGTGCTTAACATTGATTGGAGTCCTTGAGATGTAATTAGTGATATCTTCCTACATGTTTGACTCCTATATCCTTTAATGCACACATGCACGGCTATATTTGATTATTGCACTTGTCTATCACATATTGACTTGAGTGTTTCTATCTCAATTTCGTCTATACAATGTACAATATGCGATAAAACTTGACAAGATTGGATTGCATGTAAAAACGATTTTGGTGAGACTGTGTGTATATTTTCATAACGGGGAAGGGTTGCGAAAGTTGATTTCTATCCTTTGCGCAAAAGCCACCGCTAAAATGGACCTAAAAAATGGAGGAATTTTAATATCCGAGGTCCTAAGAGGTTAAAAGAGCCCGAAAAAATTGATAAGGCAATAAAAAGCAATTCATGCCAAATATGGGCCATTTAGGTTTCACCTTAAATTCTCCAAAGTTTGAGAATTTAGAATGCCTCTCTTCAAAATATAAATCTGAGGGAGTTTGGTTGGAGATTGAAAAACGGGTTTGCACTTCCTTGAAAGTCCTGAAAAAGCATGACAATCATTTTGGACGTTATTGGTGTAGAAATCACTTTGAGCTTTGATTTGTAGATTTGATATAGTCAATGTCTTATATTTCCAATCTTTTACACCAAAGGAAGCATTTGAGATTCATTCGTTAGGAATATCCAATATTCATCATGCACATATGTCATGCTTGTATGCTTTGATTTTCCTATCGAATTTTGATCACACCCATTCTTTTACGCTATCACCGACTTGGTTGTTTTATGTTCATTCATGGTGTGATTGTATGCCTTGTGTCACCCCGGTTCTTGATTGCTTGATTTATTTCTCTCATTTGTCTATTTGGGGACATCATAAAAAGGTGGAGAATGAATTATCTGATTATGGGGGAGTTTTGAAATTCTGAGAATATCATCTTAAATTGATATATATGCTTATGTTTATCTCATTTCAAACTCGATACGTCACTTGGTATTTGCTTTGTCTCATGTGTGTAGGTACTACATAGGTACTACATTGATGATCGCTGAATTGCACACCCTGATGAGAAAAGATTTGAAATTTCTGAAGATTCGAAGAACAAACGATGCAGCCTTAGTCATTTGTACCACTTTCAATTTTTGGGTTCATGGAAGGGTAGATTTATATAGGCATTGTGATTATAGATAATTCGGATTTTTTATGTTTGTTCCGGCATAGACATAGGGGGAGATTTGTAAGGACATTTTTGTCCAACATACTTGTATATGTCATTATCCGTAACACCGTTGCAAAGATTCAAAGTCCATTCATCATCAACGAAATCCGAAGATCAAAAGAAGAAGGAATCAGAAATCCAGAAATCCGGACTGGTCCGCCTCTAATTAAAAAGAACCGATCCGCCCAGGCAACCGGACCGATTTGCTGAAATAAAAAAGGAACCGATCCGCCCAGTCCCGGACCGGTCCGCCCTGGAAATTGTATCCAGAGAGCACCAAACCGATTGCAAACCGAATCTGCGTCAAATTAAAAGAACCGATCCGGTATCGGACCGATCCGCCTCAAGCCCGGACCGGTCCGCCCTGGATAGAATTTCCCAGATCGTGATTCAGATTTTTTAGGGCTATGGCTACCTTATTTATACCACGATCAGAAGATGGTTTCCTTAAGACTTTCCCACGTTTTTCAGAGCATATCAACCCTAAAGTCTTCACCTATTGAGTCCTATGATTCTAGGTTTTTAGATTCACACATCTTCCATATCTATGTGAATCAAGTTTGGTAACCCAAGAACACCATTGTTGTTGTTCAACCCTTGTGAAGTGGACCGTTTCTTCCTCTTCATTGCAGCCCTACTGGAAAGGGATAATTCCAGCCGCGACTATCGAATCCGATACCTAAGGGTAATTCTTAGTCAAAAATCTTGTATTTCAGTGTAATCCGATTGTAAGTCGTTTCTCTTACAAATTATAGTGATATACAAATGGTTTTGCCCCTGTGGGGGATTTTACCTTAATTGCATGTGTTTGAATGTTCTTGCGTAGATTATCTATTTTATTCAATCACATACTGCTGCATGTTTAGGGTTTGTTTGGGTTAAAAAGGTGTTTATTATATTATTTCCTCTTTCACATTTTTCTAATCTAACTTTTCATTCCATTCCATCTCTTAGAGAGAGTTTGAGAGCTAAAATTGTTTAAGGAAAATGTTCAAGTTTTGAGTGCTATTTTTCAAGAGAAAATATTTTATCACTCTAGTCTTACACCCATATTGTTTATCCAAGTTCACATATATACATATCAATTGCTTGGAGTTTGGCATGGGTTTATCTCTTCCGTTTCAAAGAGAAGTTTTGGTTTGCTTCTACATCCATCAAAGAAGAAGACGTTTTGTTGCGATTCTACCCACTTGGAGAAAGGCTCCTTGCTCGGGTGACAGTGACCATATAAAGTCCTATCGGTGGATTCCGAGATCGCGGTGGTGTTCCAAGGTTATCCGCTAGGAATAGGTGTCTACAAGAAGAAGCGTCGAGGCTTGAAAGGGATCGATTCGTGTGTTGTAAGTCTTTCTGTCTTGTACTTGTAATTCCGTATCTAGTGGATTTGTGGCTAGGGCCGTCCGAGGTTGTTTTCCGTCTTGGGTTTTTCCTCGTACATCGTGGCGTAGTGTGATTGATTTATTTTATCTTGCAAAATAACGTAGAACGCATGTTTAGAATAATTTAAGATAAAATTTGGTTTAAATCATCACACTCATTTAATTTGGTGCTAAATTAAATATTGGGTAAAGTTTATTTAATTCAAGTCATTTGCTAAAATTTGGTTTCGCCTAATTTGCTAATATTGATAAATATGACTTAGGTAAATTCTAGGACTTGGATTAATTAATTGGTTTAAGTGAATGTATTAATTGATTAATTTTACTTTACTTGGTGTAATTTTAATTTGTTTAAGAAATTAAAATTTGTTGTTTTAAAGTTGAACCATCACACCGCTTCCGCATCGAGTTTACATAGAAAGGAAATAAGAAATTAGAATTGGGGGCCTCGCGCTCCAACAAGTGGTATGAGAGCTTTGATTTAGAAAAGCTCGCACTTTCGAATTGGTATCAGAGCCGGAGCGCTAAGTTATCGCGTTAAAGATCCGTTTTTCGCCTTTTTATATTTCCTTACCTTTTTAGGTGGTTCAATTTTTTATCACTCTCATATTTTTTTCTCTTAATGGGACGTCTTAATGAAAATTTGTCCAATTTTAATGAAAATAAAATTTTTGATTTTCGAGAGGAATTAAATGGGCTTAACAAATGTAATGGACATTTAAAGGAATTAAATTTGAGATTTGTAAAAAGAATTAAATTTCTTAAAAATGAAAATTCTTATTTTAATGCTCACATTGAGTCTTTGCAAATCTCCTTATCTCAAAAAGATATTTTTCGTGAAAAGCTCATGGACTTACATTCAAATTTTGATATTTTAGAAAAGTCCAAGAAAGAGAGTGAAAATCGTGAAAAGACTCTTAGGGACAAGTTTACTCATATTGAGGGAGAGCGTTTTAACCTTCTAAGAATTATTGAAAATTTAAAGAAGGAGTCCGATAATTTTGAGGAGTCTAATTTATTACTTGAGTCCGAAATTTTAAAATTGAAAAATGATTCTCAAGACTCTAGTAGTAGTTCTAATGGTTCTAGCACATCATGATCAAATTCTTCCATTGCTAAAGCTAAAACCATTGTTTGTTTTAGAGGGTCAACTTTGTCCAAGGTCTTTAAAAAGGGTCACACCTTAAGTAACATTCCTCGTGTTTACACATGCTTGCATTGTGGTAGGAAAGGTCACCTTAGGTCATTTTGTTTTGATCTTAAAAGAAGTCCAAGGAAATCTTTATCTTGCATTTCATTATTTTCTAATCCCCATCATGTTAAATATAAATCTATATGGGTTAGGAAATCATTATTAAATGCGCTAGATACAAGATTTGTTGATTCTCATTTACTATCACATGAAACCTCCCTTTCTAAATTGAAAGGTTGAATGTGTTAGTGTTTTATGCATACTCTAGCTTTTTGTGCTTCATATTATATATCATTGCTAGATGTATGCATGTTTAGTCATTTTCTAGTCATTGCCTCATTTCATATCATATGCTAGAAATTATGACTTGTTTATCTTTTTGTATTATATTTTTTGTTTGAATTGACTGAATAATATTAAAAGATTTTTGTTTATCATTTGTGTTTTATTTATTTCATTTAAGCTTAATGAAAAATACAAATGATTTTTGTTTATTCTTTTGAGTATATATCTTTATTTTTGGTTAAAAATGTCAAAAACTCAAAAAATTTATTTTGTGTGTATTTTAGTTTGACACACTTTATGTGGCATATATTTGTGTTTGAATCCCATCTTTTACGCTCTCACGTGGCTAGAACTTTTAGTTTAGATTTTCAATCCTTAAAATGTTCTTTACCATGTTTATATGGAACAGTTGGATTTTGTATTGTTTAAATGGATTCTATTTTTATATGCCTCTTTTCACACATGCACGAGCTCTTTTGAAATCTTAATGTCACATGTTATATTTGAGCTTTTTGAGGTGTTCTCCTACCAATCTAGTCATCTACATATATATGACCTAGGAGGACTAGTGCATGTCACAATCTGTTGCACGTGAGCTTTGTGAGATAAAAAAATATATATCTAAATGTGCACGGGGAAGGGCTCCGAAAGGATGAATTAAATCATTTGCGATAGTAAGCCACCGTTTATTGTATCTAAAAGAAATACGTGACCCAAAGGCCTAAAAATAGAATATTTGGCATTAAAAAGAAAACAATTGCCAAGGCCTATGTTTGTTTGATATATTCATTCAAAAGCAAAAGAATATATATGCTTATTGAGGGAGATTTGGATGGTAAATCAACGGTTTGCACAATGTCCGTTTATCCTAGTTGCCTTTAATGTCATGACTCTATTTGGTTTGTAGAATCATCATCATGCTAGGCTTGTATGCATTGTGTATGTTTGTTCATTGAGTTCAATCTTCATATTGTCACATGAGGTTATATTTAAATGTGATAAAGTTTGCAATCAAATGAGAACTCCGTGAATGTTTATTAAGTGTTTGGGTCTAAATTTAATTGTTGCTAGTTCACACCCCAACACTTACGTTTCCATATGACACATTTTTGCCATACGAGTGTGCAAACTTATTGTATTTTATGTTATATGTGTGTTTATATCTATATATATATGCAAGTGCTTCATTGGTATATTTCTAGTTTATATATATATGCTATTTGTTTGTCTTTGCCTTGCTTTCTAGTCCTTCTATGCTTATACTTCATTTTTAGTATCTATAATGGATTAGTTATGCTTTTGTTGCTCATATGTTTTCACGTCTTATCACTTTAAGTTTCACTGTGTTTATTAGTTCTATATCCTTTGCCTATTCCTGAACAAAAAGGGGGAGAATGATAGGGGGAGAAATGGTATCTAATCCTATTGTAATCGTACCTTAATTTAGGAGATTTAACTTAGGGGGAGTCGCGACCTTCTTTGGTAGATTGTTTTGATAAAGGGGAGAATTAATTGTGGGGGAGTAATTACTTAATTGTATTTAATATTTTGATATTCCCTATGCATTTGATGAGTTTGCTTAAGTGTGCAGGAATTATTCTAAAGCGGCATCTTTCAATGGCAAAGCGTTTGATCCTTGGGTTGAGTCAAGTTTGGGTGGGTTATGTTTTGAGTCTAGTAGAGCTTGACAGCCCTTTAGGAATTTTGTTTGGTTTTTGTCCCGGAATAGCCAAAGGGGGAGATTTGTAAGGACACAAATTTCCAATTGAGTCCATATATAGTTTTGGCTCAATTCCGGACAAAAATATTTATTCATAGGATAGTATTTAATTGTAATATTCTCAAGCCTATGAAGTGTTTGTTGAAGACGTAGTGGCAAAGAGTATAAAGCTTCATCAAATATGCCGGTTTGCGTGCCTCGTTTCTACGTCATCAACCATAGTTCCATGCTCCCAAGGTATGAATGCAATATTATATATATAGGAGCTTGGAACAAGTTTATTGGGTGTTAGGTTTTATAAAAAGTGCGTTTTGTTTTAAAAAAGAATTAATTAAAACTTTAAATAAATGTTTATAAAGTTTTCTGGCCTTAAACAAGAATATTCAAACTTTCTGGTTTTTCGTTCGATAGAGTCGTTCGAACGAAAATGTCGTTCGAACGAACCTGCCAACGAGTTCCCATATTAGGCCACTGGAATGTCGTTCGATATGTCGTTCAAACGAACCTGTGTTCGAACGAGATATCCAACGAGACTTCTAACGAGTTCCCTTTTTAAACATTCTGGAACTTCGTACGAAATCTCGTTCGAACGAGATTTCGTTCGAACGAAAATGTCGTTCGAACGAGATTTGGCGGGAACAGTTAAATGGCAGTTTTTTGGCAGTTTTTACCCATTTTTCCACTAGTTTACCCCACTATCTTTTTGCTGAATAAGTATGTGCGGGAAACCATTTTTCTAATCTAACTTTTCATTTCATTCCATCTCTTAGAGAGAGTTTGAGAGCTAAAATTGTTTAAGGAAAATGTTCAAGTTTTGAGTGCTATTTTTCAAGAGAAAATATTTTATCACTCTAGTTTTACACCCATATTGTTTCTCCAAGTTCACATATATACATATCAATTGCTTGGAGTTTGGCACCGGTTTATCTCTTCCGTTTCAAAGAGAAGTTTTGGTTTGCTTCTACATCCATCAAAGAAGAAGAAGTTTTGTTACGATTCTACCCACTTGGAGAAAAGCTCCTTGCTCGGGTGACGGTGACCATATAAAGTCCTATCGGTGGATTCCGAGACCGCGGTGGTGTTCCAAGGTTATCCGCTAGGAAGAGGTGTCTACAAGAAGAAGCGTCGAGGCTTGAAGGGGATCGAGTTGTGTGTTGTAAGTCTTTTTGTCTTGTACTTGTAATTCCGTATCTAGTGGATTTGTGGCTAGGGCCGTCCGAGGTTGTTTCCCGTCTTGGGTTTTTCCTCGTACATCGCGGCGTAGTGTGATTGATTTATTTTATCTTGCAAAATAACGTAGAACGCATGTTTAGAATAATTCAAGATAAAATTTGGTTTAAATCATCACACTCATTTAATTTGGTGATAAATTAAATATTGAGTAAAGTTTATTTAATTCAAGTCATTTGCTAAAATTTGGTTTCGCCTAATTTGCTAATATTGATAAATATGACTTAGGCAAATTCTAGGACTTGGATTAATTAATTGGTTTAAGTGAATATATTAATTGATTAATTTTACTTTACTTGGTGTAATTTTAATTTGTTTAAGAAATTAAAATTTGTTGTTTTAAAGTTGAACCATCACACCGCTTCCGCATCGAGTTTACATAAAAAGGAAATAATAAATTAGAATTGGGGGCCTCGCGCTCCAACAAGTGGTATCAGAGATTTGATTTAGAAAAGCTCGCACTTTCAGTTTGCAAAACATCTGAGTTCAACCCATAATAATTTATCACATTTACTACCAAAGGACATGTTTTAGAAATTGTAAATTAAAACTTTTTTTACTATTGGATTTTAAATTAAATAATTTAGCACATTTACTATTGGAATTCCAAAACATCCGAGTTCAACCCATAATAATTTAAAATCTTTTGCGAGAATTTATCAGTATCTTTGCAACGAAATATTCATTGTAAAATATTTGTATTTGAAATAAGAAAAAAAATTTACAATGATATTTTTTTCAACGAAAGATTCGTTGCAACATATTTTTAGTGACATTGACAAAATTCCTTGTAAAAGATCTATAACATAATGGCTAGTACGAGGGACGTTGCACGGAAAGAAAATCGTCGTAAAAGGCTTTTTTGCAACTAAAATATACCATTTTCAATGATTTCTTTTCCTTGTTAAAATACATAATGTGTATGTCTAGCTTTATTATGTTTAGCTTTGTTATCTTCATTACTTTCCTTACAAATTTGTATGTCTATCTCTATTATTTCCCCAAAAAAAAATTCTTAATTGTTATTAATGACAAAAGCCATTCATATTATTTCAATGGCAAATACAACGGCCATGCATGAAAAAGATTCAACCAAAAATGAAATCACTTAATAAGTATTGGCGGATCTATAGCATACCCCCTTTAAAGGGGGTCTTGATAACTATATCAGATGATTAATTTAGGAAGCTCTTACATATAGGTCCCATTTGAAGAGATTTTCCACAAATAGTCATATTGACTTGTCAACCATCAAATAAGTCATTTTCTTATTTTTGTGAAAATCTTATTTGACAAATTTACCCATTTTAAACTAGCCATTCGTAACTATTGGGTGAAGTTATTCAAGTAGTTGAACTTTGTTTTTCCCTGTTTTTTATACTTCAAATGGCCATAACTTTTTTTATTACAAATGAATAATGTTACACACACCGGTACTTAGTACTGGGTTAGTACCAAATACGCTATATATGGCTTGTGCTATGGTGCAGCTCCCGCTAGGGTACAAGGCATATAAAATGTATTTGGTAGTAACCCGGTACTAAGTTCATTACTCTTTACAAATCCATTTTTTTGTAAAATTATTATTTTTGAAACCTACTCATCAAGATATATCAAACATGATCCATTAACACTATAAAATTTGATGAATTTTTTTTTTATGTAAACATTATATATTTATTGTGTGCTCCAGAAAATAAAACTGTCGTTTTCACATAGTAAACATTTATTATGCTAATATTACACATACATATTGTTCGTATAAAAACGAAGAGAAAGCATTACTTTTATTTTTTTTATTATTTTCTATTGGAAATAAATCTTATTTTATAGGGCTCGATTCGTAGATTTCAAAAATATCAATTTCGTAAATTTTGAATTTGTATATTAAAAGTTATTGTTCTTTAAAGTTTGGAAGTAGATAAAATAACTACCAATTTAAATTTGAAGGAAATATCATATAGGAATACATAAGTAACAAAAAAATTTCAAAAATTAAGTAATATGATTCAATTAATATTTGACTAGTAAATAAAATTTTAAAAAATTAGTCTTTAAATATGACTTTTATATAATAATCTCTTAATTTAAAATTTAAAACAACACACTCCAGATTCCATCACGAAGGAAACGCACATTTTTTTGAACAACTGAAATTCTCAAACACATGCACACAGCTCAGCAAACCAGGCATTTAATCCAACACCATAACGGGAAAGTCCAAATAATCCGAACCCTTGCAAAAGGTCCTGGGTTTTGAAGGGTTGTAGTAATGCTCACACACAATTTATTAAAGCCATGCAAAAGGCCCTAGCTTTTGAAGGCCTGTAGTAAGCTTCACACACAATTTATTTGAACACACCAAAATTGGAAAAACAAGCCTCATATAACTAGGAAGTAAAAGTTATGATGTCGTGGTCTTGTTGGAAACGGAGCATGTCTCCTTCCGTTAATGTAATCCATGCTTCAATTCCATCACCACACTCAACCGTATCTTTGAGTGTGATCAGTTCCCAAGACGTCTGCACTCGACCTACCCAACTCGGTTTCCCCCATCCAAAATCAGCATCATACAAAGGCATCCTACACCAGCTCACAATAATGTAGACACTGACATCTTCCTTCCTCATCTCTCCCCGGAACTCTTTGAACGTGTTATACACTGCCTCAAAAAACTCTTGACTACCTACTTCTTTTGGGATATTATCGATAGTTTTCCTTATAGAATCACTTATTAATTCCCCTAGGGGATGAAACTCAATCCTACCCGTGTCCAATTCTAACCGCGTGGTTGCTCTCATATAAAAGTTCCCGCAGGCATTAACCGGCACAGGTGGGACCGTTTTAGCCCTAAGATTACAGAATGAACAAGAAGTGAAGTTTTCATGCCCCCCTGTTTTACTCCAATTAGTGCCTTCCATATAACTGCTGACACCAACACGGCCCTCGACGCTGACATGGATTTCTCTTTTAAGATTGCGAGGGCCGTTTTATCAAACAAAAACCTCTTTGTATCAAACTTTATGGGACTGTGATCCGTCCACGTAACAGTAGGGCCAGCGGCACCATCAGGTAGAGATCTAGATGGAATGTATGAGGCCAAGTCAAAATTTGGTTGATCCACTTGACTAACTCCATCTCTACTTGTAGTTGCCCATTGATTTATAAATCTTATCCCCGTGATGGCATCAGCGATCCTATGGGAGACAGACACCGCAATTGCAATCCCACCACAGTCAAAAATGTTGACCTGAATTGCCACGAGAGGAGTTTCTTGAAAATCAATTGCACCAATATGGGGAGCTAAACGATCCAGCAACTCCATTTTTTCTCTTCCATTCTGGATTAGCTCACCAAGGCGACCGCTCACTTTTGTTTCATAATATTCCACCCCTTGGTCATTACAATCCACATTGACACCGTCATTGTTGAGTCTCCCCGCGAATGGATAGTACTGTACTAAGATTTCCGACAGGGATATCTCCAATAGATCGCGTTTTCTCCTGATTTCTTTGGCCGTATCATGGGTGTCGCCATTTGGGTAGCAGAAAACAAGGGGAACATACATTGGAGGAGATAGTTGATCAATGAATGATAACTTCATGTTTTGGAGGTGATTTGAAGTTGGAATGGATGGCTTTATCATCTTCCTAGACAATATTTCAACTTCCATTGTATGGTATATAGTTTTCTCTACTCCCGCGTGCACCGGTTTCATGTTAAATACATGTTTTCATATGCTCACATTTGCTGTTTTATTGTGGTAATAAAAAAGTGTTTTTGCATTTACCACCATGCACCAGTAAAAATTGTAAATGGGTAAAGTACATAATAATATTTGTGTTTTATGCATATACGGAAAAATCAAAAAAATAATAATAAATTGGAACAACTTATTTGGATGATGAGGTGTGTATTAGAAACACAGTCGTAAGACAGAAATATCCCCCGCGCATTAATCAGTGATGCTTCGAGCCTCAGATAACTGTCCCCGGGATTCAACAGCACAATTCATCCGATTTAAGCACTCAATGGATGACTTTAAAATCACAAGAGATTATATCCAGAATTGGAGTATGAAGATGACATTTTTTAGAGTTAGATTGAAAAAAGTTATTAGAAATGGATCTGCATATCCCTCATATAAAGGGATGCAGAAACCACCCACTCCCCCAAAACGTGGATGACAACTTCTCCCACTAAACCACTCCCAACGGCTAATTAATAAAAACGTGTTTTAATTTTAATCATAAAATAATTTTTAATTAATTAAATAAAATGATTTTTAATATTAATTAAATAAAATTATTTAAAGACGAAATTAAAACTAACTGATTATTAGGACCCAAGACCCAAGTCTCAAGTCTTGATATATAATATAATAATTATATATCTATTTAGGTATAAATACCCCAAATCCTCTTAAATCCCCTTAGTAGGACTTGAACCCATGACCTCCCCTAAAGGGGACACAAAAGTTACCACTAGGCTACAAGGTCTTATTGTGAGTATGACATTCACACCAATAGTTATACATACACACACACACACACACACACACAACAATTTGGGTACCAGTAGGGCTATCCCTTTTGGGTACCCTTTCTTGTTACCCTCGACATGATAGTGTTGTACCTTACTTTGTTTTTTTTGTCCTGACGAGATTCATACTAGTAAAGACAAAACAAGGTACAACACTTTGAAGACGGAGGTAACAAAAAGGGGTAGCCCTAATATTATCCATAATATTTTTGCAGAACGACATTTATTTCATACTTGTTATAATAGGATCAACAAATAAAAAAAATAAAAACACGGGAGTGTCCAACCTTTGAAAATTCAGTTGAGTAAATACTACTTCTCCAATATAGTGATAAAATTCGGGTGAATGTTTTGGGTGAATTTTCTTGGTTTCAAGTGGTGATATTTGCAGGATGACATATTAGATATGGTTTGCTTGGGGTGATATTTGTAGGTAGGATGATATATTAAATATGGTTAGTTGGTTAGGATGATATATTAAATATGGTTAGTTGGGGTGATATTTGTAGGTATGATGATATATTAAATATGGTTAGTTGGGGTGATATTTGTAGGATGATGGATTAAATATGGTTGGTATATATTAATTGATGATTGATGGGGTAGCTTGTGGTAAATGCATGTAACTCATGGGTGGGTTTGCAATTAAATATTCTTTCCCCTCTTTCTTTCTCTCTCTTATTATTCATTTAACCCTTTCAATATTTTGTAATCAGTCCTGTGACCAAATCAATTGGATGGGTCCGATCCCAACAATATTTTTGTTTAGTGGGCAGTCCCATAGTCAACACTAGCTGCTCCACTTTTGGGATGGTGAATATAATTTTTGCCCATACAACAGTAATTTTTCAGTTTTCTATGTCAAAATGCTTTTACCCATTATCTTACATCTTATATGATTTCTGCAAAACAAGACCATTTTCAAAACCATGTAAACATGGGATCGGACACTAAAAAGTTTTACAACTTGGGACTAAATACCTTCATTCCCACCAATGAATTCTCCTTAACAAACTTGCCACACTCTCTCATCTTGAAAGCACTTCCTCTCTAATTTTTTTGGGTTTAGTCCAATCTCTTAATATTTTTAAAATTGTAGTAAGTCTCGTAACTATCTAAAACTGTCCATAACCACTCCGTAGCCGCCATTTTCTATTTCCGTTGATAATGACACTTGTTTCATAATGGTTAAAATAGGACAAACAACTAAAAAAATAAAATCATGTGAGTGACTACAAATGAATCTTAGAAAATGGGATTAAATGCTTAATATCCCTCTCTCTATCCATTCATCTTTCTCTCTTTCTTATAAAATGGAATTTGGCTCCTAAAGATCACCTATTTTCTTCCTTCTCGCTTCTCTCAATTTCTAGGATTTAGATAATGAATTGTGGCTTCCTCAAACCTTGAAACCTAGGTTTATAATCCCTAATCTCGAAATTAGGCTAACAAGCCAAGTCCAAATGACCCAAATACCCCGTGTGGATCCGATTATGTCTAAAAAGGCATCGGGTCCCAGTTACATCCCCCGGATATACTATTTTGAGTATCTCGACCCCTCAGGAACCAACTGTGACCTTGAAATCACCATTCGATTCACTCAACATAAGTTTCCTATTTCGACCACATATAGTCTACACTGGACTCCCGATTGAGATATAACACAGTCGCGTCGAAATCACTCGATACGTAAAATAATTATATACTACTCACTTAGTAATTTTATTTCATAAATATTAATCTTTATCTCTCCCGATTAATATTTTAATAAACACATAATATTTAATTCAATTAAATTACGTCACGCGTGTAATTTAAAATAACCGAATTTTATTAAATTTTAAATACTCAAAATACGAGGTGTTACAATACGATAAGTGTTTTTGCATTTGCCACCCTGCGCCAGTAAAAATGCGATAAGTGAAAATGGGTAAAGTACATAATAATTTTTCTCCTGTCTAATAAATCTGAGATTGACTTAACCCTAATTCGATTATCCCTATTTTCTATTAAGAAAATATGTTACATACTCACATATTAATTGAGTGTTTTAAAGTATTACTTTTAAGATTGAACTATTTTACCTTAAAGTTTGTTTGAATATCAATATTTTATATGAAAAAAATTGCATTTCTTCCTAAATCTTTTGTTGAATTTGAATCTTCTGAATCTTTTTGACAAACTTTTTTGCGATTTGCCCGAACTTCAATCTGATGATCCAATTTTTCTGACATTTTTCAAGGAAAAGTTTTCCTTTGTGAGGTTGGAAAGAAATTAGCGCTCCCTCTAATTAATCAAACTCTTTATTAATTTTTTTTTTTCGACAATTGTGGAAATAGATTGTAATTTTAAAACCAAATTTTTTACGGGGTTCATTTTAAAAAGTATTATTAATAGTTACAACTGAAAACCCATATGTTCAATTCAGAACAATCTTTTTGGTTCTTTAACAAGCCAAATAAGGAAAATTTATTTGTGTTGGTGCTAGAGTTCTCATACCCATAATTTTTAAAATTCATGGACATGGACCAATCGGTCATGAAGGAGAAAGCACATGGATTTGCATTAATCAAGTGAGCAAGACTTTTTCATCCAATGAAACGTTACATCCCTAGTGGGTATGTTGTATTTCAAAATTTGACATAAAATTGTAAAATTGAAATGGGATCAACTTAATATAGCGCCTGAAACCAACGGATATTTAGGAAATTCAACTAAGGCCCTAACGGATTTTTTTGCATTTGCAGATATTCTTTTAAATACTCTCAATCCTTTCTATTTTCCTCACTGAAATCCTCCAGCCAAAATTATTTTTGAGCATATTGCTTTCATCCTTATCTTGCGGAGCAAATATGTCAAAACTTGGCGCATAGCTTTTGCAATTCTATCCATCGTTTTAATAAATTCATATCGGCATAAAGATGATACAAATATAAGTCTCCATCAAAATTTATATGAAAAACATACTACAAACGTAAACCACACAATAAACTACAAACAACAATGTATCCAACAATTCACAGTGTGATAAAAAAAATTGTTTTCAAATTCTTGCACTCTTATATATAATCTTAATAAGTTTAATATAAACATTCCAAAGAAGACATATAACATATTGCATTTTGTTTGATAGATTATTAAAAAAGACAATATAAAAATATAACAAAAATGATAAAGACGTTTAAAATAAATGTAAATTTATTTCTAATTAAATTATAGTTTTTTTGCATTTAGTTTCATACAATGATTTGTTAGGCTTCAATCTCATGTGTTTTTAAAATTATAAAAGTCATATAACCACCCAAAATCGCATATAATTTTTTCGTAAGCGCTGGTCTTTCTTTTTGTGCAGAGAACGACATTTATTCCATATTTGTTATAATAGGATCAACAAATAAAAAAAATAAAAACATAGGACTGTCCAACCTTTGAAAATTCAATTGAGTAAATATTACTTCTCCAATATAATGATAAAATCCGGATGAATGTTTTGGGTGAATTTTCTTGGTTTCAAGTGGTGATATTTGTAAGATTAGATATGGTTTGCTTGGGGTGATATTTGTAGGTAGGATGAGATTAAATACGGTTAGTTGGGATGATATTTGTAGGATGATGGGTTAAATATGGTTAGTTGGGGTTGGTATATATTAATTGATGGTTGATGGGGTAGCTTGTGGTAAATGCATGTAACACATGGGTGGGTTTGCAATTAAATATTCTTTTCCCTCTTTATTTCTCTCTCTTATTATTCATTTAACCCTTTCAATATTTTGTAATCAGTCCTCTGACCCAATCAATTGGATGGGAGACCTTCACCTCTCGCAATCTAAAGAAGTAATCGTGGGTCCCAATAGTCTTGACATAAACCTAGCACTGGCAAAATTATGGGCTGGCTTAATTTGGGCGGGTCAAATATGGATTGGGTTAAATGTGGGTTAGGTCAAATATGAGTTGGGTTAAATATGGTCTGGGCCAAATATGGGCGGACCAAATATGGGTTGGGCCAACCCATTATTTTTCTACTAAAATAAGCATTACAATTCGAAGTATATGTAAAAAAAACTCATATTTTACTCACAACTTTTAAAAATGAGTATTATATTCGATTTGTATCTTTTAAAATTGGGCTCTATATTTGATTCCTAGCTTTCAAATATGGGCTCATATTTAAGTCATAGCTTTGGAATATGGGCCCCATATTTAACTCATAACTTTTAAATGTGGGCCCCATATTTAGATGAGTGGATTAATATGGATTGTTTTATTATTTGGGCCACATTTTGCCACTACTACATAAACCCATAAGCTTAATTAAAATGTTCACAGTTGAAATAAAATGCGTTTCAGGATTGAAATCAGGGGTCCAAGGAAATAATTTAAAATACATAACCTTAAGCACCTTAATGTCACTTGAGAATCGAATATTGAAATAACATTTGCTTGTGGGTGTGAGAACCCATGTTTTCACAGGCTGCCAAATCGAAGAAATTTCCATTTTTAACTGAGAGAGCTTCCATGGCTTAATCCCCTTGGCAAGGATAAGACGGCCCATGACTGTTGAAGAACTACAATCATTGATAACTTTATTATAGGCATCATCAAATAATCGTACAATCGAAGTATCACCGCACATGAAAGGAGGAGAAAGAGGAGGGAGAAGAGAAGATTCTCTTGAGACCTCCATTAGATAATCACCGCATATTATGTCACGTGTTGTGTGGTATTTGGTAAAAGGAAACTTATAGTTATTATTTAAATTAGTTTTTGGTAGAATATATATTTTGTTGTAATAACCGATTTTTTTTATTAAATATATGGTCAAGTTTGTAGTGTTTCATTTGATTATTACTATTTACTTATGTTACAAATAAAAAACACATTTACAAAGAAAAACTAAAAATTGATCACAAATATAGCGCAAGAGTAATATCATGCTAATATAAAAATTTATCATTTCAAGTGTGATAATCCATGTTATAGTTTTCCAACCTAAATATATTATGACCTTTTGGAAAAAGACACGTGTTTTTCCCCCTTCTATATACGTTTGTAAATGTGTTATAACATGGTTTTGTAATTTCTTTTATTGTATTGGTGCGTAAAAATTATAAAAGATTTAATAGGATATATAGCTATAGTCACTATTATTTTTACGTTAGCGCATTGCGCGGGTTGCAAGCTAGTCTACATATAAAATGTCATAAGTATGAAAGAGCATTATTCAAATATAAAAACTAAAATATTTAATTACAAAAGTCGCATGGTTATAATCCTCAAATTTCTAGATGAGTTTGGTACCCAAACAATAAAGTGTGCAAGTAAAAAACCACTTATGTTTTAGATACACGTGTAAATATATACATATACAAACAATTTTCCCCCCTTTTGTCACTTTATATGGTTTTAAATTTCAAATTTATACTTCAAAACTTGAAAGTAGCTATTTTTTTTAATTCAATATGTTTTTCTTTTTCGTATTTGCCAAAGTTCTTTTTTACTTTCATTTTGTGTATTTACGGTCTGGATAAGTAACATTAAAAAAAGCATGGTAAAATGTTGAGCGTTTAACTAATTATAATTTAGAACTGGGGTGTAACACATTTTTTTGCATAGAAAAATAAGTGCTACATGAAGCCAAAAAATAAAACTAAGGAGTAAATACAAAATAATCCTTTAATTATTTGCAAAGTATCCCAAATTTGTTGAAGTTTTGTTTTTATTTATTTTATTGAAACATTGACATTAGGCAATTAAAGGAATGATAATCTTCTTTTGAACCCAATTGGACCATGGTTTCCATTTAGGTTTAATAGGAAGGAGAAAAAGTAAAGAAAAAAATAGATATACTTATGTTTTGGATCGAGTGCTTATAGTCTTAAACTACCTAGAGAACTGAGAGAGTGGCACCACCCATAATTGAAGTGGATCAAGATATTCCACTTGTGCAATTATATATCTATATAATAAAGGGGGAGGAACTTTTTGTCCTCCCCAACGGATGGTTGCGACCGAAAGTTAAAAATTTTAGTATTTATCAACTCACGGCTCAAATTGATTATTGAGAAGAGTAATGATACTCTTACTGGGTCCAAGTACCGGTTTAGTACCAAATGCCCTTTGTACATTGGTAGGACCTACAACATTTCTTAGAGGGACCCACACTATAATACAAGTAAATAAAACAGTACCGGTACTAAACCGGTACTACCACCCGGTGTGTATAACATTTTTCTATTGAGAATGGTAAAGTGTAATGACACGTGGCACACATAAATTATTTACTCGATCCCCTAACTGCTATATTGTACTTTTTCACAGAGCTGCCCATACTTTTCAGCCTATCAATACCAGTAAACAGAGCACAAGGCTCAAAAAATAGGGTAGTCTCTTCAAACGTTTCCCATCTCTTTTTAAAACACGTTTACATCACAAAGTTGCTCTATTTTACATCACACGTTTCCCATCTCTTTCTAAAACATAACTCCACCGTCCCTCTCTTCCTCTCCTTATCCTTCTTTAATCTCCCCATATTTTGTAGTAACCCTTTAATATCTCATTCTCTTCTCTATCTGAGCCGTGAATTGCACTGCGGAACCACCAACAGCCTCGCAGGCGCTGATGGTAAGTGCTAAATAACGTGTTGGAAACTAATATTCAATGTCAAAATTAATTATTGAATTTCAATTATATTAAATTCCGAATTTATGAATTTCCCAATTACGTGGTCTTGATAAATATAAGATAATTAATTAGGAACGTGATAAATACGAATATTAGAAGATTGGATCAATCTTATCCGTTAGTCACATGATGGTTAGTGGCATTAGTGGGAGACTTGAAATAGAGTCCCACCTTGACTAGGATTCCGGCCCTCTTCCCCTTATAAATATAGATCCCTACACCATCTGGGGTTATCTCATAACACACTATTTCTGAGGTGGAAGAGAAACTCCGAGATTCCATTTGAGTGTAATATTTCCAAGAAGGTAGATTGATGGAGCAATTGATCAAGATTGATCCTTAATTAAGGTAAGTCTTATTTTCTATCTTTTAGACGTATTTTGTGAAAACATGAAGATCCAAGATACTTTTATTAAGAACAATTATATGCTAAAGTTTAATCATATTAATGTGTTCGTGATTAATATTAGGGTATTCTTAAGAATGATTTTATACAACGACCGTTGTTGGCGTTAACCAAAACACCACAACCACCTACAACATCACACTCCTAATATTTCACACGCGCTTCAACCTGTAAATCGACGACCGTTGTCGACGTTAGATCAAAAACCATTGCTGACATCAGATAGCAGTTGAAGAAATACACAGGCATCTCTCTCTCTCTCGATGTTCATTTGCGGTGGGTATTGTCTTGGGTTTCGACCATAACTATCTTCTTTAAATCGTTTTGGTTTTGTGGTGTTTTGGTTTTGGTTTTGTTGTGACTAAAACAAAAACCCAGCAACAGGTAGTGCAAGAGGTTCTTCCCAACAAAGAAAATGGGCCATGTTTTGGTGTATGTGCTAGATTTGTTTCTTTTGTAGTTGTGTATCCCCGCCCTTTTCTCCCTTTTTCTCCAAATCCAAAAATGGGACATGTTCTGTTGAAGGTAACCCCCCTCCCCTCTTTCAATTTCATGCCTCTCATTTTAATTTTGTATTTTTTTTGGCTATGATGATTATTTGTAGGTATATAAGGGTATGAGGTGGAATTAAAAAGCTATGGTTTAGGTTTGAGGTGGAATTAAATAGCCATTGTTCGTGTTAATTCAAAAACGTTGTCTTTCATGCCTTCCGACTTTATAAATCCTGCTATACACAATTTTAAAAACGTTTTTACTTGCAGGATAATTTTTTATGGAAAATAGGAAGACTGTTCTAAGAGTTTTTACTTTAATGTGCTAAGAGTTTCTGTACCTTTTGCAAATCAGCTATGGAACACTGGTGTAATCTTCGTTATAGCATGACTATAAGGAGACAAAAGTGATGGTGTTCAACTTCACGTGATTATGTATTTGTTGATTAATTTTTTTGCAAGGGACTCCATGTTATGTAATGCAGAATTTTGTTAGGAAGTATTTTGTGGGGAGTTGTGTCGAATGAAAGTATAATTTATTTATATATTTATGTAAAAAACTAGTATATAAGTTGAAATGTTTTGTTTGGTAAAGGAACATAATTTATCTTTTTATTTTTTTAACAAAAAGTAGACTTTTAAAAAAATTGTTTAACATGATTCCTTAATATTCGAGATAAATTCATTGTCTATTTAACTTTTCGAGCATAAAAAATAATAGCTTCCTTAGTAGACGATGAAATGATTATTCATATTGTATACGATAAAACATTTATATAAAAACAGTTTTTTATAGGAAAAGTTGTTTTTTATTAGAAAATATATGTTATATAATAATTCTTTTAATAAATATAAATATAAAATTATTTAAGAAAAACTATTTTCATAAGAATATAAACACAAAAACATTTTTAACTGTAGTTTTAACTTCTTTTATTAGAACTTTTTTTCAAGAAGTTATTTTTATAAATGCCAATACAAGATATATTTTTATATGAAAAACTGTTTTTATTATGTTATTTATAAAAATATATGTATTTTGACTTTTTTTTACCTTGAAATTGTAAAAACTAGTTTTAAAAAGGTTTTTTTATATAATAATTTACATTTTTTGTATATACAAAATTAGTACAAATTTTTATATAATAATTTACATTTTTCACTATTTATTGTTTGGCTCGAGTTAAAAGTATACCGATAAACATAGAAATTAAATTAACTTTGTAATGCTTTAGGGTGACTTTAATCTGGTAAAGAAAGTGTGTGGCTCTAGGTTTAATACCAAAAGGAAAATAATGTACTATAAGTTCACCTAAAATATTGTGCTATGTGAGATGGCCTCTCATGTGCTGCAGATATTATTTTATTTTGTGTTGGTGGCAACATAGTGGAATTGTTATCTAAAGGTAATTCTATTATGCCCAAAGTTTTGACTGAATACTTAACCAAATTAAATGGCATCTCATAACATCCTGAAAAACTCATAACAGCATAAAAAATGACACTGAACTCTAATGGGCAATTGGGTATCTCAAACTAACGAAAGGAAAGTTTGCTAGGTCTTTTGCATTTAGACACATTTTTTTTAAACATTAAAAATATAATTTTCAACAAAAATTATATTAAAACAAAGTACGTCACTAATTTAAAATACGATAGAATTTGACATGATACAATTTTTTTTTTCGTGACAGGAACACTAATCAACTAGAGCGAGAACCCAATTCCGATAAACACGGACACAATATAATCAAAGCATAATATTCAATTTTATTTTATATGACGTGAATAGGACATGTTGACAATAAAATGACACATTTAATACTTTTTCTTAAATTTTACCCTGAACAAAAAACTAGAAATTATAACACGAGTAAAATGTTATCTCCGTGTCGAGTAAAAATTGTAACACGAGTAAAAAATAAAAATTATAGCACGAGTAAAAAATAGAAACCATGTTCAATTTAAAATTTGATTTAAATAACCCTTAAATCAAAACATTTAAATATATACTTCAAAATTAAAATTTAGACACGCTATGATGACACGACATGAACGACGAAATAAGCGGGAGATAATTTTTCACCGTGACATTTACACAGGTATGAATGTGATATAATCACATACAATCGGAAGAAAATTTTAGACTGTGACATATATATATTATTGCTTTTATGCGGACCAGTCATCATTTTAAGAGTGCAGACCGAATATGTGTCACCTGACGATGAGCCTAGAAATTATCGGCACACTCTCTCTTTTTTGGGCTCACCGCAAGGTGACATATGTCCATTCCGCACTCTTAAAGTGCGGACTAGTCCGCACAAGATCAGTGTTGTATGTGTGTGTTTGTGTGTATATATATATAGTACTGCTCTTGTGCATACGCACACCTCCAAGTGACATATGTACAGTATGCACTGTTAAAATGCGGGACTCATGTCCAAATTCTTTCATAACTCAAATTACACTACCATTGTTTAAGGAAGCCACCTCATGCTCTTCCCCAAAGCTTTCTCTTTCTGCTACCGAGACCATAACCTCTTGCCAACTTTCCCATAATCCTCAAACACAACCAAAAATGATACCATGCTCGGTTGGGACGTCATGTGGGTTTGAGATATTTACTTTTATATTGGATTTATCATACGCTTGGTATTGGATTGGAATTTATTGTTATTGAAGTATTGATTTAAACTCAATTACGCTCTATTAATATATTATTTATATGATATTGATGTTGATAATGGCATTAATTGACAAACAAGGCCCATCTTCGGCGTATTTTGCCTGGCCAGCCTTTACGTAAGAAAACCGGGGTTGCTGCAGTGATGATTACTTCCCCCACCCAAAACATTCCTTCCGTTGAGCAAACGGAATTCTTATTTTTCGAGAGGCATGAAATCAAGTGGGGACCTCTACTCAAATATATATATATATATATATATATATATATATATATATATAAGAGTGTGGACCGGACATGTGTCACCTTGCGAAGAGACCAAAAAAGAGAAAGAGTGTGCCTATAATTTAGTCGATAGTTTCTAGGCACACCGCCAGGTGACACACGTCCGGTCCGGACTCTTAAAATGCGTAATGAACGTGTCACCTAGTGGTGAGCCTAGAAATTATCGTCTAAATTATAAGCACACTCTCTCTCTTTTCTGGGCTCACTGCCAGTTGACACATGTTCGGTCCGCACTCTTACAATGCGGATTGGTCCGCAAAAGAGCAGTACTGTATACACGGCTTATAAAGTTCTACAAATGACTTACAGGTCGAACAATCTTCTATTCTAGATACCATCTATAGGAACCCACTCGAGGGTCCCAATTCCTAAAACAGTTTTACAAGCATTAGCTCATGATACTCATATACAAATTATAAGTTATCGAATGACTTGTAAGTTCGAGTAACCTTCTTATCGATGAACTAGCTTTTTGAGTGATGTGACATCACATACTTCGAGGTTACTGTTTACTTACTATTTGACGTCAGCATATTTGATATTCAGGAACTTGATAAAAGAGTACTCAAGTAAAGATATTCCCGGGATGGTAAGTTCATAGATGACACATCACGTCCTATTTAATGCATTCACGACGCTGAGAGTCTAAACATGATTCTCGTATTATTCCAGGGGTCAAAAGGGTTTTAATTACAGGAAGGTCCCTCGTATGATTTTCCTCTCCTATAAATACCTCCAAAATTACACTATTGAGGGATTGCATTTTTCTAGCCCAGAATTGCTGCAAAAATATTTCCATACAAGAGAGCTTTATTGTGAGAACATTTATTAAGAGATCAACTTCACTTATTCCATTTGTGTTTAATGTTACTTCCTTGCCTTTATTGCCTTAAGGGTGCTTGTGCCCACTTCCTCCGACCAAGTTAACTATGGGAGTTCTCTTACTGATTATTGTCGTTTAATTGTTGTAGCATTTATGTCAAAGGAATATATTTAGTATATGAGTTTTGTATATTGAATATTTTGGTTTGAGACTAGCATTTGTTATAGTCATTGATTGTTCTCAGGACATAATTACCATCTTGATAAGGGTTTACGCCTCCCTTCATATTAATAATCTCAAGAACTCACATCCCACATTTGGAAACTCCGCTGGGGAGGTATTCTCTTTTGAGAGATGACGATGTGGAGAGAAACATTGACTTTGACGCTATACAGCCTGAAGAGAGAGAGAACCTTACCAACCAGCTGAATAGAGAAAGGTTGGGGTGAACGAAGATTACTGTGCCCATCGATAGAGGGATGACGGACGTAGGACCTGCACAAATGGTAGGGTTGATGAGCCTATTCACTGAGTTCATCAAGGCTCCAGCAGCTCAGGAGATGTTAGGGGATGTAGCGGGGCCTAGTTCTTTCATAACCCTACTGGTGACCTTGTAAGCGCCCTTTATCTCAAGGGAAGTGTCTTAGGCAACTATCAACAGTACAACCCCACCAATGCCACCTTTGAACACTCCTTTCATCGTAGGAGGAACACCTAGCACGAATGTGCTAACAATAACTCATCTAGGCAATAGCGCACAGATTGTGCCACCAATAGTGAATCTTGTGATGATGACCCCTGCACAACACAACTCTTCTCCACCAACGATGGAGGAAATGAAAAAGGGTATTTTAAAGATGATGGTGGCCTCAAAGGCAGGAGGAGAAACTTCATCAGTGTACGATGATTTTTGTACTCCATATTCAGAGGAGTACAATAACGAAGCCTACCATGTGCAATATATTCCTCCTATTTTTGAGAAGTATACATGAAAAGGGGGGAATCCCAAGGAGCACATTAAGAGGTTTATGGAGAACCTTGGGGCCCACTGCAATAATAAGAAGCTGAGGTTGAGAGAATTTTCTAAGTATCTAACTGAGAAAGCTTACACGTGGTATTCCCACTTGATTCTAGGCAGTGTGTCTATATGGGAGGATCTTTATGTTCAGTTCATACAAACGTTCTTCATGACCGAAGATGAGTTCACCCTTACACATTTGGCTCCAGAGATATAGAAGCCCGGTGAGGATGTGGTGACATACATTAGGAGATTTCGTGAATGGTCCCTAGACGTGAGGGAAGAGACGCGAGAGGCTAAGCTCTTGCAGGTCTGTGCAGAAGGCTTATTGCACGATTATATATGTCGTTTGACAAATGAAACATGGGAGGGTACGTTCGCTTCGTTCCTTAAATCTATAAGGAACATAACCTTGGTTGCGAAGCCACTCCCAACACCCTCGCCAGGTTTGTCAAATTTGTTACTAAAGCCGTCAAGTAACTCGGGGAGAGGACTACCATCTCAGGTGAACTATGCCAATGATGAAGGTGGGAAGTATGAGGAAGGAAATCGTAGCTCGAGGGGAAGAGGAAACACGAGGAAGTTTTATAAAGATGACCCTCTGAAGCTGCCTATCTCGATGGAACAGGCAATACAAACTTATGATATCATGATTAGAGATAACATGTGTTGGCCTATTAAGGCCGATACGACACCCGTCAATCGATAAGACAGAGAGAGCCCAAATTTTTACGTAGTGCAAAACAGGATGTGACATCCCACGAGAAAGTGTTTTGCTCTCAGGAAGATAATAGACAGACACGTCAAGAGGGGGATATCAAGCTACCATAAGCCAATGTAACTAACAATCTTCTGTCCACACACGGGGTAAACATGACCAGTGCTTGTGATGAAGAGGCAAAAGGGCTAAATATGGAGAATAGATTTCAGGAGGATAATTTTGTGAATTCTCTGGAATAGTGTTTACCCCAGATGTCCTACTTGACAATAGAGGAAGAAATAGAAGATGAGTGGAGTCCAACTAACGATTTGAGCAGACAGTTGGAGGCTTGCTCTTTGGGGGGAGTGAATGTGGTGATAGCATATGAATAATCGACGTACAAAGATGTAAAGGAGGTTTAAGAGTTATAAGAAGAACAGGTTAATCCTTGGGTGGAATGTGCTGTGATAGTAAGATCACAAAAGTTCAGTTGGTTTTTCGAGTAGGTTGGACTACCGAAAGATTATTGATTAGAAGTCACTCGAGTAATCTAGGAGATTGCAAAGAAACACATGGACCCAAACTTGCGATGGAAAGGGTCGATGGTCAAGCTATTAAATAAGTTCCTTTCAGAGGTCACTTTCTTGGAGGCAGATCGGTTAGTCAAATATCCTCATAACATGCCACTTTATGTGACAACGAGTGTGAATGGGTGTAGCTTTAATCGTGTCTTAATGGATGGGGGGAAATTTATCAACATTATGCCTATGGTATCATTCTATGCCTGTAATATTTCTGAGACAAGGATTGTGCAAAGTCCTTTGTACATAGTAGAGTATGATAACCAGTCGATCAAGTCGAAAGGCTATGTGAATGTAGGGATCATAATGGGGAACATCACTTCTCATATCAAATTCCACCTCATGGATTGTGAACCGCCTCACTAATTTCTTATAGGGAGGGTATGGATGCATAACCATGGTTTGGTGCCTTTCACATACCACCAGTGTGCCAAGGCCAATATCAAAGGAAAGGAGATAGTTACTCGAGCTTCTAAGAAGCCTTTCATAGGGGAGGAAGCTTACTGAGTGGACGCAGCCTTTTATACGGAGTTAGCCACAGAAGCTACTGTGCTCACTCGGTACACCGAGGGGATTAAGATCCCAAGTACTAGGGAGAGGGTACGAGAACCTACTCTCCCGGAGTGGCCTACAAGGAGTAAGAAAGGACACGCGAGATGGTTAGGTCTCCCATCCTTTTGAGACAGCTTCGCGACCGAATGAATCCATAAATTGACCGAATCGAGCACGAAGTCCGGCAGTAAAGTGTGCTCAGAAGAGTTCCAGTGAGGATGTTAAAAGAAAATGCAAGAAAAATACCCCTCCAGGAAGAGAAACCATGCCAATGTAAAAGAGTGGTTTGGGCCAATGGAAAGATTATTTACAAACTCTGAAGGTGTGATCGAGCAACTGAAGACCTGGGTGATGAGGCTGACCCGATCTATGAGTGTTTTTTAGTGGATAACTTAGGTCAATGCTTGGTGATTGACAACTCTAACATCCAGGAATTTAGGGAGGAAGTTAAAGAAGAACTAGAATGCATGAAAGATAGGCCAAGATCCCAAGTCCAAGAGCTACAACAAGTAGATTTAGCTGATGAAGGGGATGACCCGAGACTAATGTTTATCTCAAAAGACCTTGATGATACTGTAAAAGGAGCACTGATGGAATTATTAAGGTAATTTGAGGACGTGATCACGTGGAAATATACTGAGATGCCCAGAGTAGATCAGGAAGTGAGATGTCACACGTTTAACGTTATACCTTTAGTAATACCGATAAAGCAGGACACTCGAACATATAAGCCGGATCTAGAGTTAAAGATAAACGAAGAAGTCCAGAGGTTGCTCGCAGTATGTTTTATTAGCCCCATCAAACACGCCATCTAGTTGTCCAGTGTTGCCTGTAGGGAAGAAGGACAAGAACCATATATGAATTTGTGTGGACTTTAGAGACTTGAATTGAGGATGTGTAAAAGATGATTTCGCCTTACCTTCCATTGATATCCTCATAAACGCAACAGTGGGGCACGAGATGTACAACTTCATGGATGGCTATGTGGGTATAACCAGATTAATATGGACCTAGAAGATGCTGAGAAGATCGCCTTTCGCACACCATTAAGTAACTTTATGTATATTGTTATGTCGTTTGGTCTTAAGAATGCAGGGGCTAACTACCAAAGGACTATGATGGTGATATTGCATGATCTCCTCCATAATATTGTGGAGTTTTATGTGGATGGTTGGGTGATAAAGTCGAAGATAGAATCCACACACTTAACAGATCTAAGGAGAGTATTCCATAGGTGCAGGAAATACAAGTTATAGATGAATCCCCTAAAATATGCATTTGGGGTGACTAGTAGCAAGTTCCTAGGATTCGTAGTAAATAGATAAGGGGTGTAGATGGAACGAAAAAAGCGAGAAGGTATCCTCAACATGCCAAGATCAAAGACTGCGAAAGAATTAAAGAGTTTTTTAGGGAAGGTTTCTTACTTGAGGAGGTTCATTCCGGGACTAGTCGAAGTTACTCACTCATTGATGGAACTTCTCAGGGAAAAGGCAAAATTCACTTGGGAATATATGCATGAGGAAGATTTAGAACAGTTGAAGAGATTGCTGACATCTCTCTAAACGATGGTTACCCCTCGAGCAGGTACCCCTTTACATCTCTATCTCACCTCCACCAAAAGATCAATAGGGACGTTGTTGTCTCAAGAAGTGGAGGGATGGAAAAACATGTGTATTATCTAAGACGAATCATTCATGGGTCTGAGGCTACGTATACAAGCATTGAGAGGCATTATTTAGTCCTAGTATTTGTTGCTCAAAAACTTAGGCATTATATGTTAGCTTTCACAGTTCACATTATTACTTGATGTAACCCTATAAACCTTTTGCTAGCTAAAACTGTGTTAATAGGTAGGGCTGTACGATGGTTCTTGATTCTCTCGGAGTATGATCTCAAGTGCGTGGTGCCTCGAGCGATCAAAAGTCAAGCTTATGCGGATCTACTGGCCATATTCCCTTCAGGAATGTTTGAGCCACCTATTAAGGAGCTGCCCGAGGATGATCTCTAAGGCAACTGCATCGAAGAAAATCTGGAAGAATGAAGTATGGAATTTGATGACTCTTTAGTTGAAAACACAGGAGGGGTAGGAGTAATTTTGTGACAAGGGGAAGCAGAAGTCCTATTATCCTTCAAACTAGATTTCAAATGCTCGAACAACGAAGTTAAGTACGAGGCTCTAGTACTGGGGTTGTTGGAAGCTTTAAAATGGGGTATACATGTGCTAAAAATAAAAGGGGATTCAAATCTGATGGTACATCAAGTGAATAGCGAGTATGTTCTCAAGCACATGACCTTAGTACCTTATCGAACAATTATACAAAGGTTGCTCGGGAAGTTCCATAAAGTAAAGATCAAGAGACCTCCAAGAACGGTGAATAGGCAAGCAGATGCATATGCCATGATAGCCCAAAAAATTTCCTTTGATGGATATTCAATAGTTGTTTGAATCACAAAAAGAATGACGCCCTCAATGATATTAGAAATTTTACCTTCTAATGACATCGATGAATGGAGGTGGGAAACACGAAAGCAGCTAGAGACGGGGTAAGGGACACTAATGTTGGTAGAGATAACATAATATTTCACAACCGTAGGAAACTTGTACTATAAAAATAAAGGGGGATGGCTATCTAGATTTGTGGAACCTGAAGAATCAAAATAGCGGTTGATGGAGATACATGACAAAGGCAGAGAGACAACAAAAATCTCCTTGTATAAAAGAATTCAGAGGGCAGGGTATTTTTGTCCCACGATGAAACAAAATTTTGCGCAACTATAGAGAGGATGTGGGAAATGCCTACTGTATTACCAAGCGACAGAGTGCAACTTCATCGACCAACCGTCAGATTGGAGTCAGAAATATCTAGACATACTGATCGACGGGATAGTGCCCATGGATAATGACGATGACACGAGACGATGACACGAGACTATGACGATGAGTGTCCAGGTATTACATCTAGGAGGGCCAGCTTTATCAAAAGGATTACCACGACAGACCCCTAAGATGCATCAGACTGGAAGAAGTAGACGAAGTACTAAAATAAGCACACGAGCGAGGGCACATTAGGGGAGAAAAACTTTATGATGAACTAATGACACTGGGGTAATTTTGGCCAACAATAGAGAAATATTCAACGGAATTTTTTTGAAAGTGTAAGACATGCCAGTTCTATGGGAATATGATTCATACTCCCCCGGTAAACCTTCATTCCCTTTCTACACCCTTTCCATTTCATACATGGGCATTCAATCTGGTAAGGGAAATTGCCCCTCCTCTAAGGGCAAGATCTGGATACTAGTGGCAACGGAGTGCTTCATCAAATGGGGAGAGGCCATACCATTAAAGAAACCTACGGTCAGGGTAGTGGCACGCTTTATAAAGGAGTACATTATTTACAGATTTGGTATCCTAAAGGTATTCCTGTCTGATAATAGGACCCCATTTGTTAACAGTGATGTGCGATTGCTAACAGAAAAATATCCATTATTCATCACAAGTTAACAGTTGCCTGCCCTTAGTGCAATGGACAAGATGAAGCCACGAATAAGAATCTGGTGAATATCATCTCGAAGATGTTGGAAGATTTCCCAGGGAGTTGGGACGATAAAATACAAGAGGTCTTGTGGGCATATAGAACAACAAAGAGTAAACCTACAGGTTATACCCCTTTCTCATTAGTGTTTGGGGGCTGAATCGATTCTACTGGTTGAACTAGAGGTACCTTCCACGCGATACAACATACGAAGTGCAAAGCTTCCCAGTAGTCATCATATACAAATGGAATCATTAGAAGAGCATAAAGACAATGTAAAAAGGCATTTCGAGATGTATAGAAAGTAGATGTCTAGATTGTACGACCAAATGGTGAAGTCAAGGAAATTTCAAAGGGTGATTTAGTGTTGAATGCTTGTACAAGACATATCAGGGGTCTCTCGATGCCTAAGTTGGAAGCAAATTGGGAAGGACCTTATATTGTTCGAAAGGCCCATGATTCAGGATATTATAAAATTTCAAAGATTGAAGATGAGGAGACTTTTAAACTTAACAACAAATGACTTAAAATTTATTTTGTTTAAGTTGATGAGTTTCCCAACCATGTTTTCCTTTTGATTGTAAACTATAAGTATGAGTAAGTTGAAAATAAAGCATGTTCTCACAACTTGTTAAGTTACTTTTATTTTATTTTCTCTTTTTTGAAAATCATATAGATGAGGATGATGCTAATTTAACCAGGTAGTCTGTTTTCATAACATTGAAATAATTCGCATGAAAGCAAGAACAATCCATTTTTTTACTCACACCATGATAAAGTTCATTAATACAAAATTGAGGATCTACTGCCCCGAGATACATGAAAAAGAAGGAGGGGCAGTACATAGTGCCATTGTTATCTATGACCTACAAGTTCCCATAGTAATCACTAGGGTCATCTATAACATGCCACAAATTTGAAGAGTCCAAAATTCAGTGGTGATGCTCCGATAATAGACAGGCTAGAGAAATCTCCTCATTAGATAATTCGGCCATATCTTACTGGTAACAATCCATCTCCTGATGAATATTGTCCAATTTCGCCTGAGCCTTAGCCAAAGAATCCTTGGCAATAAGAACCTGCTCCTCATCTTTCATAATTTTAGAGTTCAAAGTAGACATCCTCTCAGCCAGGGCATTCTACGAATGGTAGTGGCCTGGATTTTTGTAAAATAAGAAGGCAAGTCAGCTTTCTTGAAGGATTTAAGCAGATCAACCAACCATTTCAAATAAAAACCTTCACCCACAAGGATATTGATTTGTCCCAGCATTCCTTTAATCTTCTTAGGACTTAAAGAAAGTAGAGGGGAATGAAGCACATCAGCCAAAATAGTGGAAAATCCCAATAATCGGCAATCCATCATAACAGGGATGGATTGGATACAACAAATCGTAAAAGTGGATGGACGACGTTCCAAAAGTCGCTCGATGAGGTCACTATATGGCGGAGTTATGATATGAGCTAAATCCTTCAACGAATGCTTCACAATATCAACAGCAGCAAAGTTTGGAGGATGAACACTGGAGGCACTACCACTAGCAGATGGAAATATAGAGTTGGAAGCCCTGTCGCCTTCTTGAAAAATAGGAGTTGTGACTCGTTCCCCTCCCTTCATGACTTGGGAAACCTGAGGAACATTAGTGGGCCCAGAAAAATTTCCTACCGACTCTGAAGGAACGTTCTCGAGAGGAACTTGCTCGGAAACAACAACAACACACCCCAAAGTCTTGGGATGGATATATTTCAACTCGAGAAAACGTAAAACAAAGTAAGACAATCACTACACCAAAAATAGAAAATTGGCACACCCTGATATTAAAAATTTGGCACAGTTTAAAACTGTGCTAAATTCTTGCACGGTATAATGGCAATCCGACACACTTTAAAACACTGCCAAATTTTGGCACTGTTTTAAAGTGTGCCAAAATTGAGTACAGTTAACTAAAATATAAAACACCATAAAAAATTACCCCCTTAAATTTTTTTGAGTCTCCCTCCTTTCTCAACAACAGGCTCCCTCTCTCTCTCTCTCTCTTTCACGCTCAAGCAAATTCAGAAAAAGGGGGCCGACTAATTCAGATGTGTCCGATTATTTTTTATAGCAGTGGGGTTGGAGAGGTAAACAGTCCATCGCCTTGTATCAACCAATCTAAGGTGGGTATTTATCGTAAATAATTAGTGTTAAAAGCTCAGTTGGTTCACCTCTCTCTCCAGCCCTCTTAGTTTGGCTGATTGTTTTGTTATGGATTTATGGTTTTTTTTCTTAGTTCTTGGTACAATCCTAGGGTTTTCCTTATTTTTGTGATTGTTTTAATTTTGTTAAATACCCAAATTTTATTTATCCCTATGATGATTTTGCAGTCACTTGGCCCACTTATATATGTGTATTGTGCTTTAGTCCATGGAGGTATGTGATTCCTTTAATATTTTTTTCTTTAATTTATACACACACACACACGTGCATATATACTCTATTTGTTCGAGCTTTATTATACACATTTTGCACCTGGGACCTCTATATATTGATGTGCTTTTTTTTTATCTTTTGGTTCAGTTGATAAACCATTATGTTAGAGTTACTCTATTTTGTAGAATATAATTAATTCTACTGGTTCATTTGGTATATATTTAGTTGATATATCATTCTGGGAGAGTTACACTATTTTGTAAGTTCCTGGTTCAGTTGATGTAGAAAACATTTTTATGGTTCAGTTGAGTTGGGTATTGATTGTAAATCATTAGGTTCTCAATATGGGAGATGATATAATGACAACGTAGAATATTTGTCAAATATTAAGTTTGTTGATTTTGTTCATTATTAAAAGCTCAGTTGACTCTTCAATGGAGCAGTTGACTGTAGATTGTTCTACTTTAGAGATTGGTCGAGGGTATGGTGAAGTCGGTGTGTATCATCTAGAGAGAGGGAATACTCGACCGACTTGGGCAGACCATTGACCTAGGTCAAATCAATCACAAAGTCTGAATGACTTTAGGTTTTCACTGTGGTAATAACATCATTATCATTACCGACTCAAGACACAAGAAACCACCTGCTTTGTTGATCATATTGAGTCCGTTGATTTTTTATACGCACCCGATATGACATGTCACGACCTGTTGCCAAGTCTATTTAATATGGATATATCATACATAGGCCAAGTTGTTTTGTAGGTGAAAGTTTATATATGTGAGTTTGTGTTATATGTATGAGGGAGATTTATGGATATGTTCCTTGTTGGGTTTGTCTGCCACTGTAATGCGCAAGAGGCTAAGGGTTGATAATTATTTCCTTTTTCCCCTCAATGTTTTTGCTTAAGTTGAAAGAGATACCATTGTCTGTTTTGCACCTTCATTATCCCGATAGGCCTAATCATGGAGTTCCTAATGACACCATTGTTGTTCATGAGATTTTGAAAAGAACATATAATCTACTAGCCAGTCTTGGACCTATTGTGGTGAACTGTAGTTTGATCTTATATTTCTTTTTTTTTTCTCCTTTTCATTTTTTTGGGGGGTGGGGGGGTGGGGATTTCAATCCATGACAAGATTTTTGAGGTTTCAAGAACTATTTTGTTGTACAGGTTTTAAACCATTACCTTTTTTTAAAGGCCGTTTTATTTTCTCCGCCAATCTATCCGATTTCTATTTTATTTTATTTTTGTTGTTTTTTAGTTTAAGATATATATAGAGATGGATCGATAGTGTTCCAAGATCATTTATTTTCTCCCTCGATATTGTGTATCCCCATATTAAGTGGCCTACAACAGTCACGACATCTTGTAATGCAGGCCAATCTCCAAACTTTACAAGCGAAACTCGTTCGCAGAATTCATCATTGTTTATTGTCAACAATGAAATGTTGCATTCAATTTTAATAGCACGAACAATGGTCAAGTATTTATTATCAGATTCGCACTTTTTAAGCTTAACTTGAGTATGATGCTCCACTAAATGAACATTCATCAAAACCCTTCGGTTTCTCTTCGTTTACCACGGAAATGAAAAATTGAGCTCTGTATGGACACAAAACACCTTCACCAAGGTATTTTATTTGTTGTTCCTTTCTGTTTGAAGTTTTATATTTCAATATTCTTATCATTTATTTTGGTTTGACTATATTGTTTCAATTTTGTATTTGAGCAATGCTTATATACAGTTAGAAAATATTTGAAATAACATTGCTTATATATTTTTGTAACAGGTATCAAAATTTGTATATGAGCATTGTTATTTCAATTCTTTGTAATGGCTTAATCAATTTTGTTTCAGACTTTTAAATGCTCCCTAAATTCCTTTTCCTTTTCTCAATTAATTGCACAAGTACATTTTATATCTGTTATTTAGTTTTTTATACTTGAGTTTTATTTTTTGAGATCATTTTCATAACTTTAATGGTTTTTTATACTAGAGTTTTATTTTTTGAGATCATTTCCCTTAATATATACACGGTTTATATGAGTGTATATGTTAAATGTATAGTGTACCTAAGTTGGAATGAGTGTATATGTTAAATGTATAATGTACCTAAGTTGGAATGAGTGTATACGTTAAATATATAGTGTTCCTAAGCTTATCCTTATGCACCTGCTTATTTGATCTCGAATGATATTATACTGATATGGGACTGATTTAAACTAATGTTGCAGCATATGAACTTGAGTAGTATGGGACTGATGTTTCTACTAGCTAATTGAGTGATATGGGACTGATATGCTACTTGTACTGGTCTGGTATGCTACTTATACATTAACTGATACCGATATACACTGATTTAGTAGCTATAACATCTATAGTGTATATCAGTTCCTTATATCATCATTGATAGAAGCTAAAACATATACACTGATTTAGCAGCTATATGATTTATACACTTATATATACACTGATTTCATATACAATAACATACACTGATATAAACTGATTTATACACTGATTTAATATACACTGGTATACATTGAGTTATAGCAGCTGATGTACACTGATATATGCTGATTTATAGTAGCAATAGCAACTGATATACATTGAGAAAATTCTTCTTTACTTGTGCTTAGTGTTTACTTTCTCTTGCCAAATTTTTTTTGACTGCTCTGCTTTAAAATGATTACTTTAGCCAACCCTTTTTTATTCATCTCCTGGCAGACTTTGTCTAAGACATTGAATGCAAATAAGCTCTTCTATCTTGTGACACCCCGACTAATTAAATACCGGGTAGCTACTCCATTATTAAATCAATACAAAATGCCAACTTGGTTCAGTCAATAGCATCACTGTCGAACACATTTTAATAATTACTAACCACCTAGTATTTAAAAAGTAAGTTGCCAAATTTTAAGTTAAGTCTGATTAACATGCAATAAAAGAATAATGGAAGCACAACAAAATCCATTCGCCATAACGAAGTAATAATATACCAACGAAGAAATAAAAGTCCGAAGGAAAACTCCTCACCACAATCCCACAACTGGAAACAAAATGACAAGTCTGAATCCTGAATTAATACATGCCATAAGTCTGAATAACTGAAATAAAAGAAAAGTCTCTAAAGAAATGGGCGACATGCCCTACAACTGATAAATGCTGAATATAGAGTCAATGTAGATGAAGAGTCTACAAGCAAAGTCCTGTAACTTCCACAAACAGCTACAGTTCGTCACCTGAATGAGAATCCTAAGCATGGTGTCCTTGTGGCTGGGCACCTAAAATGGTTTTTAGAAAAAAAATAGATTTGAAAGCAAATGTGTCAGAGCCCGAAAGTGGAAATCATTTTGAAAACTGCAAGTGTTTTAATAACATTAAATCATTAAATGCAAAATACATGTTAGGACGTGCACTCACATGAAATTCTCACCTCTCGACTATATGTGCACTCCTAACGTACCATACCCATCTAAATGACATCCATATCTAACCAAACCGTAATAAGTTCTACCCCTTACTACTCGCACCCATATTACATTCTAGCGTTATCAAATAAAATAGAGCGCTTCACTTAAACTCGATTTCTCAATTAGTAATACCATTCTCTATCGGTTAACCCGTTATGTTTTCTCAAAACGTTTCCATATATATACACGCCATAACAACATGAAAGTTCCCATTAATTAAGTGTATATTATTCACATCATAAATATACAATACAAGCACCCCGAGACTAAGCTGCGGTGCACACATACTCTGCTATCCATCCCGGTACATCACGTACATAAGGATCACATATTCCGAATCTCTCAGTAATAGTTCTCAGATAACAACATCACAAATAATGGAGGTGAACACAGTCACATCACATGGGTCACGTACATACCTACGCTCCCACGATCAGCAGACTTATTAACATACCAATAAGTCCTTATCTGACCTATGTTCATCGAGGTAACCAGTCTAAATCCGGGCAACGCAAGGATTAGAGGGCCCTAAGCGAACGCAAACCTCCCGTGATAGCAAGTATGTTAGGTATGTCATACACATAAAATCAATACATATACTAAGTATGCACACGTCTTAGTAATCACCATAATATATTGGTGGCACACTTCTCATCCTTGTACCGACATATAAGGCTACACAATTTATATGTTCCCGGTTAATATAATAAATTAGGCCGTCAATAGTTCTCGCAACGTAATAGACACTCACGTCCCACTTCATATTTTCCTTTAGGTTCAAACTACTCTACTAGGTTTGACTCCTCATTATATCCCAAACATCCCAAATATCACAATTAATCATTAAGGGAAAGTTATCTCTACATATACACAAGGTTACGGGACACTCGGGATCAAAACAGGCTAAAAAGCCTAAACTGTCAACTCGTTCGAAGTCTCGTTCGAACGAGGCTGTTCGAACGAGAGTTCGTTCGAACGAACTGGACTTTCTAACGAGGTCTCGTTTGAACGAAAGTCTTCGAACGTACATCCCTCTCGTTAGAACCCAAATTGTCAACTCGTTAGAAGCTCATTCGAACGAGCTCGTTCGAACGACCTGGGCAGGTCTTCTAACGAGTGGCCAGATTCAAGCCCAGAAATTCCTATCTCGTTTTTCCAACTTCTCTACTCCTCAAATCTCATCCCAACAATAATCCAACATTGTTTAAGGTTATTAATCATCCCTAGACATCCTTAGGTCACATATTAACATGTTTGGGGGTGTTAATTTATCCTAACATCATTCAAATATCAAATCTCTACATATTTTTCCCAATTTCAAACACATGAACCCTAGAATTTATAAGTCATCAAGGAGCCTAATAAAATCCATTTTTGGTTTCATACTAATTGTAATATCATCAGAATAATCATCAACTACAAATCTACATGCGATTTCCTCATCAAGAATGTAATTTCTATTTCCAATTTAATGGGTTTTTCATCTAATTCCCAGCCAAATATGATTAAAACAGATTCCTACGCATGGAAGAAGCATTCTTTGAAATTAATAGAAATTAAACCACTTGCCTTATTTGAATCTCCGATTTTGATGACGAATTGATGGATGGTTCTCTCTCTCTCTGCAGATTTCTCCTCTCTCCTCTCTCTACAAGCTTTCTTCTCCAAAGTTAATGGTGGCTAGGGTTTGTGCTTTAGAAATTCTTTTGGAACAAGTTCAATGACCTCCGTAGCCTATTTGGGTATTAGTGGGCTTAGTGGGTTAATGCCAAATCAGATATTAACTCCTAATTTTCGTAGGTTTTAATTCCCAAAAATCCAAAATTACCAAACTACCCCTATACGTTGTCGGTATGGCCTAAAAATGCCCCGGGACCCAAACTAAACACCCGGCTAGTGTTTTCTGACTATTTTGACCCTTCCGGACGCGTTGGCGCACTAAAAATGACCATACGGTTAATAGAACTAAAATTTATTTTTTTAATTATCATAATTATATACCATGACGCGACTGTCACACGCGTCTTAACAAAATTTCCAAATTGTCGTATTCAATCTCACGACAAATTTTCATAATTCAATATTCATATATAATCATATATGCCCATATAATCAAATACCAACTCGCATCACGCTAGTATTTTTAACCCGGATTAATTTCCAATTAATACGCATTTAATTTAATTAATCCCATAAATAATTATCACAAAAATACGGGGTATTACATACTTCCCCCCTAATAACTGAATTTCGTCTCGAAATTCAGAACTAGAAAGTACCTGGTAAGAACAACTCTGGATAACGTTCGCGCATCTCATCCTCGCACTCCCATGTGGACTCCTCGACATTATGATGTTGCCACTGAACACACACTAACGGGACTATCTTTGACCGCAGTTTCCACTCACTTCGGTCTAAAATAGCAATCGGCCCCTCCTCGTAGGAGCTATCCGGCTGGAGATCGATGTCCTCCAAAGCGTTGTGAGAATGAGCCAAATCTTCTCTAAGATATTTCCTTAGCGAGGAAATATGAAATACATCGTGAATCCGATGCAAATGCTCCGGTAATCCGAGCCTATACGCAACCGGTCCAATCCGCTCAATAATAGGAAATGGTCCCATATATCTCGGTGCCAACTTTCCTTTCTTCCCGAAACGCATAATCCCCTTCATAGGAGATACTCTGAGAAAATCCTGGTCCCCCACTTGGAACTCTCTGAGGAACCTCTTCGCATTAGCATAGCTCTTTTACCGATCCTGAGCTACCCGAATGCGACTCCGAATCAATTCTATTCTTGCCGAAGTATCCTGAATTACCTCTGGCCCAAGTAGTTTGTTGTCCCCCACCTCCAACCAACATGCTGGGGAACAACAAGGTCTACCGTACAACGCCTCAAATGGGGCCATGCCAATGGTGAACTCGTAGGAGTTGTTGTAATCAAACTCCACCAGTGGAAGATACTGCTCCCATCCACCCCCAAAATCAATGATACTCATACGTAGCATGTCCTCCAACATCTGGTTTGTACGCTCGGTTTGTCCATCAGTCTGCGGGTGATACGCCATACTCAACCGCAATTCCGTGCCCATGGCCTCCTGAGAACTCTCCCAAAACCGTGAAATAAATATCTTATCTCGGTCAGACATGATATTTAGGGCCACACCGTGAAGCCTCACTATCTCTGAAATAAAGAGCTGGGCATACTGTCCCGCAGTGTAGTCTGTCCTTACGGGTAGAAAATGAGCGACTTTGGTCAACCTGTCCACAATTACCCAAATGGAGTCGTGACCTCTCTGTGACGTAGGCAACCCCGTGATAAAGTCCATGGATATTCTCTCCCACATCCACATCGGGACCTCTAACGGCTGTAGCAGTCCTGCCGGTCTCTGATGATCCACTTTTACTAGCTGACAAGTGGCGCATTTAGAAACAAACTCAGCAATATCCCTCTTCATTCCGCTCCACCAATACTGTCGTCTCATGTCTTGGTACATTTTGTCCCCACCGGGATGTACCGCAAACCGTGAGCCGTGCGACTCTGCCATCACCTCGTGCCGCAATTGCTCTCCTTCTGGAACTACCAATCTCCCATTGAAGCATAATCCCCCGTCTGAGCTAATGGTATAGGACTCAGCTCCCTCTGCTAATAATCGAACTATCTGCTCCTGACAGAACGAGTCATTTTCCTATGCCCTTACTACCTTCATGACAATCTGCAGTGTAACGGTCATCACAGACATGAACGATCGGGCCACTGCATCCTGGTGTCCCAATTCCTTCCACTTGGCCTTCCACACTTCTTCCACTTCATCTGCTGTCCTACGGCTCAACGCGTCTGCTACCACGTTAGCCTTCCCCGGGTGATACTGGATATCAAACTGATATTCCTTCACAAACTCAAGCCACCTTCGCTGCCGCATATTCAACTCTTTTTGCGTGAATAGGTACTGCAGGGACTTGTGGTCTGTGAACAATCAAAACTTCTCCCCCAAAAGATAATGTCTCCATATCCGAAGGGCAAATACAACTGCCGCCAACTCCAAGTCATGAGTGGGGTAATTCTTCTCATGAGGTTTTAGCTTACGGGAAGCATAAGCTATGGCCTGACTCTCCTACTGCAATACACCTCCAAGTCCTTGTAAGGACGCATCGATGTAGACTAGATACTCAACTCCCGGTCTCAGCAATGCTAACACAGGTGCTGAGGTCAACTTATCCTTCAACTCATCAAATGCCGACTGACAGGCATCACTCCAGATGAATGGCACACCTTTACGAGTCAGATGTGTCAAAGGACCCGCTATCTTCGAAAATCCCCGAATGAACCTCCTGTAGTATCCTGCTAATCCCAAGAAACTACGAATCTCCGTTGGTGTCGTGGGCTGTCCCCACTCCCTCACCGCGGATACCTTCCCCGGATCAACAGATATCCCCCGGTCGGAAATAATATGTCCCAAAAACTGGACGTCCTTCAGCCAAAACCCGCACTTCTCATACTTTGCATACAACTCGTTCTGACGTAGCGTCTGCAAAACTTGTCTCAAATGCTCGGCGTGCTCCTCCTCTTTCTGGGAGTAAACCAGAATATCATCAATGAAGACAATGACAAACTGATCTAGGAAATCCATGAACACCCTATTCATCAAGTCCATAAACACGACTGGAGCATTGGTCAAACCAAAAGGCATAACCCGAAACTCGTAAGAACCATATCTCGATAAGAACGCAGTCTTCGAGACGTCCTCCTCCCTGATACGCAACTGATGGTATCTCGATCTCAAATCAATCTTTGAGAAGAAAGAAGGTCCTCTCAACTGGTCGAATAAGTCATTGATTCGAGGCAACGTATACTTATTCCGTATCGTGACCTTATTCAACTCCCGGTAGTCCACACACAATCTCAGTGAACCATCTCTCTTTTTCACAAACAACACAGGGGAACCCCACGGCGAAGTACTCCTCCAAATAAACCCCTGACCCAACAACTGCTCAATCTGATCCCGTAACTCCCTCATCTCAACTGGAGCCATACGGTACGGTGCGCGTGCTATAGGTCTCGTATCCGGTAATAAATCTATAATAAAGTCTATGTCTCGACTGGGGGGTAGGACTGGTATCTCCTAAAACACATCAGAATACTCCCTGACAACTGGGATCAAATCTTAAGGAATCACAACCTCCTTAGAGGTATCCTCCTCTATGTAATTCAAGTGAGCGGTCGAGCCTCCCTCTGGGCGAGGCATCGCCACTACAAACATCTCTTGCCCCGGAATGGCAAAAACAATGCTCCCACCGAAGCAATCAATCATGGCTCTATAATCTGCGAGCCAATCCATACCGATAATCACATCATGAACATGCATATCTAATACCAACATATCTGCAGGTCATACCAGACTACCAATCTCTACCCCCACTCCCCAGCATATAACGAAAATAAGTGACCCACTCCCCAATGGTGAGTCTACACACATCACTGTGCTCTCCGCCGTAGCTAACAACCCTAAGGCTTTCGCAAAATGTGTAGCTATAAAATAATGCGTTGCCCCCGTATCAAATAAAACTCGACCCATAGTACCATGGATAGGAAATGTACCCTCAATTGCGGGTGGTGCCTGCGGAGCTGCTGCCTGGTGGATGTTATAAACACGTCTATACTGTAACTGCCCCTGCTGCACAGGAACTGCTGGAATAGCTGGAAGAGCTAGCACCTGGGCTGGACCTGGAAGAGCAGGTGGAAAAAGTGGCCTCCGTGGCTCATGTCGAGCACCCTACTGCTGTTGAGGGGCCCTGCCCCTATCAGGACAGTCCTGGCGTTTATGGCCAGTCTTTCCACAAACAAAACACTTCGCTGGGAAGTTCCCCCCTCTCGGTCCCTGCTGCCCCCGGCCCTAGTGGCCGTTACCGTTCCTTCACTGGCCCTGCTGAAATTGATGTTGACCATTATGACCCTGCTGGTTCTGATGGCCGTTCGGACCCTGATGGCCCTACCGGAAACCTCCCTGTCCATGCCTAAAATTTCCTGACCTGAACCTCTTATGATCCCCCTGCTGCGTACCCTGATCACCCTGTCTCTTCCCCTGAACAGATTGTGCCCCACTGGCACCATTTCCCCCAGTACTGCCCTGGTGGCTGGACTCTCCTGACCTTATGCCTTCAGTCATGTGAAAGCGATGGTCCTGGCAGTGTAACAGTGCAGCGTTAACCACATCAGAATAAGTGGCTAACGACAGGTTCCCTAACAAGTGCTGACGAATCCTCCATGTCAACCCGTCCGTAAACTTATGTATCTTCTTCTCCTCAGTCGGTATCTCATCCGGAACAATATTCAGAAGATTAGTAAATTCAGCCTCATACTTAGCCACAGTCTTACCCTCCTGTCGAAGGCTCATCAACTTCCTCCTCATTTCCGTATGAACAGCTGACGGGAAGTACTTGCGGTCGAATCGCACCCAGAACTCCTGAATAGTGAGAGTATCTCTCTCCTACATGGTGGTAATAGACTCCCACCACTGCAGTGCAGACCCCACTAGCTTAAAGGTAGCTAGTATCTGCTTCTGGACATCTGTGCACTCATACATCCTCAAGTGCCGCTATATATCCTTCCTCCACTGACTCGAAACTACCACATCGGAGCTACCTGCGAACTCCGGAGGGTGTGCTTTCTGAAAAGCATAACGTACACGTTCCCAAGTAGATGGGAATGCATGAGCCTGAACTGGCGCAGCTATCGGTGCCTGAGATGGTGCCTGCTGAACTACAGCTAGTGCGGCATTTACCGCCTGGGCTACAATTGCTGCAACCTCGGCGGCATTCATCGTGCCCTGAACTGGTGCGAGCTGTGGTTCTGTCATTGCATCCCTGGGAATCCTTTGTGCACATCGTGGAGGCATCTGAAATAAGAATTAAGTTCATAAGTTCGCAGTTATAAACTTAAAATAGCTGAAGAACGTAGCACATACAAGAGAATACAACAGTCCTAAACTATAGGGCTCTACATCAAAGAAAGCTCAGCGAAAACATAATAAGCCATACAGATCCTAATGGACACTAGAACCTGATGCTCTGATACCGCCTGTGACACCCCAACTAATTAAATACCGAGTAGGTACTCCTTTATTAAATCAATACAAAATGCCAAGTTGGTTCAGTCAATAGCATCACTGTCGAAAACATTTTAATAATTACTAACCACCTAGTATTTAAAAAGTAAGTTGCCAAATTTTAAGTTAAGTTTGATTAACATGCAATAAAAGAATAATGGAAGAATAACATAATCCATTCTCCATAACGAAGTAATAATATACCAACGAAGAAATAAAAGTCCGGAGGAAAACTCCTCACCACAATCCCACAACTGGAAACAAAATGACAAGTCTGAATCCTGAATTAATACATGCCATAAGTCTGAATAACTGAAATAAAAGAAAAGTCTCAAAAGAAATGGGCGACATGCCCTACAACTGATAAATGCTGAATATAGAGTCAATGTAGATGAAGCGTCTACAAGAAAAGTCCTGTAACTTCCACAAACAGCTACAGCTCGGCACCTGAATGAGAATCCTAAGTATGGTGTCCTTGTGGCTGGGCACCTAAAATGGTTTTTACAAAAAAAATAGATTTGAAAGCAAATTGGTCAGAGCCCGAAAGTGGAAATCATTTTGAAAACTGCAAGTGTTTTAATAACATTAAATGCAAAATACATGTTAGGACGTGCACTCACATGAAATTCTCACCTCTCGACTACAAGTGCACTCCTAACGTACCATACCTATCTAAATGACATCCATATCTAACCAAACTGTAATAAGTTCTACCCCTTACAACTCACACCCATATTACATTCTAGCGTTATCAAATAAAATAGAGGGCTTCACTTAAACTCGATTTCTCAATTAGTAATACCATTCTCTATCGGTTAACCCGTTATGTTTTCTCAAAACGTTTCCATATATATACACACCATAACAACATGAAAGTTCCCATTAATTAAGTGTATATTATTCACATCATAAATATACAATACAAGCACCCCGAGACTAAGCTGCGGTGCACACATACTCTGCTATCCATCCCGGTACATCACATACATAAGGATCACATATTCCGAATCTCTTAGGAATAGTTCTCAAATAACAACATCACAAATAATGGAGGCGAACATAGTCACATCACATGGGTCACGTACATACCTACGCTCCCACGATTAGCAGACTTATTAACATCCCAATAATTCCTTCTCTGACCTATGTTCATCGAGGTAACCAGTCTAAATCTGGGCAACACAAGGATTAGAGGGCCCTAACCGAACGCAAACCTCCCGTGATAGCAAGTATGGTAGGTATGTCATACACATAAAATCAATACATATACTAAGTATGCACACGTCTTAGTAATCGCCATAATATATTGGTGGTACACTTCTCATCCTTGTACCGACATATAAGGCTACACAATTTATATGTTCCCGGTTAATATAATAAATTAGGCCGTCAATAGTTCTCGCAACATAATAGACACTCACGTCCCACTTCATATTTTCCTTTAGGTTCAAACTACTCTACTAGGTTTGACTCCTCATTATATCCCAAACATCCCAAATATCACAATTAATCATTAAGGGAAGGTTATCTCTACATATACACAGGGTTACGGGACACTCGGGATCAAAACACGCTAAAGAGCCTAAACTGTCAACTCGTTCGAAGTCTCGTTCGAACGAGGCTGTTCGAACGAGAGTTCGTTCGAACGAACTGGACTTTCTAACGAGGTCTCGTTCGAATGAAAGTCTTCGAATGAACATCCCTCTCGTTAGAACCCAAACTGTCAACTCGTTAGAAGCTCGTTCGAACGAGCTCGTTCGAACGACCTGGGCAGGTCTTCTGACGAGTGGCCAGATTCAAGCCCAGAAATTCCTATCTCGTTTTTCCAACTTCTCTACTCCTCAAATCTCATCCCAACAATAATCCAACGATTGTTTAAGGTTATTAATCATCCCTAGACATCCTTAGGTCACATATTAACATGTTTGGGGGTGTTAATTTATCCTAACATCATTCAAATATCAAATCTCTACATATTTTTCCCAATTTCAAACACATGAACCCTAGAATTTATAAGTCATCAAGGAGCCTAATAAAATCCGTTTTTGGTTTCATACTAATTGTAATATCATCGAAATAATCATCAACTATAAATCTACATGCGATTTCCTCATCACGAATGTAATTTCTATTTCCAATTTAATGAGTTTTTCATCTAATTCCCAACCAAATATGATTAAAACAGATTCCTACGCATGGAAGAAGCATTCTTCGAAATTAATAGAAATTAAACCACTTGCCTTATTTGAATCTCCGATTTTGATGACGAATTGATGGATGGTTCTCTCTCTCTCTCTGCAGATTTCTCCTCTCTTCTCTCTCTACAAGCTTTCTTCTCCAAAGTTAATGGTGGCTAGGGTTTGTGCTTTAGAAATTCTTTTGGAACAAGTTCAATGACCTCCGTAGCCTATCTGGGTATTAGTGGGATTAGTGGGTTAATGCCAAATCAGATATTAACTCCAAATTTTCGTGGGTTTTAATTCCCAAAAATCCAAAATTACCAAACTACCCCTATACGTTGCCGGTATGGCCTAAAAATGCCTCGGGACCCAAACTAAACCCCCGGCTAGTGTTTTCTGACTATTTCGACCCTTCTGGACGCGTTGGTGCACTCAAAATGACCATACGGTTAATAGAACTAAAATTTATTTTTTTAATTATCATAATTATATGCCATGACGCGACTGTCACATGCGTCTCAACAAAATTTCCAAATTGTCGTATTTCAATCTCACGACAAATTTTCATAATTCAATATTCATATATAATCATATATGCACATATAATCAAATACCAACTCGCATCATGCTAGTATTTTTAACCGGAATTAATTTCCAATTAATACGCATTTAATTTAATTAATCCCATAAATAATTATCACAAAAATATGGGGTATTACATCTGAAGGAGTAGTTTTCTCTATTGGATCCCAACAAAAATGGTTGTATAACCTTAGAGAGGATTAGAACGGTTGGTTTATTTCATTTCTTTTTTCTCTTTATATTTTTTTACCTGGGGATGGGTGATTATTCGAGTGGATAGTGAAAATGTGTTTTCTTTCATTTTTCCCTGAGCAGACCCTGATGAAACATGCAACAGATGCGATGAACGAGTCTCGTGCCCCTGATTTGTTTACCTCATTAATTGGACAACTTCTAATTGTGTATGTTTTCCATGGTTATATATGGTTATAGCTTATAGGTTGCTACTGTTCTATTTCATTTTGTGAAAGTTAAATGCGCTTAGCTACAGAAGGATGGATTTTGGAGAATTCTGTGTAGCTGCACTAAGTGTACATCAGCTGGAGACACTTGATCACTGGGAACAAGATGCTCATCGTGCGTATGAAACATTTGAGAAAGCTGGAAATCGGACTATTATCATTGACGAACTTGCGTCGGTAAGTTGAGTTTTATTTTGTTTCTGTGAGTTTTTTGTGGTTCATATGTAATTTCCTTCTTATCATGTCTAAAACGAAGAAAAAGAAAATTTTTATGACACATACATGCATTATTTCTCTAGTTATTTTCTAGTTTGGTTTCCACTGTCAATATCATGATCATTAGAATTAAGCTTTTGTATGCAAGTACCAATATGATGCTTTATTTGGTATATAAATTTTGAGGATCTCGAACTAAGTCCTTCGGTCCCAGTCCATGCGGTTCTCAATGATAGGCTAAGGCATGCTGATGGGAAGTTAAGCTTCCTTGGTTTTGTCAAACTGTTGCACGATGTGTCCACCCGGACACTTGTGAAGATGCAATAAGTTCTTGAAGATTGTATTAAAAAATGCTGGAGGGGCCAAATGAGTAAAAAACAAGTCTACACGCATTGTATTGCAACTTCTATGGTCTAGTCATGACCTCCGTGTTACTTCGTCAAGTCAGAAACTGCAGGTTGATTTATACATTTATAAACTATACACACCATTGATTTATACATTTATAAACTATCAAAGACTGAGTGCGTTGTGAATGTGTCACATATGAAACAACGTGAGCACCACCCTATGCATGATTATGCCCATTCATCCTTCCCCTGTTTTGTCTATGTTGTCTTGGTGAGTTTAGAACCTAAAAAAAGGGAATTGGAGAAGTTATATACTCGTATCAAGCTGAATCCACTGATAGCATGGGGTTAGATTATTTAAAATGCGGGGTTTTAAATTGTAGATTTGTAATGCTTCTATTTTAAATGGTAGATTTGTAATGCTTATGTTTGATCACACTTAGACTTAAAACAAGCCGTTAAAGGGTGAAAACCCAAACCAGCCCCCAAACGGACCTGTAAGAGGCACGAACACCTCATACAGGCCAATGTAACTTGTAAGAACTGATCGCATAGTCCCGGGTCTCCCAGTTCGAGAATATGATGATATTTTGGAAAAATCAACACTTAAGACTTAAAAATAAGCCGTTAAAGGGTGAAAACCTAAACCAACCACCAAACGTTCCAGTAAGAGGCACGAACACCTCGTACGGGACCAATGTAACTTATAGGAACTGACCGCGTAATCTCGGGTCTCCCGATTTGAGAATATGATGCTAATTTGCAAAAATAACACTTAAACTTAAAAACAAGCCGTTAAACGGTGAAAACTAAAACCAACCCCCAAACGGACCCGTAAGAGGCACGAACACCTCGCACGGGACCAATGCAACTTGCAGGAACTGACCGCGTAGTTCCGGGTCTCCCGATTTGAGAATATGACGATAATGTGCAAAAATAACACTTAGACTTAAAAACAAGCCGTTAAAGGTTGAAAACCTAAATCAGTCCCCAAACGACCTCGTAGGAGGCACGAACACCTCGCATAGGACCAATGTAACTTGTAGGAACTGATCGCTTAGTCCTGGGTCTCCTGATTTGAGAATATGACGATAATTTGCAAAAATCACACTTAGACTTAAAAATAAGTAGTTAAAGGGTGAAAACCCAAACCAGCCCCCAAACGACCTAGTAAGAGGCACGAACACCTCTCTCGGGACCAATGTAACCTGTAGGAACTGACCGCGTAGTCCCGGGTCTCCCGGTTTAAGAATATGACAATTATTTGTAAAAATCACACTTAGACTTAAAAGCAAACCGTTGAAGGGTGAAAACCCAAACCAGCCCCCAAACGACCCCGTAAGAGGCACGAACACCTCGTACGGGACCAATGTAACTTGTAGGAACTGATCGCGTAGTCCTGGGTCTCCCGGTTTGAGAATATGGCGATAGTTTGTAAAAATTAACACTTAAACTTAGAAATAAGCCGTTAAAGGGTGAAAACCCAAACCAGCCCCCAAACGACCCCGGAAGAGGCACGAACACCTCGCACGGGACTAATGTAATTTTTTGGAACTGACCGCGTAGTCCTGGGTCTTCCAGTTCGAGAATATGACGATAATTTGCAAAAACAACAGTCAAACTAAAAAACAAGCTGTTAAAGGGTAAAAACCTAAACCAGCACCTAAACGACCCCGTTAGAGGCACGAACACCTCGCACGGGTCCAATGTAACTTGTAGGAAATAACCGCGTTGTCCCGTGTCTCTCGGTTTGAGAATATGACTACAATTTGCAAAAATCACACCTAGTCTTAAAAACAAGCTGTTAAAGGGTGAAAACTCAAAACCAGCCCCCAAACGATCCCGTAAAAGGCACGAACACCTCGCTCGTGACCAATGTAACTTGTAGGAACTGACCACATAGTCCCGGGTCTCCCGATTTGGGAATATGACGATAATTTGGAAAAAGCACACTTAGACTTAAAACAAGCCGTTAAAGGGTGAAACCTAAACCAGCCCCCAAACGACCCCGTAAGAGGCACGAACGCCTCGTACGGGACCAATGTAACTTGTAGGAACTGATCGCATAGTCCCGGGTCTCTCGGTTTGAGAATATGATGATAGTTTGCAAAAATCAATACTTAAAACTTAAAAATAAGTCGTTAAAGGGTGAAAACCCAAAGCAGCCCTCTAACGACCCTATTGGAGGCACGAACACCTCGTATGGGACCAATGTAACGTGTTGGAACTGATCGCGTAGTCCCGGGTCTCTAGATTTGAGAATATGACGATAGTTTGCAAAAATCAAACTTAGACTTAAAAATAAGTCGTTAAAGCATGAAAATCCAAACCAGCCCCCAAACGACCCCGTAAGAGGCACGAACACCTCGCACGGGACCAATGTAACTTGTAGGAACTGATCGCATAGTCCTGGGTCTTTCGGTTTGAGAATATGATTATAATTTGCAAAAACAACACTTAGACTTAAAAACAAGTCAGTAAAGGGGGGAAACCTCAACCAGCCCACAAACGACCCCGTAGGAGGCACGAACACCTCACACGGGACCAATGTAACTTGTAGGAACTGATCGCGTAGTCCCGGGTCTCCCGGTTTGAGTATATGATGAAAATTTGTAGAAATCACACTTAGACTTAAAAATAAACCGTTAAAGGGTGAAAACCCAAACCAACCGCCAAACGACCCCGTAAGAGGCACGAACACCACGCTCAGGACCAACGTAACTTGTCGGAACTGACCGCGTAGTCCCAGGTCTCCCGGTTTGAGAATATGATGATAATTTGCAAAAATCAAACTTAGAGTTAAAAGTAAGCCGTTAAAGGGTGAAAACCCAAACCAGCCCCCAAACGACCCCATAAGAGGCACGAACACCTCGTACGGGACCAATGTAATTTGTAGGAACTGATCGCGTAGTCTCGGGTCTCCCGCTTTGAGAATAAGATGATAGTTTGGAAAAATCACACTCAGACTTAAAAAAAAGCCGTTAAAGGGTGAAAACCCAAACCAGCCCCCAAACGACCCCGTAAGAGGCACGAACACCTCGCATGAGACCAATGTAACTTGTAGGAACTGATCGCGTAGTCCCGGGTCTCCCGATTTGAGAATGTGACGATAGTTTACAAAAATCACACTTAGACTTAAAAATAAGCCGTTAAAGGGTGAAAACTCAAACCAGCCTCCAAACGACCCCGTAAGAGGCACGAACACCTTGCACGGGACAAGTGTAACTGATAGGAATTGACCGCATGAGACCAATGTAACTTGAGAATATGACGATAGTTTGCAAAAATCAACACTTAAAACTTAAAGTTAAGCCGTTAAAGGGTGAAAACCCAAACCAGCCCCCAAACGTCCCCGTTGGAGGCACGAACACCTCGTACGGGACCAATGTAACATGTTGGAACTGACTGCGTAGTCCCGGGTCTCCCAGTTTGAGAATATGATGATAGTTTGCAAAAATCACACTTAGACATAAAAACAAGCCGTTAAAGGGTGAAAACCCAAACCAACCCCCAAACGACCTTGTAAGAGGCACAAACACCTCGCTCGGGACCAATGTAACTTGTAAGAACTGACCGCGTAGTCCCGTGTCTACCAGTTTGTGAATATGAAGATAATTCGTAAAAATCACACTTAGACTTAAAAACAAGCCGTTAAAGGGTGAAAACCCAAATCAGTCCCCAAACGACCCCGTAAGAGGCACGAAAACATCGTACGGGACCAATGTAACTTGTAGGAATTGATCGCTGAGTCCCAAGTCTCCCGGTTTGAAAATATGACGATAGTTTGCAAAAATCAACACTTAAACTTAAAAATAAGTCGTTAAATTGTGAAAACCCAAACCAGCCCCCAAATGACCCCGTTGGAGGCACGAACACCTCGTATGTGAAGCCCTTATACTTTTGACTCATTTGAGTCTAGACTGTATAAGAGCTCATCTAGTTTGGAAATTGTGACAAAATAGAGTCTATCCTAGAAACCAAAGAGCTTCAGAGATTGGGTTGCTTCTTCTTCTATCTATCATGTAATGATCCTAAGACTATAGCCATCACTCACACACTTAGAATTTGATTCTTGCATATCATATTGCACCCCTATGTGTTTTAATGTTGTGAGTATGTTTAAATCCCTCATTTTGATTTTTAATAATTTTTTGGGAATTTAAAACATATTTTAAACAAGGTTTTATTTAATTAAAATTTGATTTAAAAAGTCTTGGGGTTATTATATAAATATGGATTGTTGTGTTTATTGGCCTAAAGTTACTCTGGGTAGAAACCGAAAGCGCTAGAGACTTGAGGGTTGGCTTTGTAATTATTTTGGGACGCGCGTTTACCTTCATTCACAGGCCAACACCTGCTGTCTTCTGATTGGACCAAACTGTGTTTCTTTACTGAGACAAACCATCGCATGCTTACAGCCCTTGGATCAACCCTTATCGATGGCCTGCATGTCGTCTGAGTGAATCCCAGTGTAAACCCTTTAGCCAATCGCAGTCTGTTTAATCCATCGCCTGTTGTGAGCCCTTGGATTGCAGTCAATGGAGCTTGACTCAATCTCAGCCATTGTTTTTGAACGAGGCTCTGGAATCTTCTCCTCTCCCTATTTAAAGACCCTTCATCTCAGCCTTCGAAAGCTTTTGCCATTTTGCAAAGTCTCAGAGAATAGAGAGAGAGAGAGAGAAGAGAGAGAAGAGAGAAGAGAGAAGTTAGAGAGAGAAACCAAACCCTAGTTAGAAACCCTAACTTCGTCCAAACACTTCTCAAGCCCAAACTACTTACCTCTCCAGAAAAATCACCATAACCAAAAACACCATCCTTAGTGTTTTCTTAGGTTTATGAGAGTTCTGGTTAAGAGATCTTGGGTTGCTGAAATCCTTGTGTTCATAAATCTTATTTCCAACTTAGACATAGACTCATATCTTGTTTCTTTTTCAATAGAAATCATAGATCTGAAGTTTTTCATGTCACAGAACACTTAGTTGCATTTATTTCTCATCTTGAGAATTTCGTTGTTGATTGTTTTCTGTTAAAACATTTTTCTTCTTCAAAGATCAACAATAGATGTTTTTCTATTTCTGTTTTTACAAAACCTAACCTGACCTAGTGGGATTCGCACTTGGAGGGTTCTCAATATTCATAATATTTTCAAAACTGATTGAGAAAGGTCTTGACCGATTTCTTAAGCAAGATCTCCGTGGAATCTGGGTTAGTTTGAAAGGTCGAAAAGGTTCTTGGTTTTGTAAGAAAGAAAAATAACAAATACACTGCATATAGACTTTATATGTGATTTGTTAGGATCGTCTGTAACTAATAAGTGTGTGTGTGTGCATGCATGTGTTTTAGAACACCATTCACAAACATCTTCACACTACAAACACTCAAAGTGTTGGCTATAAGATTTGGTGAACATAAGTCGACGTAAAGTGCTGAAACAAAGAAGAGTTGACAAACTGAGACAACTACATCAACAAACAAGATCTGCAGAAAAGTTAAGGACGCCAGAGGGTACAATCCTGAACTTGTATAGATTTGTTTTTGTGTGCATGTTAGTTAAATAGGTTGTAACTCATATATTTGTTTTAGTGATTGTTTTTGTTTTACTCCGTAGAGGGAGTCGTGGATGTTTCCTCAAGGTTGAGGTTTTACCACGTTAAAAATCTGAGTATCAATATTTCTACATCTTCTCATCCCTTTCTAATAGTGTGCTGAGTTTAAAACATTTTAAACTGTTTACTAAAACTTGTTATCAAATCTTGTCCATATCTCGTACATAATTTTGTTAACACATCTTGTGTTCAAAATTGTTTTGATTTTAAGTAAAGAGTTTCTTCAACAAACTTTCGGAGTTGCTTAAATAGTTTATTTTCATAAACGGCTTTGGCAACGCTATTTCAATTGGTATCAGAGCTTTTGGTGAACATTTTTCAAAAAGATCCTGAGTTTCTGAAACTGTTTTCTCAAAATCATTATGGACGAGAAAAACGAAAGATATGGTAACTTGACCAGACCTCCAGTCTTTGATGGAACCAATTTCTCTTACTGGAAAGTAAGAATGATTGCTTTTATTCAAGGAACACTGGGAGATGATGTCTGGGATATCATTGAAAACGGATACTTTTATCCAACTAAACCAGCCACTGATGGAAGCAATGAAAGGATTAAGAAAATACTGAGTGAGTTTACTCAAGAAGAGAAACAGGTTTCTCGAAATAATAACAAAGGCAAGAACGCTATATTTATGTCTATTAACGAACATGAGTTCAAGAGAATCTCATCTTGTACCACTTCCAAGGAAGCATGGGATACCTTGATTACTGCACATGAAGGAGACTCTAGGGTAAAAGCTGCTAAGACTCAGATGTTAATCCAACAGTATAATACCTTAATCATGTCTGAATCTGAGTCTTTCGATGATTTCTATATGAACCTTACTGATATTGTCACTAAACTTCATGCCAATGGTATAACTTATGATAGACAAGAAATTGTCTCTAAAATTCTGAGATCATTACCACAGAAATTTGACAATAAAAGATATGCTATTGAGGAGATGTGTGATACAAATCTTACTCCTGAATTACTCAGTAGCAAATTAAGAACTGTGGAAATGGAATTAGAGTTTAAGAAACAATTGACCCACACTAATAGGAAACATACCAATTCCAATCTTAGCTTTACCTCTAAGATGATTAAGCCTGAGTTAAACACCTCTAGTAATGGTTCTGATGAGGACTGTGACTTAGAAAGTCTAGATAATCAGATTGCCCTAATGACAAAACAATTTAAGAAAATTGTTAAATTTAGAAACAGTGTTGCAAATAGACAGGGCAAGTCTAATTATACCACTCCTTCAAATCACAAACCTCATGAGAAACCTCATGACAAACAGAACAAGGACAACACAAGACCTCACAGAGACCTCAAGAAGACTGAATGCTATAGATGTGGTAAACTAGGACACATTGCTCAAGACTGTAGAGTTAATTTAAATGCCCAAAACAAACACTCTAGAGCCAATATCTCCAAAACCTGGGATGACTCAAGTGATTCTGAAAATGAGGAACTTGAAACATCTGATGGTTTTGATCCTTGTTTAGCCTTCTTTGCCAAAATCATATACAATGATGATATGCCTATGCTTGATAGTGAGGATGAGTTTAGTAATTCTAGTTCTGTTGCTTTGAATCATACTTTAACTGGTTTAGATGCTTTACTTACTGAGAACATTAATACCTCCTCCTCGGGGTGTGTGAGTCAAAGGGAAATCGATACTGCTGATGTCAATGGGTGCGTGAGTTTAAGAAATGAAACCTTAGGGGTCACTTCACACACTTCACTTAGTGACTCGGATAATGATGATCTCCCAGACATCCACACTCTATATACTAAAACTCTAAAGAAAAGCACTAGACTAGAAAAGATTGTTAAAGATCTTACCAAAAAGCTAGAGGATCTAAGCCAAATGGTAAAACTGAATGCTGAAGAGTATACTACACAATGCATGTCTCATGACAGTGAAGTTAAAGTGTTTGATGAAAAACTGAAAACTTTGACTGAAGCTAATGAAATTCTGGAGAAAAAATACAAAGGGACATTATTAGAATTGGAACAAACAAAAGAAAAGACAGCAACTGTTTTCAAAAAATTTACCAAATTTGAAAACAATTCTAATTGTTTTGAGGAATTCGTTGCTGAATCTAAAACCAATTCTGATGATAGAACTGGAATAGGGTTTTGCCCCAATTTGAAGACACAAACTAAACATGTTGAACCTATCAAGTTTGTGTCAGGAGGCAAAAGACCTATTGAGACATGTCCAGACTTTCATTCTCTAAAAACTAAGTTTGACCATCAAAACACTAACACTGAAGATGCAAGTTGCTCTAAGCATGAAAGTTTACCAAAGGGAAAATATGTTTGCCCCCCTATTAGGAAAAGTGAACCTGCTTTCAAATCTGTGCTACCTAGGAATAAAATTCAGTCTCAAAATTTCTCAAAACCTTTGTTTAGAGACTTTCCTAAGGAAAACCCTATTCTGAGCAATCTTTATTGCTCCTATTGTGATATATATGGTCACTCTTTCGATAATTGCTATGCTAGGAGACTGATTAAACCTATCTACAACACTCCTATGTATCATAACTTTAACTATTCTAGGAGGAGTCGTAACAATTATGTCCTTCCCAGGCCACCAGACAAAAACTCTAACTATAGGAATAGAAGGACTAAACCTAAAAGGACATTTACTAGAAGGATTACCAGAACCTTTTCTAAATCAAATGCTCAGGAATTCAAATTTATTCAAAATCATGCGCAAAGTGTTTTTCAACAAAAATCTAATGCTCGTAAATTTTATCAAAAAAGAGCAAACAAGCGCAAACTAAAAACCAGGGCAATTTGGGTTAGAAAAGATGATCTAGCACCGCAGATGAAGTGTAACATTGTTGTTTCTGCTCTAAAAGCTGAACTTACATCTTCTGGATGGTACTTGGATTCTGGATGTTCCAAGCATATGACAGGTGATGATACAAAACTTTTAAATAAAACCCATTTTGATGGTGGAAAAGTTGTTTTTGGTGATGGTATATCATCCCAGATCATAGGCAAAGGAACCCTTAAAGAAAAAGGACTTCCTCTTCTTGAAAATGTTCTCTTAGTTAAAGGTCTTAAGGCTAATTTACTTAGCATTTCACAATTCTGTGACTCAAACTACACTGTTACCTTTTCAAAGAACAATTGCAAGATTTTAAATGAAAAGGGAGAATGCTTAATTACAGGATTCAGGACCCCTGACAATTGTTATACTGTCATGTCCAGTTCTGAAATCTGTAGTGTTGCCAGAATGGATGACAACGAGATATGGCATAACAGAATGGGTCACATTAATTACGAAAATTTGAGTAAATTGTCTTCTCAGCAGATAGTTAGAGGAATACCAAAAATTAGACCTATTCATAACATTATCTGTGGCCCCTGTCAAGAAGGAAAAATTGTTAAAGCACCTCATAAAAGGGTTAAAGATATCCTTACCTCTAATCCCTTAGAACTCATCCATATGGACCTAATGGGTCCTTCTCAAACTGTTAGTCTTTGTGGACACAGTTATATTCTAGTTATGGTTGATGACTTCACCAGATTCACTTGGGTAGCTTTCTTAAAACAAAAATCCGATACCTTTCAAACTTTCTTAAAGATTCTCTTACGGATTGAGAATGAAAAAGACACTCAAGTGAATAGAATCCGAAGTGATAGAGGTGGTGAATTCAAAGACACTGGTATTGTAGAATATTGTGACTATAATGGTTACAAACATGAGTTCAGTGCTCCTAAGACCCCTCAACAAAATGGTATAGCTGAGAGAAAGAATCGAACTCTTCAAGAGATGGCACGTGTCATGCTCCATGCTAAGAACTTACCTAAGTATTTTTGGGTAGAATCTATTCGTACAGCCTGCCATCTTATTAATAGGGTCTATCTCAGAAAGAATTCGAAACAAACCTCTTATGAACTTTGGTACAATAAAAAGCCTAATCTTAAGTACCTTAGAACCTTTGGTAGTACATGCTATGTTTGCAAAGATAGGGAACACTTATCTAAATTTGAGAGTAGAGGAGATAAAGCCATATTCTTAGGTTATTCACCTAACAGTAGAGCTTATCGAGCGTATAATCTTCGCACTAAGACCTTAATGGAATCCATTAATGTAATTGTTAGTGACACTACTGTAGAAAGCAAGACTGGTGAATTACCTATAGAAGAAGAATCGTCAAATATTTTAGAAAATGACTCTTCTGAAATAGATAATTCATTACCTATTGAGTCACCTGAAGTACCTAACTGGGTTTCTAAAGATCATCCCATAAACAACATAGTTGGTAACCCTGGTGAACCAGTACGTACAAGATCCCAACTTAGAAATTATGCTCTCTATGCTTGCTTTGTTTCTCTCTTGGAACCAAAGAATGTAAATGAGGCATTGAATGACTCTCACTGGATTTCTGCTATGCAGGATGAACTTTTACAATTTGTCATTCATGATGTTTGGTTTCTTGTTCCACGTCCTGATCACAAAAAGGTTATTGGTACTCGTTGGATTTTCAAAAATAAAACAGATGAAAATGGGATGATAATTAGAAATAAAGCTAGACTAGTTGCTCAAGGTTACTCCCAAATAGAAGGACTTGATTTTAATGAGACGTTTGCTCCTGTTACTCGTTTAGAATCAGTTCGTCTGCTTCTTGCTATAGCCTGTCACATGCATTTTACATTATATCAAATGGATGTTAAATCTGCGTTCCTTAATGGAATACTTGCCGAGGAAACCTATGTAGAACAACCTAAAGGGTTCATTGACCCTAATTATCCTACTCATGTATTTCGGTTGAAAAAGGCTTTATATGGTCTTAAGCAAGCTCCTAGAGCTTGGTATGAGCGACTGTCCAGTTTTCTGCTGGACAAAGGTTTCAAAAGAGGTGGAAATGACCAAACCTTATTTGTCAAACAGTTTGGCAAACACATTACTATCGCTCAAGTCTATGTAGACGATATCATATTTGGATCCACTTCTACCTCAGAAGTAAAATCTTTTGCTGAAATTATGAGTAAGGAATTTCAGATGTCCCTTATGGGGGAGTTACAGTTCTTCCTAGGTCTCCAAGTCAAACAACAACCAGATGGATTGTTTCTTTCGCAGACTAAGTACGCATTAGAGATAGTTAAGAAATTTGGCCTCGAGAGTGCTAAGAGTGCTAAAACGCCTATGAGTACTACAGAGAAATTATCTAAAGATGAAAATGGAAAATCTGTAGACTCTACCTTATATCGTAGTATGATTGGCACATTACTCTATCTGACTGCCTCGCGTCCTGATATCATGTATGCTGTTTGTGTTTGTGCGCGTTATCAAAACAACCCCAAGGAGAGTCATTTAAACGCTGTTAAACGCATAATTAAATATGTTAAAGGCACTCTAAATTTAGGAATTTGGTACACGAATGACACACCTAGCACTATTATTGGGTACACTGATGCTGACTGGGCTGGGTGTACTGATGATAGTAAAAGCACTTCAGGCGCATGTTGTTATATTGGTAATAACTTGGTAGGATGGAGTAGTAAAAAACAGAACTGCACATCTCTCTCGACTGCTGAATCTGAATACATAGCCGCCGGTAGCTGTTGTGCCCAATTGTTATGGCTTAAACAAATGCTAAGTGATTATGGTATTCTAGAACCCACACTTCATCTCTATTGTGATAATCAAAGTGCGATTAACATTTCTAAGAACCCAGTTCAACACTCGCGAACTAAGCACATTAAAATAAGACATCATTTTATTCGTGAATTAGTTGAAACCAAGGAATTAAGAATCAATTATCTTTCTACTGATCTACAACTTGCAGATTTATTTACCAAACCTCTTGATTATAATAGATTCATTTCTTTACGTAAATCTATTGGTATGATTTGTGCTGAGTAAATACCTGTTATGTTTGCCAAGTTCCTTCCCTTTGTCCATTTGAGACAAAATGGGGGAGAAATTTGAGTCTACTGCATATACTAAAAAGCTTGATCTTAGTAATTTTTTGCAGGTATTCTTCTTGTACAGTCATTCTTCATTGTAATAATAGGATGTTAAACTGTATATAGTTGAGTTACGTAATTTTTGCTTTCTAGGATTTGGGTAGATAGAACCTTTATAGGTATAAGTTTTTTGTTGTCGCCCTACGAGTTGAGATGACTCAAAGGAGATTTTGTCTCATATTTCCAAAGGGGGAGATTGAATCCCTTATACTTTTGACTCATTTGAGTCTAGACTGTATAAGAGCTCATCTAGTTTGGAAATTGTGACAAAATAGAGTCTATCCTAGAAACCAAAGAGCTTCAGAGATTGGGTTGCTTCTTCTTCTATCTATCATGTAATGATCCTAAGACTATAGCCATCACTCACACACTTAGAATTTGATTCTTGCATATCATATTGCACCCCTATGTGTTTTAATGTTGTGAGTATGTTTAAATCCCTCATTTTGATTTTTAATAATTTTTTGGGAATTTAAAACATATTTTAAACAAGGTTTTATTTAATTAAAATTTGATTTAAAAAGTCTTGGGGTTATTATATAAATATGGATTGTTGTGTTTATTGGCCTAAAGTTACTCTGGGTAGAAACCGAAAGCGCTAGAGACTTGAGGGTTGGCTTTGTAATTATTTTGGGACGCGCGTTTACCTTCATTCACAGGCCAACACCTGCTTTCTTCTGATTGGACCAAACTGTGTTTCTTTACTGAGACAAACCATCGCATGCTTACAGCCCTTGGATCAACCCTTATCGATGGCCTGCATGTCGTCTGAGTGAATCCCAGTGTAAACCCTTTAGCCAATCGCAGTCTGTTTAATCCATCGCCTGTTGTGAGCCCTTGGATTGCAGTCAATGGAGCTTGACTCAATCTCAGCCATTGTTTTTGAACGAGGCTCTGGAATCTTCTCCTCTCCCTATTTAAAGACCCTTCATCCCAGCCTTCGAAAGCTTTTGCCATTTTGCAAAGTCTCAGAGAATAGAGAGAGAGAGAGAGAAGAGAGAGAAGAGAGAAGAGAGAAGTTAGAGAGAGAAACCAAACCCTAGTTAGAAACCCTAACTTCGTCCAAACACTTCTCAAGCCCAAACTACTTACCTCTCCAGAGAAATCACCATAACCAAAAACACCATCCTTAGTGTTTTCTTAGGTTTATGAGAGTTCTGGTTAAGAGATCTTGGGTTGCTGAAATCCTTGTGTTCATAAATCTTATTTCCAACTTAGACATAGACTCATATCTTGTTTCTTTTTCAATAGAAATCATAGATCTGAAGTTTTTCATGTCACAGAACACTTAGTTGCATTTATTTCTCATCTTGAGAATTTCGTTGTTGATTGTTTTCTGTTAAAACATTTTTCTTCTTCAAAGATCAACAATAGATGTTTTTCTATTTCTGTTTTTACAAAACCTAACCTGACCTAGTGGGATTCGCACTTGGAGGGTTCTCAATCTTCATAATATTTTCAAAACTGATTGAGAAAGGTCTTGACCGATTTCTTAAGCAAGATCTCCGTGGAATCTGGGTTAGTTTGAAAGGTCGAAAAGGTTCTTGGTTTTGTAAGAAAGAAAAATAACAAATACACTGCATATAGACTTTATATGTGATTTGTTAGGATCGTCTGTAACTAATAAGTGTGTGTGTGTGCACGCATGTGTTTTAGAACACCATTCACAAACATCTTCACACTACAAACACTCAAAGTGTTGGCTATAAGATTTGGTGAACATAAGTCGACGTAAAGTGCTGAAACAAAGAAGAGTTGACAAACTGAGACAACTACATCAACAAACAAGATCTGCAGAAAAGTTAAGGATGCCAGAGGGTACAATCCTGAACTTGTATAGATTTGTTTTTGTGTGCATGTTAGTTAAATAGGTTGTAACTCATATATTTGTTTTAGTGATTGTTTTTGTTTTACTCCGTAGAGGGAGTCGTGGATGTTTCCTCAAGGTTGAGGTTTTACCACGTTAAAAATCTGAGTATCAATATTTCTACATCTTCTCATCCCTTTCTAATAGTGTGCTGAGTTTAAAACATTTTAAACTGTTTACTAAAACTTGTTATCAAATCTTGTCCATATCTCGTACATAATTTTGTTAACACATCTTGTGTTCAAAATTGTTTTGATTTTAAGTAAAGAGTTTCTTCAACAAACTTTCGGAGTTGCTTAAATGGTTTATTTTCATAAACGGCTTTGGCAACGCTATTTCAGTATGGGACCAATGTAACTTGTTGGAACTGACCGTCTTGTCCCGGGTCTCCCGATTTGGGAATATGACGATAGTTGCGAAAATCATACTTAGACATAAAAACAAGCCGTTAAAGGGTGAAAACCAAAATCAACCCCCAAACGGACCCGTGAGAGGCACGAACACCTCGCACGGGACCAATGTAACTTGTAAGAACTGATCGTGTTGTCACTTAGACTTAGAAACAAGTCGTTGAAGAGTGAAAACCTAAACCAGTCCCCAAACGACCCCGTAGGAGGCACGAACAACATGCATAGGACCAATGTAACTTGTAGGAACTGATCACGTAGTCCCGGGTCTCCCGGTTTCAGAATATAACGATAATTTGCAAAAATCACACTTAGACTTAAAAACAAGCCGTTAAAGGGTGAAAACCCAAACCAGCCCCCAAACGATCCCGTAAGAGGCACGAACACCTCGCTCGGGACCAATGTAACTTGTAGGAACTGACCGCGTAGTCCCAGGTCTACCGATTTAAGAATATGACAATTATTTGTAAAAAGCACAATTAGACATAAAAATAAATCGTTAAAGGATGAAAACCCAAACCAACCCCCAAACGACCCCGTAAGAGGCACGAACACCTCGTACGAGACCAATGTAACTTGTAGGAACTAATCGCGTAGTCCCAGGTCTCTCGGTTTGAGAATATGGCGATAGTTTGTAAAAATTAACGCTTAAACTTATAAATAAGTCGTTAAATGGTGAAAACCCAAATAAGCCCCCAAACGACCCCGTAAGAGGCACGAACACCTCGCACGGGACCAATGTAACTTCTAGGAACTGACCGCGTAGTCCCGTGTCTCCCGGTTTGAGAATATGACAATAATTTGCAAAAATCACACTTTGACTTAAAAACAAGCCGTTAAAGGGGGAAAACGTAAACCAGCCCCAAAACGACCCCGTAAGAGGCACGAACACCTCGTACGGAATCAATGTAACTTGTAGGAACTGATCGCGTAGTCCAGGATCTCCCGGTTTGAGAATATGATGATAGTTTACAAAAATCAACACTTAAACTTAAAAACAAGCCGTTATAGGGTGAAAACCCAAACCAGCCCCCAAACGACCCCGTTTGAGGCATGAACACCACGTACGGGACCAATGTAACTTGTTGGAACTTGGAACTGACCGCGTAGTTCGGGGTCTCCCGATTTGAGAATATGACGATAGTTAGCCGAAATCACACTTATACTTAAAAATAAGCCGTTAAAGGGTGAAAATCCAAACCAACCCCCAAACGACCCCGTAAGAGGCAGGAATACCTCGCACGGGACTAATGTAACTTGTAGGAACTGACTGCGTAGTCCCTGGTCTTTCGGTTTGAGAATATAATGATAATTTGGTAAAATAACACTTAGACTTAAAAACAAGCCGTTAAAGGGTGAAAACCTAAACTTTCCTAAACGACCCCGTAGGAGGCACGAACACCTCGGACTGGACCAATGTAACTTGTAGGAACTGACCACGTAGTCCCAGGTCTCTCGGTTTGAGAATATGATGCTAATTTGCAAAAATCACACTTAGACTTAAAAACAAGCCTCTAATGGGTGAAAACCCAAACCAACCCCTAAGCGACCCCGTAAGAGGCACGAACACCTCGCTCGAGACCAAAGTAACTTGTAGGAATTCACCACGTAGTCCTGGGTCTCTCTATTTGAGAATATGACGATAATTTGCAAAAATGACACTTAGACTTGAAAATAAGCCGTTAAAGGATGAAAACCCAAACCAGCCCCCAAACGACCCCGTAAGAGGCACGAACACCTCGCACGGGATCAATGTAACTTGTAAGGACTGATCGCGTAGTCCCGGGTCTTTCGGTTTGAGAATATGACGATAATTTGCAAAAATAACACTGACTTAAAAACAAACTGTTAAAGGGTGAAAATCGAAACCATCCCCCTAAAGACCGCATAAGAGGCACGTACACCTCGCACGGGACCAAAGTAACTTGTTGGAACTGACCGCGAAGTCACGGGTCTCCCGATTTGAGAATATGACGATAATTTGCAAAAATCACACTTAGACTAAAAAACAAGCCATTAAAGGGTGAAAACCCAAACCATCCCCCAAACGACACCATAAGAGGCACGAACACCTCGCTCGGGACCAATGTAACTTGTAGAACCTGACCGCATAGTCCCGGGTCTCCCGATTTGAGAATATGATGATAATTTGCAAAAATCATCAGTTACAATTAAAAATAAGCAGTTTCAAGGGTGAAAACCCAAACCAAGCCCCAAACGGACCCGTGAGAGGCACGAACACCTCGCACGGGACCAATGTAACTTGTAGGAACTGGCCGCGTAGTCCCGAGTCTCTCAGTTTGAGCATATGACTATAATTTGCAAAAATAACAGCTTGACTTAAAAATAAGCCGTTAAAGGGTGAAAACATAAACCAACCCCATAAGGACCCCTTAGGAGGCACAAACACCTCGCACGGGACTAATGTAACTTGTAGGAACTGATCGCGAAGTCCCGGGAGTCCCGGTTTGATAATATGACGATAATTTCCAAAAATCACACTTAGACTTAAAAATAAGCCGTTAAAGGGTTAAAATCCAAACCAGTCCCCAAAAGACCCCGAAGAGGCACGAACACCTCGTACGGGACCAATGTAATTTGTAGGAACTGATTGCGTAGTCCAAGATCTCCCTGTTTGATCATATGACGATCGTTTGCAAAAATCAACAGTTAGAACTTTAAAACAAGCCGTTAAAGGGTGTAAACCCAAACCAACCCTCAAATGACCCCGTTGGAGGCACGAATACCTCGTACGGGACCAATGTAACGTGTTGGAACTGACCGCATTGTCCCGGGTCTCCCAGTTTGAGAATATTATGATAGTTTGCAAAAATCACACTTAAACATAAAAACAAGCCGTTAAAGGGTGAAAACCCAAACTAGTCCCCAAATGACCCCGTAAGAGGCACGAACACCTCGTTCGAGACCAATGTAACTTTTAGGAACTGATCGCGTAGTCCCGGGTCTCCCGATTTGAGATTGTGACGATAGTTTACAAAAATCACACTTAGACTTAAAAATAAGCCGTTAAAGGGTGAAAACCCAAACCAGCCCCCAAACGACCCCGTAAGAGGCACGAACACCTCGCACGGGACAAGTGTAACTTGTAGGAATTGACCGCGTAGTCCCGAGTCTTTCGATTTGAGAATATGACAAAAATTTGCAAAAAAAACACTTAGACTTAAAAACAAATCGTTAAAGGGTGAAAACCTAAACCATCCCCTAAACGACCCCGTAAGAGGCACGAACACCTCGTACGGGACCAATGTAACTTATAGGAACTGAGCGCGTAGTCCCGGGTCTCCCGGTCAGAGAATATGACGATAGTTTGCAAAAATCAACACTTAAAACTTAAAAACAAGTCGTTAAATGGTGAAAACCCAAACCAGCCCCCAAACGACCCCGTTGGAGGCAAGAACACCTCGTACGGGACCAATGTAACGTGTTTGAACTCACCGCATAGTCTCGGGTCTCTCGGTTTGAGAATATGACGATAGTTTGCAAAAATCACACTTAGACTTAAAAACAAGCCGTTAAAGGGGGAAAACCCAAACCAGTCCCCAAACGACCCCGTAAGAGGCACGAACACCTCGCACGGGACCAATGTCACTTATAGGAACTGACCGCGTAGTCCCGGGTCTTTCGATTTGAGAATATGATTATAATTTGCTTAAACAACACTTAGACTTAAAAACAAGTCATTAAAGGGTGAAAACCTCAACCAACCCCCAAACGACCCCGCAGGAGGCACGAACACCTCACACGGGAACAATGTAACTTGTAGGAACTGACCCCGTAGTCCTGGGCCTCCCGGTTAGAGAATATGAAGAAAATTTGCAGAAGTCACACTTAGACTTAAAAATAAGCCGTTGAACGGTGAAAACCCAAACAAGCCCCCAAACGACCCCGTAAGAGGCCCGAACACCACACTCGGGACCAATATACGTTGTAGGGACTGACCGCGTAGTCCTGGGTCTCCCAATTTGAGAATATGACGAAAATTTGTAAAAATCAAACTTAGACATAAACACAAGCCGTTAAAGGGTGAAAACCCAAACCATCCCCCAAACGACCCCGTAAGAGATACGAACACCTCGTACGGGACCAATGTAACTTATAGCAAATGATCGTGTAGTCCCGGGTCTCTTGGTTTGAGAATATGATGATAGTTTACAAAAATCAAAACATAAAATCAAAAACAAGCCGTTAAAGGGTGAAAACCCAAACCAGCCCCCAAACGATCCCGTTGGAGGCACGAACACCTTGAACGGGACCAATGTAACTTGTTGGAACTTGGAACTGAGCGTGTAGTCCCGGGTCTCTAGATTTGAGAATATGACGATAGTTTGCCAAAATCACACTTAGACTTAAAAATAAGCCGCTAAAGGGTGAAAACCCAAACCAACCCCCAAACGATCTCGTAAGAGGCACGAACACCTCGCACGGGACTAATGTAACTTGTAGGAACTGACCGCGTAGCCTCGGGTCTGTCGGATTGAGAATATGATGATAATTTGCAAAAACAACACTTAAACTTAAAAACAAGCCGTTAAAGGGTGAAAACCTAAACCAATCCCCAAACGACCCCGTAGGAGGCACTGACACCTCACGTAGGACCAATGTAACTTGTAGGAACTGATCGCGTAGTCCCGGGCTTCCCGGTTTGATAATATGATGATAATTTGTAAAAATCACACTTAGACTTAAAAAGAAGTCGTTAAAGGGTGAAACCCAAACCAGCCCCCGAACGACCCTGTAAGAGGCACGAACACCTTGCTCGGGACCAATGTAACTTGTAGGAACTGACCGCGTAGTCCTGAGTCTCTCGATTTAAGAATATGACAATTTTATGTAAAAAGCACACTTAGACTTAAAAACAAAACGTTAAAGGGTGAAAACCCAAACCAGCCCCCAAACGACCCCGTAAAAGGCACGAACACCTCGTACGAGACAAATGTAACTTGTAGGAACTGATTGTGTAATCCCGGGTCTCCCGATTTGAGAATATGGCGAAATTTTGCAAAAATTAACACTAAAATTTAGAAATAAGCCGTTAAAGGTTGAAAACCCAAACCAACCCCGAAAAGACCCCGTAAGAGGCACGAACACCTCGCACGGGACCAATGTAACTTGTAGGAACTGACTGCATAGTCCCGGGTCTTTCGGTTTGAGAATATGATGATAATTTGCAAAAATAACACTTAGACTTAAAAACAAGCCGTTAAAGGGTGAAAACCTAATCCATCCCCCCAACGTCCCCGTAGGAGGCACGAACACCTCGCACGGGACCAATGTAACTTGTAGGAACTGACCGCGTAGTCCCGGGTCTCCCGGTTTGAGAATTTGACCATAATTTGCAAAAATCACACTTAGACTTAAAAACAAGCCGTTAAAGGGTTAAAACGCAAACCAGCCCCAAAACGACCCCGTAAGAGGCACGAACACCTCGTACGGGACCAATGTAACTTGTAGAAACTGATTGCGTTGTGTCGTGTCTCTCGATTTAAGTATATGACGATAGTTTATAAAAATCAACACTTAAACTTAAAAACAAGCCGTTAAAGAGTGAAAACCCAAACCAGTCCCCAAACGACCTCGTTGGAGGCACGAACACCTCGTTCGGGACCAATGTAACATGTTGGAACTTGGAACTCACCGCGTAGTTCGGGGTCTCCCGATTTGGAAATATGACGATAGTTTGCCAAAATCAAACTTAGACATAAAAACAAGCCGTTAAAGGGTGAAAACCCAAACCAGCCCCCAAATGACCCCGTAAGAGGCACGAACACATCGCTCGGGACCAATAAAACTTATTGGAACTGACCGCGTAGTCCCGGGTCTTCCGGTTTGAGAATATGAGGATAATTTTAAAAAACAAAACTTAGACTTATAAATAAGTCGTTAAAGGGTGAAACCTAAACCATACCCAAAACGACCCCGTAAGAGGCACGAACACCTCGTATGGGACCAATGTAACTTATAGGAACTGATCGCGTAGTCCCCGGTCTCCCGGTTTGAGAATATGACGATAGTTTGCAAAAATCAACACTTAAAACTTAAAAACAAGTTGTTAAAGGGTGAAAACCCAAACTAGCCCCCAAAAGACCCCGTTGGAGGCAGGAACACCTCGTACGGGACCAATGTAACGTGTTTGAACTCACCGCATAGTCTCCGGTCTCTCGGTTTGAGAATATGACGATAGTTTACAAAAATCACAATTAGACTTAAAAACAAGCCGTTAAAGGGGGAATACTCAAACTAGCCCCCAAACGACCCCCTAAGAGGCACATACACATCGCACGGGACCAATGTCACTTGTAGGAACTGACCGCTTAGTCCCGGGTCTTTCGATTTGAGAATATGATTATAATTTGTTTAAACAACACATAGACCTAAAAACAAGTCATTAATGGGTGAAAACCTCAACCAACCCCCAAACGACCCCGTAGGAGGCACGAACACCTCACACGGGACCAATGTAACTTGTAGGAACTGACCCCGTAGTCCTGGGCCTCCCGGTTTGAGAATATGAAGAAAATTTGCAGAAGTCACACTTAGACTTAAAAATAAGCCGTTGAAGGGTGAAAACCCAAACAAGCCCCCAAACGACCCCGTAAGAGGCACGAACACCACACTCGGGACCAATGTACGTTGTAGGAACTGACCGCGTAGTCCTGGGTCTCCCAATTTGAGAATATGACGAAAATTTGTAAAAATTAAACTTAGACATAAAAACAAGCCGTTAAAGGGTGAAAACCCAAACCATCCCCCAAATGACCCCGTAAGAGATACGAACACCTCGTACGGGACCAATGTAACTTATAGGAACTGATCACGTAGTCCTGGGTCTCTTGGTTTGAGAATATGATGATAGTTTACAAAAATCAAAACATAAACTCAAAAACAAGCCGTTAAAGGGTGAAAACCCAAACCAGCCCCCAAACGATCCTGTTGGAGGCACGAACACCTCGAACGGGACCAATGTAACTTGTTGGAACTTGGAACTGAGCGTGTAGTCCCGGGTCTCTAGATTTGAGAATATGACGATAGTTTGCCAAAATCACACTTAGACTTAAAAACAAGCCCCTAAAGGGTGAAAACCCAAACCAACCCCCAAACGATCTCGTAAGAGGCACGAACACCTCGCACGGGACTAATGTAACTTGTAGGAATTGACCGCGTAGTCTCGGGTCTGTCGGATTGAGAATATGACGATAATTTGCAAAAATAACACTTAAACTTAAAAACAAGCCGTTAAAGGGTGAAAACCTAAACCACTCCCCAAACGACCCCGTAGGAGGCACAGACACCTCACGTATGACCAATGTAACTTGTAGGAACTGATCGCGTAGTCCCGGGATTCCCAGTTTGATAATATGATGATAATTTGTAAAAATCACACTTAGACATAAAAAGAAGTCGTTAAAGGGTGAAAACCCAAACCAGCCCCCAAACGACCCTGTAAGAGGCACGAACACCTTGCCCGGGACCAATGTAACTTGTAGGAACTGACCGCGTAGTCCTGAGTCTCTCGATTTAAGAATATGACATTTTTTTGTAAAAAGCACACTTAGACTTAAAAACAAAACGTTAAAGGGTGAAAACCCAAACCAGCCCCCAAACGACCCCGTAAAAGGCACGAACACCTCGTACGAGACAAACGTAACTTGTAGGAACTGATTGTGTAGTCCCGGGTCTCCCGATTTGAGAATATGGCGATAGTTTGTAAAAATTAACACTAAAATTTAGAAATAAGCCGTTAAAGGTTGAAAAGCCAAACCAGCCCCGAAACGACCCCGTAAGAGGCACGAACACCTCGCACGGGACCAATGTAACTTGTAGAAACTGACTGCATAGTCCCGGGTCTTTCGGTTTGAGAATATGATGATAATTTGCAAAAATAACACTTAGACTTAAAAACAAGTAGTTAAAGGGTGAAAACCTAATCCATCCCCCCAACGACCCCGTAGGAGGCACGAACACCTCGCACGGGACCAATGTAACTTGTAGGAACTGACCGCGTAGTCTCGGGTCTCCCGGTTTGAGAATTTGACCATAATTTGCAAAAATTACACTGAGACTTAAAAACATGTCGTTAAAGGGTTAAAACGCAAACCAGCCCCAAAACGACCCCGTAAGAGGCACGAACACCTCGTACGGGACGAATGTAACTTGTAGAAACTGATCGCGTTGTCTCGTGTCTCTCGATTTATTTATATGATGATAGTTTATAAAAATCAACACTGAAACTGAAAAACAAGCCGTTAAAGAGTGAAAACCCAAACCAGTCCCCAAACGACCCCGTTGGAGGCACGAACACCTCATACGGGACCAATATAACTTTTTGGAACTTGGAACTCACCGTGTAGTCCAGGGTCTCTCGATTTTGAAATATGACAATAGTTTCCCGAAATCACACTTAGATTTAAAAATAAGTCGGTAAAGGGTGAAAACCCAAACCAGCTCCGTAAGAGGCACGAACACATCGCTCGGGACCAATAAAACTTATTGGAACTGACCGCGTAGTCCTGGGTCTTCCGGTTTGAGAATATGAGGATAATTTTAAAAAACAAAACTTAGACTTAAAAATAAGCCGTTAAAGGGTGAAAACCTAAACCAGCCCCCAAACGACCCCGTAGGAGGTACGAACACCTCGGACGGGACCAATGTAACTTGTAGGAACTGACCGCATAGTCCTGGGTCTCCCGGATTGAGAATATGACGATAATTTGCAAAAATCACACTTAGACTTAAAAATAAGGCGTTAAAGGGTGAAACCCCAAACCAGCCCCCAAACGACCCCGTAAGAGGCACGAACACCTCGCTCGGGACCAATGTAACTTGTAGGAACTGACCGCGTAGTCTCGGGTCTTTCGGTTTGAGAATATGATGATAATTTGCAAAAATCACACTTACACTTAAAACAAGTCGTTAAAGGGTGAAAACCCAAACCAACCCCCAAACGACCCCGTAAGAGGCACGAACACCTCGCTCGAGACCAATGTAACTTGTAGGAACTGATCGCGTACTCCCGGGTCTCCCGATTTTAGAATATGACGATAGTTTGCAGAAATCACACTTAGACTTAAGAATAAGCCGTTAAAGGGTGAAAACCCAAAACAACCCCCAAATGACCCTATAAGAGGCACGAACACCTCGCATGGGACCAATGTACCTTTGTTGGAACTAACCGCGTACTCCCGAGTTTTTCGGTTTGAGAATATGATGATAATTTGAAAAAATAACACTTAGACTTAAAAATAAGTCATTAAAGGGTGAAAATCTAAACCAGCCCCCAAACGACCCCGTAGGAGGCACGAACACCTCGGATGGGACCAATGTATCTTGTAGGAACTGACCGCGTAGTCCCGGGTCTCCCGATTTGAGAATATGACGATAATTTGCAAAAATCACAGTTAAACTTAAAAGAAGCCGTTAAAGGGTGAAAATCCAAACCCGCCCCCAAACGACCCCGTAAGAGGCACGAACATCTTGCTTGGGACCAATGTAACTTGTCGGAATTGACTACGTGGTCCCGGGTCTCCCGGCTTGAGAATATGATGATAATTTGAAAAAATGACACTTAGACATAAAAACAAGCCGTTAAACGATGAAAACCCAAACCAGCCCCCAAACGACCCCGTAAGAGGCACGAACACCTCGCTCGAGACCAATGTAACTTGTAGGAACTGATCGCGTACTCTCGGGTCTCTCGATTTGAGAATATGACGATAGTTTGCAGAAATCACACTTAGACTTAAAAAAAGCCGTTAAAGGGTGAAAACCCAAACCAACCCCCAAACGACCCCGTAACAGGCACGAACACCTCGCCCGGGACCAATGTAACTTGTAGGAACTGACCGTGTAGTCCCGGGTCTTCCGGTTTGAGAATACGATGATAATTTGCGAAAACAACACTTAGACTTAAAAACATGCCGTTAAAGGGTGAAAACCTAAACTAGCCCCCAAACGACCCCGTAGGAGGCACGAACACCTCGCACGGGACCAATGTAACTTGTAGGAAATGACCGCATAGTCCCGGGTCTCCCGATTTGAGAATATGACGATTATTTGAAAAAATCACACTTAGACTTAAAAACAAACCGTTAAAGGGTGAAAACCTAAACCATCCACAAAACGACCCCGTAAGAGGCACGAACACCTCGCCCGGTAGTCTCGGGTCTCCTGGTTTGAGAATATGACAATAGTTTGCAAAAATTTACACTTAGACTTAAAAAGAAGCCGTTGAAGGGTGAAAACCCAAACCAGCCACCAAACGACCCCGTTGGAGGCACGAACACCTCGTACGGGACCAATGTAACTTATAGGAACTGATCGCGTACTCCCGGGTCTCCCGATTTGAGAATATAACGATAGTTTGCAAAAATCACACTTAGACTTAGAAATAAGCCGTTAAAGGGTGAAAATCTAAACCAACCCCCAAACGACCCCGTAAGAGGCACGAAGACCTCGCACGGGACCAATGTAACTTGTAGGAACTGAACGCGTAGTCCCGGGTCTTCCGATTTGATAATATTATGATAATTTGCAAAAACAACACTTAGACTTAAAAATAAGCCGTTAAAGGGTAAAAACCTAATCTAGCCCCCAAACGACCCCGTAGGTGGCACGAACACCTCACACGGGACTAATGTAATTTGTTGGAACTGACCGCGTAGTCCCGGGTCTCCCGATTTGAGAATATGATGATAATTTGTAAAAATCACACTTAGACTTAAAAATAAACCGTTAGAGGGTGAAAACCCAAACCAACCACCAAATGACCCCGTAAGAGGCACGAACACCTCGCTCGGGACAAATGTAACTTGTAGGAACTGATCGCATAGTCCTGGGTCTCCCAATTTGAGAATATGATGATAATTTGCAAAAATTAACACTTAGACTTATAAATAAGCCATTGACGGGTGAAAACCCAAACCAGCCACCAAACGACCCCGTTGGAGGCACGAACAACTCGTACGGGACCAATGTAACTTATTGCAACTGACCACGTAGTCCCGAGTCTCCCGGTTCGAGCATATGACGATAGTTTGCAAAAATCACCCTTAAACTTATAAATAAGCCGTTAAAGGGTGAAAAACCAAACCAGCCACCAAACGACCCCGTAAGAGGCACGAACACCTCGCACGGGACCGATGTAACTTGTAGGAACTGACCGCGTAGTCCTGAGACTCCCGATTTGATAATATGATGATAATTTGCAAAAGTAACACTTAGACTTAAAAATAAGCCGTTAAAGGGTGAAAACCTAAACCAGCCCCCAAAGGACCCCGTAGGAGGGACGAACACCTCGCACGGGATCAATGTAACTTGTAGGAACTGACCGCGTAGTCCTGTGTCTCCCAGTTTGAGAATATGACGATAATTTACCAAAATCACACTTAGACTTAAAAACTAGCCGTTAAAGGGTGAAAACCCAAACCAAACCCCAAACGACCCCGTAAGAGGCACGAACACCTCACTTGGGACCAATGTAACTGGTAGGAATTGACCATGTAGTCCTGGGTGTCCTTGTTTGAGAATATGACGATAATTTGCAAAAATTAACACTTAGACTTAAAAACAAGCCGTTGAAGGGTGAGAACCCAAACCAGCCACCAAACGACCCCGTAAGAGGCACGAACACCTCGCTCGAGACCAATGTAACTTGGAGGAACTGATCGCGTACTCCAGTGTCTCCCGATTTGAGAATATGACGATAGTTTGCCAAAATCATACGTAGACTTAAAAATAAGCGGTTAAAGGGTGAAAACTGAAACCAACCCCCAAACGGACCCGTAAGAGGCACGAACACCTCGCACGGGACCACTGTAACTTGTAGGAACTGACCGCATAGTCTCGGGTCTCCCAGTTAGAGAATATGACGATAGTTTCAATAAATCACACTTAGACTTAAGAATAAGTCGTTAAAGGATGAAAACCCAAAACAACCCCCAAACGACCCCGTAAGAGGCACGAACACCTCGCACGGGACCAATGTAACTTGTAGGAAATAACCACGTAGTCCCGAGTTTTTCGGTTCGAGAATATGATGATAATTTGAAAAAACAACACTTAGACTTAAAAACAAGCCGTTAAAGGGTGAAAACCTAAACTAGCCCCCAAACGACCCCGTAGGAGGCACGAACACCTCGGACGGGACCAATGTAACTTGTAGGAACTGACCGCGTAGTCTCGGGTCTCCCGGTTTGAGAATATGACGATAATTTGCAAAAATCACACTTAGACTTAAAAACAAGCCGTTAATGGGTGAAAACTCAAACCAACCCCTAAACGACCCCGTAAGAGGCACGAACACCTCGCTCGGGACCAATGTAACTTGTAGGAACTAACCGCGTAGTCTCGAGACTTTCGGTTTGAGAATACGACGATAATTTGCAAAAATCACACTTACACTTAAAAACAAGTCGTTAATGGGTGAAAACCCAAAGCAGCCCCCAAACGACCCCGTAACAGGCACTGACACCTCGCACGGGACCAATTTAACTCGTAGGAACTGACTGCATAGTCCCGGGTCTTTCGGTTTGAGAATATGATGATAATTCTCGAAAATAAGACTTAGACTTAAAAACAAGCCGTTAAAGGGTGAAAACCTAAACTATCCCCCGAACGACCCCGTAGGAGGCACGAACACCTCGCACGAGACCAATGTAACTTGTAGGAACTGACCGCGTAGTTTCGGGTCTCCCGATTTGAGAATATGATGATAATTTGCAAAAATTACACTTAGACTTAAAAACAAGCCGTTAAAGGTTTAAAATGCAAACCAACCCCAAAACGACCTCGTAAGAGGCACGAACATCTCGTACGGGACCAATGTAACTTGTAGGAACTGATCGCGTAGTCCCGGGTCTCTCGATTTGAGAATATGACGATAGTTTATAAAAATCAACACTTAAACTTAAAAACAAGCCGTTAAAGAGTGAAAACCCAAACCTCCCCCAAACGACCCCGTTGGAGGCACGAACACCTCATACGGGACCAATATAACTTTTTGGAACTTGGAACTCACTGCGTAGTCCGGGGTCTCTCGATTTGGAAATATGACGATAGTTTGCCGAAATCACACTTAGATTTAAAAACAAGCCGTTAAAGGGTGAAAACCCAAACTAGCCCCCAAACGACCCCATAAGAGGCACGAACACATCGCACGGGACCAATGAAACTTGTTGGAACTGACCGCATAGTCCCGGGTCTTTCGGTTTGAGAATATGACGATAATTTGAAAAAACAACACTTAGACTTAAAAATAAGCCGTTAAAGGGTGAAAACCTAAACCAACCCCCAAATGACCCCGTAGGAGGCACGAACACCTCGGACGGGACCAATGTAACTTGTAGGAACTGACCATGTAGTCCCGGGTCTTCCGATTTGAGAATATGATGATAATTTGCAAAAATCACACTTACACTTAAAAACAAGCAGGTAAAGGGTGAAAACCCAAACCAACCCAAAAACGACCCCATAAGAGGCACAAACACCTCGATCTGGACCAATGTAACTTGTAGGAATTGACCACGTGGTCCCGGGCCTCCCGATTTGAGAATATGACGATAATTTTCAAATGACACTTGACATAAAAACAAGTCGTTAAAGGTTGAAAACCCAAATCATCCCCCAAACGACCCCGTAAGAGGCACGAACACCTCGCTTGAGACCAATGTAATTTGTAGGAACTGATCGCGTACTCCCGAGTCTCCCGATTTGAGAATATGATGATAGTTTGCAGAAATCACACTTAGACTTAAAAATAAGCCGTTAAAGGGTGAAAACCCAAACCATCCCCCAAACGACCCCGTAAGAGGGACGAACACCTCACACGGGACCAATGTAACTTGTAGGAACTAACCGCGTAGTCCTGGGTCTTCCGGTTTGAGAATATGATGATAATTTGCAAAAACAACACTTAGACTTAAAAACAAGCCGTTAAAGGGTGAAAACCTTAACCAGCCCCCAAACGACCCCGTAGGAGGCACGAACACCTCGTACAGGATCAATATAACTTTTTGGAACTTGGAACTCACCGCGTAGTTTGGGGTCTCTCGATTTGGAAATATGACAATAGTTTGCCAAAATCACACTTAGATTTAAAAACAAGCCGTTAAAGGGTGAAAACCCAAACCAGCCCCCAAACGACCCCTTAAGAGGCACGAACACATCGCACGGGACCAATGAAACTTGTTGGAACTGACCACGTAGTCCCGGGTCTTTCGGTTTGAGAATATGACGATAATTTGAAAAAACAACACTTAGACTTAAAAATAAGTCGTTAAAGGGTGAAAACCTAAACCAACCCCCAAATGACCCCGTAGGAGGCACGAACACCTCGGACGAGACTAATGTAACTTGTAGGAACTTACCATGTAGTCCCGGGTCTTTCGGTTTGAGAATATGATGATAATTTGGAAAAATCACACTTACACTTAAAAACAAGCCGGTAAAGGGTGAAAACCCAAACAAACCCAAAAACGACCCCATAAGAGGCACAAACACCTCGCTCTGGACCAATGTAACTTGTAGGAATTGACCACGTGGTCCCGGGTCTCCAGATTTGAGAATATGACGATAATTTTCAAATGACACTTGACATAAAACCAAGCCGTTAAAGGGTGAAAACCCAAACCATCCCCCAAACGACCCCGTAAGAGGCACGAACACCTCGCTCGAGACCAATGTAACTTGTAGGAACTGATCGCGTACTCACGGGTCTCCCGATTTGAGAATATGACGATAGTTTGCAGAAATCACACTTAGACTTAAAAATAAGCCGTTAAAGGTTGAAAACCAACCCCCAAACGACCCCGTAAGAGGGACGAACACCTCGCACATGACCAATGTAACTTGTAGGAACTAACCGCGTAGTCCCAGGTCTTTCGGTTTGAGAATATGATGATAATTTGCAAAAACAACACTAAGACTTAAAAATAAGCCGTTAAAGGGTGAAAACCAAAACCAACCCCCAAACGACCCCGTAGGAGGCACGAACACCTCGAACGGGACCAATGTAACTTGTAGGAACTCACCGCGTAGTCCCGGGTCTCCCGATTTGAGAATATGACGATAATTTGCAAAAATCACACTTACACTTAAAAACAAGCCGTTAAAGGGTGAAAACCCAAACCAGCCACCAAACGATCCCGTAAGAGGCACGAACGCCTCGCTCAGGACCAATGTAACTTTTAGGAATTAACCACGTGGTCCCGGGTCTCCCGATTTGAGAATATGATGATAATTTGCAAAAATGACACTTAGATTTAAAAACGAGACGTTAAAGTGTGAAAACCCAAACCAGCCCCCAAACGACCCCGTAAGAGGCACGAACACCTCGCTCGAGACCAATGTAACTTGTAGGAACTAATCGCGTACTCCCGGGTCTCCCGATTTGAGAATATGACGATAGTTTGTAGAAATCACATTTAGACTTAAAAATAAACCGTTAAAGGGTGAAAGACCAAACCAACCACACAACGACCCCGTAAGAGGCACGAACACCTCGCACGGGACCAATGTAACTTGTAGGAACTGACTGCGTAGTCCTGGGTCTTCCGGTTTGAGAATATGACGATAATTTGCAAAAATAATACTTGGACTTAAAAACAAGCCGTTAAAGGGTGAAAACCTAAACCAGCCCCCAAACGACCCCGTAGGTGGCATGAACACCTCGCACGGGACCAATGTAATTTGTTGGAACTGACCGCGTAGTCCCGGGTCTCCCGATTTAAGAATATGACGATAATTTGTAAAAATCACACTGAGACTTAGAAACAAACCGTTAAAGGGTGAAAACCCAAATCAGCCACCAAACGACTCCGTAAGAGGCATGAACACCTCGCTCGGGACTAAAGTAATTTGTAGGAACTGACCGCATAGTCCCGGGTCTCCCGATTTGAGAATATGACGATAATTTGTAAAAATTAACACTTAGACTTAAAAACAAGCCGTTGAAGTGTGAAAACCCAAACCAACCACCAAACGACCCCGTAAGAGGCACAAACATCTCGCTTGGGACCAATGTAACTTGTAGGAACTGACCGCGCAGTCCCGGGTCTCCCGGTTTGAGAATGTGACGATAATTAACAAAAATCACACTTAGACTTAAAAATAAGTTATTAAAGGGTGTAAACCCAAACCAGCCCCCAAACGACCCCGTAAGAGGCACGGACACCTCGTACGGGACTAATGTAACTGGTAGGAACTGACCGCGTAGTCCCGGGTATTCTAATAGGAGAATATGACGATAATTTGCAAAAATAACACTTAGACTTCAAAACAAGCCGTTAAAAGGTGAAAACCTAAACAAGCCCCCAAACGACGCCGTAGGTGGCACGAACACCTCACACGGGACCAATGTAATTTGTTGGTACTGACCGCGAAGTCCTCGGTCTCCCGATTTGAGAATATGACGATAATTTGCAAAAATCACACTTAGACTTAAAAAAACCCGTTAAAGGGTGAAAACCCAAACCACCCACCAAACGACCCCGTAAGAGGCATGAACACCTCGCTCGGGACCAATGTAACTTGTAGGAACTGACCTCATAGTCCCGGGTCTCCTGATTTGAGAATATGACGATAATTTGCAAAAATTAACACTTAGACTAAAAAATAAGTCGTTGAAGGGTGAAAAGCCAAACCAGCCCCTAAACGACCTCGTAGGAGGCACGAACACCTTGGACGGGACCAATGTAACTTGTGGAACTGACCAGGTAGTCTCGGGTCTCTCAGTTTGAGAATATGATGATAATTTGCAAAAATCACACTTAGACTTAAAAACAAGCCAGTAAAGGGTGAAAACCCAAACCAGCCCCCAAGCGACCCCGTAAGAGGCACGAACACCTCGCTCGGGACAAATGTAACTTGTAGGAATTCCCCAAGTGGTCCCGGGTCTCTCTGTTTGAGAATATGATGATAATTTGCAAAAATGACACTTAGACTTAAAAATAAGCCGTTAAAGGGTGAAAACCCAAACCAGCCCCCAAAGGACCCCGTAGGAGGGAAGAACACCTCGCACGGGACCAATGTAACTTGTAGGAACTGACCGCGTAGTCCTGTGTCTCCCGGTTTGAGAATATGATGATAATTTACAAAAATCACACTTAGACTTAATAATAAGCCGTTAAAGGGTGAAAACACAAACCAACCCCCAAACGACCCTGTTGGAGGCACGAACACCTCGCTCAGGACCAATGTAACTTGTAGGAACTGACCGCGTAGTCCCGGGTCTCCCTATTTTAGAATCTGACGATAATTTGGAAAAATCACACTTAGACTTAAAAACAAGCCGTGAAAGGGTGAAAATCCAAACCAGCCCCCAAACGACCTCGTAAGAGGCACGAACACCTCGTACGGGACCAATGTAACATGTAGGAACTGATTGCGTAGTCCAGGATCTCCCGATTTGAGCATATGATGGCATTTTACAAAAATCAAAACTTAAAATTTAAAAATAAGCCGTTAAAGGGTGAAAGCCCAAACCAGCCCCCAAACGACCCCGCAAGAGGCACAAAAAACTTGCACGGGACCAATGTAACTTTTAGGAACTGACCGCGTAGTCCCGAGTCTCCCGATTTGAGAATATGATGATAATTTGTAAAAATAACACATAGACTTAAAAACAAGCCGTTAAAGGGTGAAAAACTAAACCAGCCCCCTAAGTACCCCGTAGGAGGGACGATCACCTCGCATGGGACCAATGTAACTTGTAGGAACTGACCGCGTAGTCCTGGGTCTCCCAGTTTGAGAATATGACTATAATTTGCAAAATCACAATTAAACTTTAAAACAAGCCGTTAAAGGGTGAAAACCAAAACCAGTCCTCAAACGACCCCGTTAGAGGCACGAACACCTCGTACGGGACCAATGTAACGTGTTGGAACTAACCGCGTAGTCCCAGATCTTCTGATTTGAGAATATGATGATAGTTTGCCAAAATCACACTTAGACATAAAAACAAGCCGTTAAAGGGTGAAAACCCAAACCAGCCCCCAAACGACCCCCTAAGAGGTACAAATACCTCGCTCGGGACCAATGTAACTTGTAGGAACTGATCGCGTAGTCTCGGGTCACCCTGTTTCAGAATATGACGATAATTTAAAAAAATCACACTTAGACATAAAATTAAGTCATTAATGGGTGAAAACCCAAACCAACCCCCAAACGACCCCGTAAGAGGCACGGACACCTCGTACGGGACCAATCCAACTTGTTGGAATTGATCGCGTAGTCCTGGATCTCCCGGATTGAGCATATGACAACAGTTTGCAAAAATCAACACTTAAAATTTAAAAACAAGCCGTTAAAGGGTGAAAGCCCAAACCAGCCCCCAAACGACCCCGTAAGAGGCACGAACACCTCGTACGGGACCAATGTAACTTGTAGGAACTTATCGCGTAGTCCCAGGTCTCCCGGTTTGAGAATATGACGATATTTTGCAAAAGTCAACACTTAAACTTAAAAATAAGTCGTTAAAGCGTGAAAACCCAAACCAACCCCCAAATGACCCCGTTGGAGGCACGAACACCTCGTACGGGACCAATGTAACTTGTTGGAATTGACCGTGTAGTCCCGGGTCTCCTGATTTGAGAATATGACAATAGTTTGCCAAAATCATACTTAGACTTAAAAATAAGCCGTTTAAGGGTGAAAACTAAAACCAACCCCCAAACGGACGCGTAAGAGGCACGAACACCTCGCGCGGGACCAATGTAACTTGTACGAACTGACTGCATAGTCCCGAGTCTCTCGGTTTGGGAATATGATGATAATTTGCTAAAACAACACTTAAACTTAAAAACAAGCCGTTAAAGGGTGAAAACCTAAACCAGTCCCCAAACGACCCGTAGGAAGCATGAACACCTCGCGTAGTCCCGGGTCTCCCGGATTGAGAATATGACGATAATTTGCAAAAATCACACTTAGACTTAAAAATAAGCCGTTAAAGGGTGAAAACCAAAACCAGCCCCCAAACGACCCCGTAAGAGGCACGAACACCTCGCTCGGGACCAATGTAACTTGTAGGAACTGACCGCGTAGTCTCGGGTCTCTCGATTTCAGAATATGACAATTATTTGTAAAAAGCACACTTAGACTTAAAAACAAATCGTTAAAGGGTGAAAACCCAAACCAGCCCCCAAACGACCCCGTAAGGGGCATGGACACATCGTACGAGACTAATGTAACTTATAGGAACTCATTGCGTTATCCCGGGTCTCCTGGTTTGAGAATATGGCGGTAGGTTGTAAAAATTAACACTTAAACTTAGAAATAAGCCGTTAAAGGGTGAAAACCGAAACCATCCCCCCAACAACCCCTTAGGAGGCACGAACACCTCGCATGGGACCAATGTAACTTGTAGGAACTGACCGCGTAGTCCTGGGTCTCCCGATTTCAGAATATGACGATAATTTGCAAAAATCACACTTAGACTTAAAAATAAGCCATTAAAGGGTGAAAACCTAAACCAGCCCCCAAACGACCCCATAGGAGGCACGAACACCTCAGACGGGACCAATGTAACTTGTAGGAAATGACCGCGTACTCTCGGGTCTCTCGATTTGATAATATGACGATAGTTTTTCGAAATCACGCTTAGACTTAAGAATAAGCTGTTAAAGGGTGAAAACCCAAACCAGCCCCCAAATGACCCATTAAGAGGCAGGAATACCTCGCACGGGACCAATGTAAGTTGTAGGGACTGACCGCGTAGTCCCGGGTCTTTCGGTTTGAGAATATAATGATAATTTGGAAAAACAACACTTAGACTTAAAAACAAGCCGTTAAAGGGTGAAAACCTAAACTTTCCCCTAAACGACCCCGTAGGAGGCACGAACACCTCGGCCGGGACCATTGTAACTTGTAGGAACTGACCGCGTAGTCCCGGGTCTCTCGGTTTGAGAATATGAGGATAATTTGCAAAAATCACACTTAAACTTAAAAATAAGCCAGTAAAGGGTGAAAACCCAAACCAGCCCCTAAGCGACCCCGTAAGAGGCACGACCACCTCGCTCTGGACCAATGTAACTTATAGGAATTCACCACGTGGTCCCGGGTCTATCTGTTTGAGAATATGATGATAATTTGCAAAAATGACACTTAGACTTAAAAACAAGCCGGTAAAGTGTGAAAACCCAAACCAGCCCCCAAACGACCCCGTAAGAGGCACGAACACCTCGCTCGAGACCAATATAACTTGTAGGAACTGATCGCGTACTCCAGGGTCTCCCGATTTGAGAATATGACGATAGTTTGTAGAAATCACATTTAGACTTAAAAATAAACCGTTAAAGGCTGAAAGCCCAAACCAACCCCCAAACGACCCCGCAGGAGGCACGAACACCTCGCACGGGACCAATGTAACTTGCAGGAACTGACTGCATAGTCCCAGGTCTTCCGATTTGAGAATATGATGATAATTTGCAAAAATAACACTTAGACTTAAAAATAAGCCGTTAAAGGATGAAAACCTAAACCAGCCCCCAAATTACCCCGTGTGAGGCACGAACGCCTCGCATGGGACAAATGTAACTTGTAGGAAATGACCGCGTAGTCCAAGATCTCCCGATTTGAGAATATGATGATAATTTGCAAAAATCACACTTAGACTTAAAAATAAGCCGTTGAAGGGTGAAAACCCAAACCAGCCACCAAACGACCCCGTTGGAGGCACGAACACCTCGTACGGGACCAATGTAACTTGTAGGAACTGATCGCGTACTTCCGGGTCTCCCGATTTGAGAATATGACAAAAGCTTGCAAAAATCACTCTTAAACTTAAAAATAAGTCGTTAAAGGGTGAAAACCCAAACCAACCCCCAAACGACCCCGTAAGAGGCACGAACACCTCGCACGGGACCAATGTAACTTGTAGGAACTGACTGCGTAGTCCTGGGTCTTCCGGTTTGAGAATATGACGATAATTTGCAAAAATAATACTTAGACTTAAAAATAAGCCGTTAAAGGGTGAAAACCTAAACCAGCCTCCAAACGACCCCGTAGGTGGCATGAACACCTCGCACGGGACCAATGTAATTTATTGGAACTGACCGCGTAGTCCCGGGTCTCCCGATTTAAGAATATGACGATAATTTGTAAAAATCACACTTAGACTTAAAAACAAACCGTTAAAGGTTGAAAATCTAAACCAGCCACCAAACAACCCCGTAAGAGGCACGAACACCTCGCTCGGGACTAATGTAATTTGTAGGAACTGACCGCATAGTCCCGGGTCTCCCGATTTGAGAATTTGACGATAATTTGCAAAAATTAACACTTAGACTTAAAAACAAGCCGCTGAAGTGTGAAAACCCAAACCAACCACCAAACGACCCTGTAAAAGGCACAAACACCTCGCTTGGGACCAATGTAACTTGTAGGAACTGACCGCGCAGTCCCGGGTCTCCCGGTTGGAGAATATGACGATAATGAACAAAAATCACACTTAGACTTAAAAACAAGTCGTTAAAGGGTGTAAACCCAAACCAGCTCCCAAACGACCCCGTAAGAGGCACGAACACCTCGTACCGGACTAATGTAATTGGTAGGAACTGACCGCGTAGTCCCGGGTATTCTAATTTGAGAATATGACGAGAATTTGAAAAATAACACTTAGACTTAAAAACAAGCCGTTAAAAGGTGAAAACGTAAACCAGCCCCCAAACGACCCCGTAGGTGGCACGAACACCTAACACGGGACTAATGTAATTTATTGGAACTGACCGCGTAGTCCTGGGTCTCCCGATTTGAGAATATGACGATAATTTGCAAAAATCACACTTAGACATAAAAAAAAACCCGTTAAAGGGTGAAAATCCAAACCAGCCACCAAACGACCTCGTAAGGGGCATGAACACCTCGCTCGGGACCAATGTAACTTGTAGGAACTGACCGCATAGTCCCGGGTCTCCTGATTTGAAAATATGACGATAATTTTCAAAAATTAGCACTTAGACTAAAAAATAAGCCGTTGAAGGGTGAAAAGCCAAACCAGCCCCCAAACGACCCCGTAGGAGGCACGAACAGTTTGGACGGGTCGGGTCTCTCAGTTTGAGAATATGACGATAATTTGCAAAAATCACGCTTAGACTTAAAAACAAGCCAGTAAAGGGTGAAAACCCAAACCAGCCCCTAAGCGACCCCGTAAGAGGCACAAACACCTCGCTCGGGACCAATGTAACTTGTACGAATTCACCAAGTGGCCCCGGGTCTCTCTGTTTGAGAATATGATGATAATTTGCAAAAATGATACTTAGACTTAAAAATAAGCCGTTAAAGGGTGAAAACCCAAACCAGCCCCCAAAGGACCCCGTAGGAGGGACGAACACGTCGCACGGGACCAATGTAACTTGTAGGAACTGACCGCGTAGTCCTGTGTCTCCCGGTTTGAGAATATGACGATAATTTAAAAAAATCACACTTAGACTTAATAATAAGCCGTTAAAGGGTGAAAACACAAACCAGCCCCCAAACAACCCTGTAGGAGGAACGAACACCTCGCTCAAGACCAATGTAACTTGTAGGAACTGACCGCGTAGTCCCGGGTCTCCCGATTTGAGAATCTGACGATAATTTGCAAAAATCACACTTAGACTTAAAAACAAGCCGTGAAAGGGTGAAAATCCAAACCAGCCCCCAAACGACCCCGTAAGAGGCATGGACACCTCGTACGGGACCAATGTAACTTGTAGGAACTGATCGCGTAGTCCAGGATCTCCCGGTTTGAGCATATGACGACAGTTTGCAAAAATCAACACTTAAAATTTAAAAACAAGCCGTTAAAGGGTGAAAGCCCAAACCAGCCCCCAAACGACCCCGCAAGGGACACAAACAACTTGCACGGGACCAATGTAACTTTTAGGAACTGATCGCGTAGTCCCGAGTCTCCCGATTTGAGAATATGATGATAATTTGTAAAAATAAAACTTACACTTAAAAACAAGTTGTTAAAGGGTGAAAAACTAAACCAGCCCACGAAGGATCCCGTATAAGGGACGATCACCTCGCACGGGACCAATGTAACTTGTAGGAACTCACCGCGTAGTCCTGGGTCTCCCATTTTGAGAATATGACGATAATTTGCAAAATCACAATTAAACTTTAAAACAAGGCGTTAAAGGGTGAAAACCCAAACCAATCCTCAAACGACCCCGTTGGAGGCAGTAACACCTCATACGGGCCAATGTAACGTGTTGGAACTAACCGCGTAGTCTCGGGTCTCCTGCTTTGAGAATATGACGATAGTTTTGCCCAAATCACACTTAGACATAAAAACAAGCCGTTAAAGGGTGAAAACCCAAACCAGCCCCCAAACGACCCCGTAAGAGGTACAAATACCTCGCTCGAGAACAATGTAACTTGTAGGAACTGATCGCGTAGTCTCGGGTCACCCGGTTTGAGAATATGACGATAATTAAAAAAAATCACACTTAGACTTAAAATTAAGTCGTTAATGGGTGAAAACCCAAACCAACCCCCAAACGACCCCGTAAGAGGCACGAACACCTCGTACGGGACCAATCTAACTTGTAGGAATTGATCGCGTAGTCCCGGATCTCCCGGTTTGAGCATATGATAACAGTTTGGAAAAATCAACACTTAAAATTTAAAAACGAGCTGTTAAAGGGTGAAAGCCCAAACCAGCCCCCAAACGACCCCGTAAGAGGCATGAACAGCTAACACGGGACCAATGTAACTTGTAGGAACTGACTGCGTAGTCCTGGGTCTTCCGGTTTGAGAATATTACGATAATTTGCAAAAATAATACTTAGACTTAAAAACAAGCTGTTAAAGGGATGAAAACTTAAACCAGCCCCAAACGACCCCGTAGGTGGCATGAACACCAATGTAATTTGTTGGAACTGACCGCGTAGTCCCGGGTCTCCCGATTAAAGAATATGATGATAATTGGTAAAAATCACACTTAGACTTAAAAACAAACCGTTAAAGGTTGAAAACCCAAACTAGCCACCAAACGACCCTGTAAGATGCACGAACACCTCGCTCGGGACTAATGTAATTTGTAGGAACTGACCGCATAGTCCCGAGTCTCCCGATTTGAGAATATGACGATAATTTGCAAAAATTAACACTTAGACTTAAAAACAAGCCGTTGAAGTGTGAAAACCCAAACCAACCACCAAACGACCCCGTAAGAGGCACAAACACCTCGCTTGGGACCAATGTAACTTGTAGGAACTGACCGCGCAGTCCCAGGTCTCCCGGTTTGAGAATATGACGATAAATAACAAAAATCACACTTAGAATTAAAAACAAGTCGTTAAAGGGTGTAAACCCAAACCAGCCCCCAAATGACCCCGTAAGAGGCACGAACACCTCGTACGGGACTAATGTAATTGGTAGGAACTGGCCGCGTAGTCCCGAGTCTTCCAATTCGAGAATATGACGATAATTTGCAAAAATAACACTTAGACTTAATAATAAGCCGTTAAAGGGTGAAAACACAAACCAGCCCCCAAACAACCCTGTAAGAGGCACGAACAACTCGCTAAGGACCAATGTAACTTGTCGGAACTGACCGCGTAGTCGCGGGTCTCCCGATTTGAGAATCTGATGATAATTTGCAAAAATCACACTTAGACTTAAAAACAAGCCGTGAAAGGGTGAAAATCAAAACCAGCCCCCAAACGACCCCGTAAGAGTCACGAACACCTCGTACGGGACCAATGTAACTTGTAGGAACTGATCGCGTAGTCCAGGATCTCCCGGTTTGAGCATATGACGACAGTTTGCAAAAATCAACACTTAAAATTTAAAAACAAGCCGTTAAAGGGTGAAAGCCCAAACCAGCCCCCAAACGACCCCGCAAGGGACACAAACAACTTGCACGGGACCAATGTAACTTTTAGGAACTGACCGCGTAGTCCCGAGTCTGCCGATTTGAGAATATGATGATAATTTGTAAAAATAACACTTAGACTTAAAAACAAGCCGTTAAAGGGTGAAAAACTAAACCAGCCCACAAAGGACCCCGTATAATTGACGATAACCTCGCACGGGACCAATGTAACTTGTAGGAACTGACCGCGTAGTCCTGGGTCTCCCAGTTTGAGAATATGACGATAATTTGCAAAATCACAATTAAACTTTAAAACAAGCCGTTAAAGGGTGAAAACCCAAACCAATCCTCAAACGACCCCGTTGGAGGCAGTAACACCTCGTACGGGACCAATGTAACGTGTTGGAACTAACCGCGTAGTCTTGGGTCTCCTGATTTGAGAATATGACGATCGTTTGCCAAAATCACACTTAGACATAAAAACAAGCCGTTAAAGGGTGAAAACCCAAACCAACCCCCAAACGACCCCGTAAGAGGTACAAATACCTCGCTCGGGAACAATGTAACTTGTAGGAACTGATCGTGTAGTCTCGGGTCACCCGGTTTGAGAATATGACGATAATTTAAAAAAATCACACTTAGACTTAAAATTAAGTCGTTAATGGGTGAAAACCCAAACCAACCCCCAAACAACCCCGTAAGAGGCACGTACACCTCTTACGGGACCAATCTAACTTGTAGGAATTGATCGCGTAGTCCCGGATCTCCCGGTTTGAGCATATGACAACACTTTGGAAAAATCAACACTTCAAATTAAAAAACGAACCGTTAAAGGGTGAAAGCCCAAACCAGCCCCCAAACGACCCCGTAAGAGGCACGAACACCTCACACGGGACCAATGTACCTTGTAAGAACTGACTGCGTAGTCCTGGGTCTTCCGGTTTGAGAATATGATGATAATTTGCAAAAATAATACTTAGACTTAAAAACAAGCCGTTAAAGGGCGGAAAACCTAAACCAGCCCCCAAACGACCCCGTAGGTGGCATGAACACCTCGCACGGGACCAATGTAATTTGTTGGAACTGACCGTGTAGTCCCGGGTCTCCCGATTTAAGAATATGACAATAATTTGTAAAAATCACACTTAGACTTAAAAACAAACCGTTAAATGTTGAAAACCCAAACCAGCCACCAAACGACCCCGTAAGAGGCACGAACACCTCGTTCGGGACTAATGTAATTTGTAGGAACTGACCGCATAGTCCCGAGTCTCCCGATTTGAGAATATGACGATAATTTGCAAAAATTAACACTTAGACTTAAAAACAAGCCGTTGAAGTGTGAAAACCCAAACCAACCACCGAACGACCCCGTAAGAGGCACAAACACCTCGCTTGGGACCAATGTAACTTGTAGGAACTGACCGCGCAGTCCCGGGTCTCCCGGTTTGAGAATATGATGATAATTAACAAAAATCACACTTAGACTTAAAAACAAGTCGTTAAAGGGTGTAAACCCAAACCAGCCCCAAACGACCCCGTAAGAGGCACGAACACCTCGTACGAGACTAATGTAATTGGTAGGAACTGACCACGTAGTCTCGGGTATTCCAATTTGAGAATATGACAATAATTTGCAAAAATAACACTTAGACTTAAAAACAAGCCGTTAAAAGGTGAAAACCTAAACCAACCCCCAAACGACCCCGTAGGTGGCACGAACACCTCACACGGGACCAATGTAATTTGTTGGAACTGACCGCGTAGTCCCGGGTCTCCCGATTTGAGAATATGACGATAATTTGCAAAAATCACACTTAGACATAAAAAAAACCGTTAAAGGGTGAAAATCCAAACCAGCCACCAAACGACCCTGTAAGAGGCATGAACACCTCGCTCGGGACCAATGTAACTTGGAGGAACTGGCCGCATAGTCCCCGGTCTCCTGATTTGAGAATATGACGATAATTTGCAAAAATTAACACTTAGACTAAAAAATAAGCCGTTGAAGGGTGAAAAGCCAAACCAGCCCCCAAACGACCCCGTATGAGGCACGAACACCTCGGACGGGACCAATGTAACTTGTAGGAACTGACTAGGTAGTCACGAGTCTCTCAGTTTGAGAATATGACGATAATTTGCAAAAATCACACTTAGACTTAAAAACAAGCCAGTAAATGGTGAAAACCCAAACCAGCCCCTAAGCGACCCCGTAAGAGGCACGAACACCTCGCTCGGGACCAATGTAACTTGTAGGAATTCACCAAGTGGTCCCGGGTCTCTCTATTTGAGAATATGATGATAATTTTCAAAAATGACACTTAGACTTAAAAATAAGCCGTTAAAGGGTGAAAATCCAAACCAGCTCCCAAAGGACCCCGTAGGAGGGACGAACACCTCGCACGGGACCAATGTAACTTGTAGGAAATGACCGCGTAGTCCTGTGTCTCCCGGTTTGAGAATATGATGATAATTTACAAAAATCACACTTAGACTTAATAATAAGCCGTTAAAGGGTGAAAACACAAACCAACCCCCAAACAACCCTATAGGAGGCACGAACACCTCGCTCAGGACCAATGTAACTTGTCGGAAGTGACCGCGTAGTCCCGGGTCTCCCGATTTGAGAATCTGATGATAATTTGCAAAAATCACACTTAGACTTTAAAACAAGTCGTGAAAGGGTGAAAATAAAAACCAGCCCCCAAACGACCCCGTAAGAGTCACGAACACCTCATACGGGACCAATGTAACTTGTAGGAACTGATCGCGTAGTCCAGGATCTCCCGGTTTGAGCATATGACGACAGTTTGCAAAAATCAACACTTAAAATTTAAAAATAAGCCGTTAAAGGGTGAAAGCCCAAACCAGCCCCCAAACGACCCCGCAAGGGACACAAACAACTTGCACGGGACCAATGTAACTTTTAGGAACTGACCGCGTAGTCCCGAGTCTCCCGATTTGAGAATATGATGATAATTTGTAAAAATAACACTTAGACTTAAAAACAAGCCATTAAAGGGTGAAAAACTAAACCAGCCCCCAAAGGACCCCGTAGAAGGGACGATCACCTCGCACGGGACCAATGTAACTTGTAGGAACTGACCGCGTAGTCCTGGGTCTCCCTGTTTGAGAATATGACGATAATTTGCAAAATCACAATTAAACTTTAAAACAAGCCGTTAAAGGGTGAAAACCCAAACCAGTCCTCAAACGACCCCGTTGGAGGCACTAACACCTCGTACGGGACCAATGTAACATGTTGGAACTAACCGCGTACTCTCGGGTCTCCTGATTTGAGAATATGACGATAGTTTGCAAAATCACACTTAGACATAAAAACAAACCGTTAAAGGGTGAAAACCCAAACCAGCCCCCAAACGACCCCGTAAGAGGTACAAATACGTCGCTCGGGACCAATCTAACTTGTAGGAATTGATCACGTAGTCCTGGGTCTCCCGATTTAAGAATATGACGATAATTTGTAAAAATCACCCTTAGACTTGAAAACAAACCGTTAAAGGTTGAAAACCCAAACCAGCCACCAAACGACCCCGTAAGAGGCACGGACACCTGGCTCGGGACTAATGTAATTTGTAGGAACTGACCGCATAGTCCCGGGTCTCTCGATTTGAGAATATGATGATAATTTGCAAAAATTAACACTTAGACTTAAAAACAAGCCGTTGAAGTGTGAAAACCCAAACCAACCACCAAACGACCCCGTAAGAGGCATAAACACCTCGCTTGCGACCAATGTAACTTGTAGGAACTGACCGCGCAGTCCCGGGTCTCCCGGTTTGAGAATATGACAATAATTAACAAAAATCACACTTAGACTTAAAAACAAGTCGTTAAAGGGTGTAAACCCAAACCAACCCCCAAACGACCCCGTAAGAGGCACGAACACCTCGTACGGGACTAATGTAACTGGTAGGAACTGACCGCGTAGTCCCGGGTCTTCCAATTTGAGAATATGACGATAATTTGCAAAAATAACACTTAGACTTAAAAACAAGCCGTTAAAAGGTGAAAACCTAAACCATCCCCCAAACGACCCCGTAGGTGGCACGAACACCTCCCACGGGACCATTGTAATTTGTTGGAACTGACCGCGTAGTCCCGGGTCTCCCGATTTGAGAATTTGACGATAATTTGCAAAAATCACACTTAGACTTAAAAAAACCCGTTAAAGGGTGAAAATCCAAACCAGCCACCAAACGACCCCGTAAGAGGCATGAACACCTCGCTCGGGACCAATGTAACTTGTAGGAACTGACCGCATAGTCCCGCGTCTCCTGATTTGAGAATATGACGATAATTTGCAAAAATTAACACTTAGACTAAAAAATAAGCCGTTGAAGGGTTAAAAGCCAAACCAACCCCCAAATGACCCCGTTGGAGGCACGAACACCTTGGACGGGACCAATGTAACTTGTAAGAACTGACTAGGTAGTCTCGGGTCTCTCAGTTTGAGAATATGATGATAATTTGCCAAAATCACACTTAGACTTAAAAACAAGCCAGTAAATGGTGAAAACCCAAACCAGCCCCTAAGCGACCCCGTAAGAGGCACGAACACCTCACTCGGGACCAATGTAAATTGTAGGAATTCACCAAGTGGTCCCGCGTCTCTCTATTTGAGAATATGATGATAATTTGCAAAAATAACACTTAGACTTAAAAATAAGCCGTTAAAGGGTGAAAACCCAAACCAGCCCCCAAAGGACCCCGTAGGAGGGACGAACACCTCGCACGGGACCAATGTAACTTGTAGGAACTGTCCGCGTAGTCCTGTGTCTCCCGGTTTGAGAATATGACAATAATTTACTAAAATCACACTTAGACTTAATAATAAGCCGTTAAAGGGTGAAAACACAAACCAACCCCCAAACAACCCTGTAGGAGGCACGAACACCTCGCTCAGGACCAATGTAACTTGTAGGAACTGACCGCGTAGTCCCGGGACTCCCGATTTGAGAATATGACGATAATTTGCAAAAATCACACTTAGACTTAAAAACAAGCCGTGAAAGGGTGAAAATCCAAACCAGCCCCAAAACGACCCTGTAATAGGCACGAACACCTCGTACGGGACCAATGTAACTTGTAGGAACTGATCGCGCAGTCCAGGATCTCCCGGTTTGAGCATATGACGACAGTTTGCAAAAATCAACACTTAAAATTTAAAAACAAGCTGTTAAAGGGTGAAAGCCCAAACCAGCCCCCAAACGACCCCGCAAGAGGCACAAACAACTTGCACGGGACCAATGTAACTTTTAGGAACTGACCGCGTAGTCCCGAGTCTCCCAATTTGAGAATATGATGATAATTTGTAAAAATAACACTTAGACTTAAAAACAAGCCGTTAAAGGGTGAAAAACTAAACCAGCCCCCAAAGGACCCCGTAGAAGGGACGATCACCTCGCACGGGACCAATGTAACTTGTAGGAACTGTCGGCGTAGTCCTGGGTCTCCCAGTTTGAGAATATGACGATAATTTGCAAAATCACAATTAAACTTTAAAACAAGTCGTTAAAGGGTGAAAACCTACACCACTCCTCAAACGACCCCGTTGGAGGCACTAACACCTTGTACGGGACCAATGTAACGTGTTGGAACTAACCGCGTAGTCCCGGGTCTCCTGATTTGAGAATATGATGATAGTTTTCCAAAATCACACTTAGACATAAAAACAAGCCGTTAAAGGGTGAAAACCCAAACCAGACCCCAAACGACCCCGTAAGAGGTACACATACCTCGCTCGGGACCAATGTAACTTGTAGGAACTGATCGCGTAGTCTCGGGTCACCCGGTTTGAGAATATGACGATAATTTAAAAAAATCACACTTAGACTTAAAATTAAGTCGTTAATGGGTGAAAACCCAAACCAACCCCCAAATGACCCCGTAAGAGGCACGAACACCTCGTATGGGACCAATCTAACTTGTAGGAATTGATCGCGTAGTCCCGGATCTCCCGATTTGAGCATATGACAACAGTTTGCAAAAATGAACACTTAAAATTTAAAAACAAGCCTTTAAAGCGTGAAAGCCGTTACCAGCCCCCAAACGACCCCGTAAGAGGCACGAACACCTCGTACGGGACCACTGTTACTTGTAGAAACTTATCGCGTAGTCCCAGGTCTCCCGGTTTGAGAATATGACGATATTTTGCAAAAGTCAACACTTAAACTTAAAAATAAGCCGTTAAAGGGTGAAAACCCAAACCAGCCCCCAAACGACCCCGTTGGAGGCACGAACACCTCGTACGGGACCAATGTAACTTTTTGTAATTGACCGTGTAGTCCCGGGTCTCCCGATTTGAGAATATGACAATAGTTTGCCAAAATCATACTTAGACTTAAAAACAAGCCGTTAAAGGGTGAAAACTGAAACCAACCCCCAAACGGACGCGTAAGAGGCACGGACACCTCGCGCGGGACCAATGTAACTTGTACGAACTGACTGCATAGTCCCGAGTCTCCCGGTTTGGGAATATGATGATAATTTGCTAACACAACACTTAAACTTAAAAATAAGCCGTTAAAGGGTGAAAACCTAAACCAGTCCCCAAACGACCCCGTAGGAAGCATGAACACCTCGCGTAGTCCCGGGTCTCCCAGTTTGAGAATATGACGATAATTTACAAAAATGACACTTAGACTTAAAAACAAGCCGTTAAAGGGTGAAAATCCAAACCAGCCCCCTAACGACCCCGTAAGAGGCACGAACACCTCAGACGGGACCAATATAACTTGTAGGAACTGACCGCGTAGTCTCGGGTCTCTCGATTTCAGAATATGACAATTATTTGTAAAAAGCACACTTAGACTTAAAAACAAACCGTTAAAGGGTGAAAACCCAAACCAGCCCCCAAACGACCCCGTAAGAGGCACGAACACCTCGCTCAAGACCAATGTAACTTGTAGGAACTGATCGCGTACTCCTGGGTCTCCCGATTTGAGAATATGACGATAGTTTGCAAAAATCACACTTAGACTTAAAAATAAGCCATTAAAGGGTGAAAACCCAAACCAACCCCCAAACGACCCCGTAAGAGGCATGAACACCTCGCACGGGACCAATGTAATTTATATGAACTGATCGCGTAGTCTCGGGTCTTCCGGTTTGCGAATATGACTATAATTTGCAAAAACAACACTTAGACTTAAAAACAAGTCGTTAAAGGGTGAAAACCTAAACCAGCCCCCAAACGACCCCGTAGGTGGCACGAACACCTCGCTCGAGACCAATGTAACTTGTAGGAACTGATCGCGTACTCCCGGGTCTCCCGATTTGAGAATATGACGATAGTTTGCAAAAATCACACTTAGACTTAAAAATAAGACGTTAAAGGGTGAAAAACCAAACCAGCCCCCAAACGACCCCACAAGAGGCACGGACAACTTGCACGGGACCAATGTAACTGTTAGGAACTGACCATGTAGTCCCGAGTCTCCCGATTTGAGAATATGATGATATTTTGTAAAAATAACACTTAGACTTAAAAACAAGTCGTTAAAGGGGGAAAACCTAAATCAACCCCCAAAGGACCCCGTAGAAAGGACGAACACCTCGCACGGGACCATTATAACTTGTATGAACTAACCGCGTAGTCCTGGGTCTCCTAGTTTGAGAATATGATGATAATTTGCAAAATCACAATTAGACTTAAAAACAAGTCGTTAAAGGGTGAAAACCCAAACCAGTCCTAAATGACCCCGTTGGAGGCACGAACACCTCGTACGGGTCCAATGAAATGTCTTGGAACTAACCGCGTAGTCCTGGGTCTCCCGATTTGAGAATATGACGATAGTTTGCCAAAATCACACTTAGACATAAAAACAATCCGTTAAAGGGTGAGAACCCAAACCAGCCCCCAAACGATCCCGTAAGAGGGACAAACACCTCGCTCGGGTCCAATGTAACTTGTAGGAACCGATCGCGTAGTCCCCGGTCTCCCGATTTGAGAATATGACGATAATTTAAAAAAATCACACTTAGACTTAAAAACATGTCGTTAAAGGGTGAAAACTGAAACCAGCCCCCAAACGACCCCGTAAGAGGCACGAACACCTCGTACGGGACCAATGTAACTTGTAGGAACTGATCGCGTAGTCCAGGATCTCCCGATTTGAGCATATGAGGTCTGTTTGCAAAAATCAACACTTAAAACTTAAAAATAAGCCGTTAAAGGGAGAAAACCCAAACCAACCCGTAATTAACCCCGTAAGAGGCACGAACACCTCGTACGGGACCAATGTAACTTGAAGGAACTTATCGCGTAGTCCCGGGTCTCCTGGTTTGAGAATATGACGATAGTTTGCAAAATTCATCACCTAGACTTCAAAATAAGCCGTTAAAGGGTGAAAACCCAAACCAGCACCCAAACGGCCCCGTAAGAGGCACGAACACGTCGTACGGGACCAATATAACTTGTAAGAACTTATCGCGTAGTCTCAGGTCTCCAGGTTTGAGAATACGATTATAGTTTGCAAAAATCAACATTTAAACTTAAAAACAAGTCGTTAAAGGGTGAAAACACAAACCAGCCCCAAAACGACCCCGTTGGAGGCACGAACACTTCGTACGGGACCAATGTAACTTATTGGAACTGAACGTGTAGTCCCGGGTCTCCCGATTTGAGAATATGATGATAGTTTGCCAAAATCATACTTAAACTTAAAAACAAGCTGTTAAAGGGTGAAAACCGAAACCAACCCCCAAACGGACCCATAAGTGGAACGAACACCTCGCACGGGACCAATGTAACTTGTAGGAACTGAATGCATAATCCCGGGTCTCTCGGTTTGAGAATATGACGATAATTAGCAAAAACAACACTTAAACTTAAAAATAAGCCGTTAAAGGGTGAAAACCTAAACGAGTCCCGAAACGACCCCGTAGGAAGCATGAACACCTCGCGTAGTCCCGGGTCTCCCAGTTTGAGAATATGATGATAATTTGCAAAAATGACACTTAGACGTAAAAACAAGCCGTTAAAGGGTGAAAATCCAAACCAGCCCCCAAACGACCCCGTAAGAGGCACGAACACCTCAGACGGGACCAATATAACTTGTAGGAACTGACCGCGTAGTCTCGGGTCTCTCGATTTCAGAATATGACAATTATTTGTAAAAAGCACACTTAGACTTAAAAACAAACCGTTAAAGGGTGAAAACCCAAACCAGCCCCCAAACGACCCCGTAAGAGGCACGAACACCTCGCTCAAGACCAATGTAACTTGTAGGAACTGATCGCGTACTCCCAGGTCTCCCGATTTGAGAATATGACGATAGTTTGCAAAAATCACACTTAGACTTAAAAATAAGCCATTAAAGGGTGAAAACCCAAACCAACCCCCAAACGACCCCGGAAGAGGCACGAACACCTCGCACGGGACCAATGTAATTTATATGAACTGATCGCGTAGTCTCGGGTCTTCCGGTTTGCGAATATGACTATAATTTGCAAAAACAACACTTAGACTTAAAAACAAGTCGTTAAAGGGTGAAAACCTAAACCAGCCCCCAAACGATCCCGTAGGTGGCACGAACACCTCGCTCGAGACCAATGTAACTTGTAGGAACTGATCGCGTACTCCTGGGTCTCCCGATTTGAGAATATGACGATAGTTTGCAAAAATCACACTTAGACTTAAAAATAAGACGTTAAAGGGTGAAAAACAAAACCAGCCCCCAAACGACCCCACAAGAGGCACGGACAACTTGCACGGGACCAATGTAACTGTTAGGAACTGACCATGTAGTCCCGAGTCTCCCGATTTGAGAATATGATGATATTTTGTAAAAATAACACTTAGACTTAAAAACAAGTCGTTAAAGGGCGAAAACCTAAATCAACCCCCAAAGGACCCCGTAGAAGGGACGAACACCTCGCACGGGACCATTATAACTTGTATGAACTAACCGCGTAGTCCTGGGTCTCCTAGTTTGAGAATATGATGATAATTTGCAAAATCACAATTAGACTTAAAAACAAGTCGTTAAAGGGTGAAAACCCAAACCAGTCCTAAATGACCCCGTTGGAGGCACGAACACCTCGTACGGGTCCAATGAAATGTCTTTGAACTAACCGCGTAGTCCTGGGTCTCCCGATTTGAGAATATGACGATAGTTTGCCAAAATCACACTTAGACATAAAAACAATCCGTTAAAGGGTGAGAACCCAAACCAGCCCCCAAACGATCCCGTAAGAGGGACAAACACCTCGCTCGGGTCCAATGTAACTTGTAGGAACCGATCGCGTAGTCCCCGGTCTCCCGATTTGAGAATATGACGATAATTTAAAAAAATCACACTTAGACTTAAAAACATGTCGTTAAAGGGTGAAAACTGAAACCAGCCCCCAAACGACCCCGTAAGAGGCACGAACACCTCGTACGGGACCAATGTAACTTGTAGGAACTGATCGCGTAGTCCAGGATCTCCCGATTTGAGCATATGAGGTCTGTTTGCAAAAATCAACACTTAAAACTTAAAAATAAGCCGTTAAAGGGAGAAAACCCAAACCAACCCGTAATTAACCCCGTAAGAGGCACGAACACCTCGTACGGGACCAATGTAACTTGAAGGAACTTATCGCGTAGTCCCGGGTCTCCTGGTTTGAGAATATGACGATAGTTTGCAAAATTCATCACTTAGACTTCAAAATAAGCCGTTAAAGGGTGAAAACCTAAACCAGCACCCAAACGGCCCCGTAAGAGGCACGAACACGTCGTACGGGACCAATATAACTTGTAAGAACTTATCACGTAGTCTCAGGTCTCCAGGTTTGAGAATACGATTATAGTTTGCAAAAATCAACATTTAAACTTAAAAACAAGTCGTTAAAGGGTGAAAACACAAACCAGCCCCAAAACGACCCCGTTGGAGGCACGAACACTTCGTACGGGACCAATGTAACTTATTGGAACTGAACGTGTAGTCCCGGGTCTCCCGATTTGAGAATATGATGATAGTTTGCCAAAATCATACTTAAACTTAAAAACAAGCTGTTAAAGGGTGAAAACCGAAACCAACCCCCAAACGGACCCATAAGTGGAACGAACACCTCGCACGGGACCAATGTAACTTGTAGGAACTGAATGCATAATCCCGGGTCTCTCGGTTTGAGAATATGACGATAATTAGCAAAAACAACACTTAAACTTAAAAACAAGCCGTTAAAGGGTGAAAACCTAAACCAGTCCCCAAACGACCCCGTAGGAGGCACGAACACCTCGCGTAGGACCAATGTAACTTATAGGAACTGATCGCGCAGTCCAGGATCTCCCGGTTTGAGCATATGATGATAGTTTGCAAAAATCAACACTTAAAATTTAAAAACAAGCCGTTAAAGGGTGAAAGCCCAAACCAGCCCCCAAACGACCCCGCAAGAGGCACAAACAACTTGCACGAGACCAATGTAACTTTTAGGAACTGACCGCGTAGTCCCGAGTCTCCCAATTTGAGAATATGATGATAATTTGTAAAAATAACACTTAGACTTAAAAACAAGCCGTTAAAGGGTGAAAAACTAAACCAGCCCCCAAAGGACCCCGTAGAAGGGACGATCACCTCGCACGGGACCAATGTAACTTGTAGGAACTATCGGCGTAGTCCTGGGTCTCCCAGTTTGAGAATATGACGATAATTTGCAAAATCACAATTAAACTTTAAAACAAGTCGTTAAAGGGTGAAAACCTACACCACTCCTCAAACGACCCCGTTGGAGGCACTAACACCTCGTACGGGACCAATGTAACGTGTTGGAACTAACCGCGTAGTCCCGGGTCTCCTGATTTGAGAATATGATGATAGTTTGCCAAAATCACACTTAGACATAAAAACAAGCCGTTAAAGGGTGAAAACCCAAACCAGACCCCAAACGACCCCGTAAGAGGTACACATACCTCGCTCGGGACCAATGTAACTTGTAGGAACTGATCGCGTAGTCTCGGGTCACCCGGTTTGAGAATATGACGATAATTTAAAAAAATCACACTTAGACTTAAAATTAAGTCGTTAATGGGTGAAAACCCAAACCAACCCCCAAATGACCCCGTAAGAGGCACGAACACCTCGTATGGGACCAATCTAACTTGTAGGAATTGATCGCGTAGTCCCGGATCTCCCGATTTGAGCATATGACAACAGTTTGCAAAAATGAACACTTAAAATTTAAAAACAAGCCTTTAAAGCGTGAAAGCCGTTACCAGCCCCCAAACGACCCCGTAAGAGGCACGAACACCTCGTACGGGACCACTGTTACTTGTAGAAACTTATCGCGTAGTCCCAGGTCTCCCGGTTTGAGAATATGACGATATTTTGCAAAAGTCAACACTTAAACTTAAAAATAAGCCGTTAAAGGGTGAAAACCCAAACCAGCCCCCAAACGACCCCGTTGGAGGCACGAACACCTCGTACGGGACCAATGTAACTTTTTGGAATTGACCGTGTAAGTCCCGAGTCTCCCGATTTGAGAATATGACAATAGTTTGCCAAAATCATACTTAGACTTAAAAACAAGCCGTTAAAGGGTGAAAACTGAAACCAACCCCCAAACGGACGCGTAAGAGGCACGGACACCTCGCACGGGACCAATGTAACTTGTACGAACTGACTGCATAGTCCCGAGTCTCCCGGTTTGGGAATATGATGATAATTTGCTAAAACAACACTTAAACTTAAAAATAAGCCGTTAAAGGGTGAAAACCTAAACGAGTCCCCAAACGACCCCGTAGGAAGCATGAACACCTCGCGTAGTCCCGGGTCTCCCAGTTTGAGAATATGATGATAATTTGCAAAAATGACACTTAGACGTAAAAACAAGCCGTTAAAGGGTGAAAATCCAAACCAGCCCCCAAACGACCCCGTAAGAGGCACGAACACCTCAGACGGGACCAATATAACTTGTAGGAACTGACCGCGTAGTCTCGGGTCTCTCGATTTCAGAATATGACAATTATTTGTAAAAAGCACACTTAGACTTAAAAACAAACCGTTAAAGGGTGAAAACCCAAACCAGCCCCCAAACGACCCCGTAAGAGGCACGAACACCTCGCTCAAGACCAATGTAACTTGTAGGAACTGATCGCGTACTCCCGGGTCTCCCGATTTGAGAATATGACGATAGTTTGCAAAAATCACACTTAGACTTAAAAATAAGCCATTAAAGGGTGAAAACCCAAACCAACCCCCAAACGACCCCGGAAGAGGCACGAACACCTCGCACGGGACCAATGTAATTTATATGAACTGATCGCGTAGTCTCGGGTCTTCCGGTTTGCGAATATGACTATAATTTGCAAAAACAACACTTAGACTTAAAAACAAGTCGTTAAAGGGTGAAAACCTAAACCAGCCCCCAAACGACCCCGTAGGTGGCACGAACACCTCGCTCGAGACCAATGTAACTTGTAGGAACTGATCGCGTACTCCTGGGTCTCCCGATTTGAGAATATGACGATAGTTTGCAAAAATCACACTTAGACTTAAAAATAAGACGTTAAAGGGTGAAAAACAAAACCAGCCCCCAAACGACCCCACAAGAGGCACGGACAACTTGCACGGGACCAATGTAACTGTTAGGAACTGACCATGTAGTCCCGAGTCTCCCGATTTGAGAATATGATGATATTTTGTAAAAATAACACTTAGACTTAAAAACAAGTCGTTAAAGGGCGAAAACCTAAATCAACCCCCAAAGGACCCCGTAGAAGGGACGAACACCTCGCACGGGACCATTATAACTTGTATGAACTAACCGCGTAGTCCTGGGTCTCCTAGTTTGAGAATATGATGATAATTTGCAAAATCACAATTAGACTTAAAAACAAGTCGTTAAAGGGTGAAAACCCAAACCAGTCCTAAATGACCCCGTTGGAGGCACGAACACCTCGTACGGGTCCAATGAAATGTCTTGGAACTAACCGCGTAGTCCTGGGTCTCCCGATTTGAGAATATGACGATAGTTTGCCAAAATCACACTTAGACATAAAAACAAGCCGTTAAAGGGTGAGAACCCAAACCAGCCCCCAAACGATCCCGTAAGAGGGATAAACACCTCGCTCGGGTCCAATGTAACTTGTAGGAACCGATCGCGTAGTCCCCGGTCTCCCGATTTGAGAATATGACGATAATTTAAAAAAATCACACTTAGACTTAAAAACATGTCGTTAAAGGGTGAAAACTGTTAAAGGGACCAATATAACTTGTAAGAACTTATCGCGTAGTCTCAGGTCTCCAGGTTTGAGAATACGATTATAGTTTGCAAAAATCAACATTTAAACTTAAAAACAAGTCGTTAAAGGGTGAAAACACAAACCAGCCCCAAAACGACCCCGTTGGAGGCACGAACACTTCGTACGGGACCAATGTAACTTATTGGAATTGAACGTGTAGTCCCGGGTCTCCCGATTTGAGAATATGATGATAGTTTGCCAAAATCATACTTAAACTTAAAAACAAGCTGTTAAAGGGTGAAAACCGAAACCAACCCCCAAACGGACCCATAAGTGGAACGAACACCTCGCACGGAACCAATGTAACTTGTAGGAACTGACTGCATAATCCCGAGTCTCTCGGTTTGAGAATATGACGATAATTAGCAAAAACAACACTTAAACTTAAAAACAAGCCGTTAAAGGGTGAAAACCTAAACCAGTCCCCAAACGACCCCGTAGGAGGCACGAACACCTCGCGTAGGACCAATGTAACTTGTAGGAACTGATCGTGTAGTCCCGGGTCCCCTGGTTTGAGAATATGATAATAATTGGCAAAAATCACACTTAGACTAAAAAATAAGCCGTTAAAGGGTGAAAACCCAAACTAGACCCCAAACGACCCCGTAAGAGGCACGAACACCTCGCTTGGGACCAATGTAACTTGTAGGAACTGATCGCCTAGTCCCGTGTCTCTCGATTTAAGAATATGACAATTATTTGTAAAAAGTACACTTAGACTTAAAAACAAACCGTTAAAGGGTGAAAACCCAAACCAGCCCCCAAACGACCCCGTAAGAGGCACGAACACCTCGTATGAGGCCAATGTAACTTGTAGGAAATGATTGCGTAGTCCCAGGTCCACCGGTTTGAGAATATGGCAATAATTTGTAAAAACTAACACTTAAACTTAGAAATAAGCCGTTAAAGTTTGAAAACCCAAACCAGCCCCTAAACGACCCCGTAAGAGGCACGAATACCTCTCACGGGACCAATGTAACATGTAGGAACTGACCGCGTAGTCCCGGGTCTTTCAGTTTGAGAATATGATGATAATTTGCAAAAATAACACTTAGACTTAAAAATAAGCCGTTAAAGGGTGAAAACCTAAACCATCCCCCCCAACGACCCCGTAGGAGGCACGAACACCTCGCACGGGACCAATGTAACTTGTAGGAACTGACCGCGTAGTCCCGGGTCCCCCGGTTTGAGAATATGACGATAATTTGCAAAAATTACACTTAGACTTAAAAACAAGCCGTTAAAGTGTTGAAATGCAAACCAGCCCCAAAACGACCCCGTAAGAGGCACGAACACCTCGTTCGGGACCAATGTAACTTGTAGGAATTGACCACATGGTCTCGGGTCTCCCGGTTTGAGAATATGATGATAATTTGCAAAAATAAAACTTAGACATAAAAACAAGCCGTTAAAGGGTGAAAACCCAAACAAGCCCCCAAACGACCCCGTAAGAGGCACGAACACCTCGCTCGAGACCAATGTTACTTGTAGGAACTGATCTCGTACTCTCGGGTCTCCCGATTTGAGAATATGATGATAGTTTGCATAAATCACACTTAGACTTAAAAATAAGCCGTTAAAGGGGGAAAACCCAAACCAACCCCCAAACGACCCAGTAAGAATCACGAACACCTCGCACGGGACCAATGTAAGTTGTAGGAACTGACCGCGTAGTCCCGAGTTTTCCGATTTAAGAATATGATGATAATTTGCAAAAACGACACTTAGACTTAAAAACAAGTCATTAAAGGGTGAAAACCTAAACCAAATCCCAAATGACCCCGTAGGAGGCACAAACACCTCGCACGGGACCAATGTAACTTGTAGGAAATGACCGCGTAGTTCCGGGTCTCCTGATTTGAGAAAATGATGATAATTTGAATAAATCACACTTAGACATAAAAACAAACCGTTAAAGGGTGAAAACCCAAACCAGCCACCAAACGACCTCGTAAGAGGCACGAACACCTTGCTCGGGACCAATGTAACTTGTAGGAATTGACCATGTAGTCTCGGGTCTCCTGGTTTGAGAATATGATGATAATTTACAAAAATTAACATTAAGACTTAAAAACAAGACGTTCAAGGGTGAAAACCCAAACCAGTTACGAAATGACCCCGTTGGAGGCACGAACACCTCGTACCGGACCAATGTAACTTGTAGGAACTGATCGCGTACTCCCGGGTCTCTCGATTTGAGAATTTGATGATATTTTGCAAAAATCACACTTAGACTTAAAAATAAGCCGATAAAAGGTGAAAACCCAAACCAACCCCCAAACGACCCCATAAGAGGCACGAACACCTCGCACGGGACCAATGTAACTTGTAGGAACTGACCGCGTAGTCCCGGGTCTTCCGGTTTGAGAATACGACAATAATTTGCAAAAACAACACTTAGACTTAAAAACAAGCCGTTAAAGGCTGAAAACCTAAACAAGCCCCCAAACGACCTCGTAGGTGGCACGAACACCTCGCACGGGACAAATATAATTTGTTGGAACTGACCGCATAGTCCCGGGTCTCCCGATTTGAGAATATGATGATAATTTGAAAAAATCACGCTTTGACTTAAAAACAAATCGTTAAAGGGTGAAAGCCCAAACCAGCCACCAAACGACCCCGTAAGAGGCACGAACACCTCGCTCGAGACCGATGTAACTTGTAGGAACTGACCGCAAATTCCCGGGTCTCCCGATTTGAGAATATGACGATAATATGCAAAAATTAACACTTAGACTTAAAAATAAGCCGTTGAAGGGTGAAAACCCAAACCAGCCACCAAACGACCCCGTAAGAGGCACAAACACCTCGCTCGAGACCAATGTAACTTGTAGGAACTGATCGCGTAGTCCCGGGTCTCCCGGTTTCAGAATATGACAATAATTTACAAAAATCACACTTAGGCATAAAAACAAGTTGTTAAAGGTTGAAAACCCAAACCAGCCCCCAAACGACCCCGTAAGAGGCACGAACACCTCGTACGGGACTAATGTAACTTGTAGGAGATGACCGCATAGTCTCGGGTCTTCCAATTTGAGAATATATGACGATAATTTGCAAAAGTAACACTTAGATTTAAAAACAAGCCGTTAAAGGGTGAAAACCTAAACTGGCACCCAAACGAGCACGTAGGTGGCACAAACACATCGTACGAGACCAATGTAACTTGTAGGAACTGATTACGTAGTCCCGTGTCTCCCGGTTTGAGAATATGGCGATAAGTTGTAAAAATTAACACTTAAACTTAGAAATAAGCCATTAAAGGGTGAAAACCGAAACCAACCCCCCAACGACCCCTTAGGAGGCAGGAACACCTCGCATGGGACCAATGTAACTTGTAGGAACTGACCGCGTAGTCCTGGGTCTCCCGATTTGAGAATATGACGATAATTTGCAAAAAACACACTTAGACTTAAAAATAAGCTATTAAAGGGTGAAAACCTAAACCAGCCCCCAAACGACCCCGTAGGAGGCAGGAACATCTCGAACGAGACCAATGTAACTTGTAGGAAATGACCGCGTACTCTCGGGTCTCCCGATTTGATAATATGACGATAGTTTGCAGAAATGACGCTTAGACTTAAAAATAAGCCGTTAAAGGGTGAAAACCCAAACCAGCCACCAAACGACCCCGTAAGAGGCCGGAATACCTCACACGGGACCAATGTAACTTGTAGGAACTGACCGTGTAGTCCTGGGTCATTCAGTTTTAGAATCTAACGATAATTTGGAAAAATAACACTAAGACTTAAAAATAAGCCGTTAAAGGGTGAAAACCTAAACTTTTCCCTAAAGGACCCCGTAGGAGGAACGAACACCTCGGACGGGACCAATGTAACTTGTAGGAACCGACCGCGTAGTCCCGGGTCTCTCGGTTTGAGAATATGACGATAATTTGCAAAAATCACACTTAGAGTTAAAAACAAGCCGGTAAAGAGTGAAAACCCAAACCAACCCCTAAGCGCCCCCGTAAGAGGTACGAACACCTCGCTCGGGACCAATGTAACTTATAGGAATTCACCACGTGGTCCCGGGTCTCTCTATTTGAGAATATGACGATAATTTGCAAAAATAACACTTAGACTTAAAAATAAGCCATTAAAGGTTAAAAACCCAAATCCGCCCCCAAACGACCCCGTAAGAGGCACGAACACCTCGCACGAGATCAATGTAACTTGTAAGAACTGACCGCGTAGTCCCGAGTCTTTCTGTTTGAGAATATGACGATAATATGCAAAAATAACACTTAGACTTAAAAACAAACTGTTAAACGATCAAAACCTAAATCATCCCCCCAACGACTCCATAGGAGGCAAGGACACCTCGCACGGGACAAATGTAACTTGTTGGAATTGACCGCATAGTCACGGGTCTCCCGGTTTGAGAATGTGACGATAATTTGCAAAACTAACACTTAGACATAAAAACAAGCCGTTAAAGGGTGAAAACCTAAACCAGCCCCCAAACGACCCCGTAGGAGGCACGAACAGCTCGGATGGGACCAGTGTAACTCGTAGGAAATGATCGCGTACTCTCGGGTCTCTCGGTTTGAGAATATGACGAAAATTTATAAAAATCACAATTACACTTGAAAACTAGCAGTTAATGGGTGAAAACCCACACCAGCCCCCAAACGACCCCGTAAGAGGCACGAACACCTCGTAGGGGAGCAATGTAACTTGTAGGAACTCATCGCGTAGTCCAGGATCTCCCGATTTGAGCATATGAGGACTGTTTGCAAAAATCAACACTTAAAACTTAAAAATAAGCCGTTAAAGGGAGAAAACCCAAACCAACCCCCAAACGACCCCGTAAGAGGCACGAACACCTCGTACGGGACCAATGTAACTTGTAGGAACTTATCGCGTAGTCCCGGGTCTCCCGATTTGAGAATATGATGATAGTTTGCAAAAGTCATCACTTAGACTTAAAAATAAGCCGTTAAAGGGTGAAAACCCAAACCAGCCCCCAAACGACCCCGTAAGAGGCACGAACACGTCGTACAGGACCAATATAACTTGTAGGAACTTATCGCGTAGTCTCGGGTCTCCAGGTTTGAGAATATGATTATAGTTTGTAAAAATCAACACTTAGACTTAATAACAAGTCGTTAAAGGGTGAAAATCCAAACCAGCCGCAAAACGACCCCGTTGGAGGCACGAACACTTCGTACGGAACCAATGTAACTTGTTGGAACTGTACGTGTAGTCCCGGGTCTCCCAATTTGAGAATATGATGATAGTTTGCAAAAATAACACTTGGACTTAAAAATAAGGCGTTAAAGGGTGAAAACCCAAACCTACCCCCAAACGACCCCGTAAGAGGCACGATCACCTCGCACGGGACCAATGTAACTTATAGGAACTGATCGCTTAGTCCCGAGTCTTTCGGTTTGCGAATATGACGATAATTTACAAAAACAACACTTAGACTTAAAAACAAGCCGTTAAAGGCTAAAAACCTAAACCAGCCCCAAACGACCCCGTAGGTGGCACGAACACCTCACTCTGGACCAGTGTAACTTGTAGGAACTGACCACATAGTCCCGGGTCTCCCGATTTGAGAATATGATTATAATTTGCAAAAATTAACACTTAGACTTAAAAACAAGTCGTTGAAAGGTGAAAACCCAAACCAGTCACCAAACGACCCCGTTGGAGGCACGAACACCTCGTACGGGACCAATGTAACTTATTGCAACTAACCGCGTAGTCTCGAGTCTCCTGATTCGAGAATATGACGATAGTTTGCCAAAATCACCATTAAACTTAAAAATAAGCCGTTAAAGGGTGAAAAACCAAACCAGCCCCCAAACGACCCCGCAAGAGGCACAAACAACTTGCACGGGACCAATGTAACTTTTAGGAACTGACCGCATAGTCCCGAGTCTTTCTGTTTGAGAATATGACGATAATTTGCAAAAATAACACTTAGACTTAAAAACAAACTGTTAAACGGTCAAAACCTAAATCATCCCCCCAACGACTCCATAGGAGGCACGGACACCTCGCACGGGAACAATGTAACTTGTTGGAACTGACCGCGTAGTCACGGGTCTCCCGATTTGAGAATGTGACGATAATTTGCAAAACTAACACTTAGACATAAAAACAAGCCGTTAAAGGGTGAAAACCTAAACCAGCCCCCAAACGACCCCGTAGGAGGCACGAACAGCTCGGACGGGACCAGTGTAACTTGTAGGAAATGATCGCGTACTCTCGGGTCTCTTGGTTTGAGAATATGACGATAATTTATAAAAATCACACTTACACTTGAAAACTAGCAGTTAATGGGTGAAAACCCACACCAGCCCCCAAACGACCCCGTAAGAGGCACGAACACCTCGTAGGGGAGCAATGTAACTTGTTGGAACTGATCGCGTAGTCCAGGATCTCCCGATTTGAGCATATGAGGACTGTTTGCAAAAATCAACACTTAAAACTTAAAAATAAGCCGTTAAAGGGAGAAAACCCAAACCAACCCCCAAACGACCCCGTAAGAGGCACGAACACCTCGTACGGGACCAATGTAACTTGTAGGAACTTATCGCGTAGTCTCGGGTCTCCCGATTTGAGAATATGATGATAGTTTGCAAAAGTCATCACTTAGACTTAAAAATAAGCCGTTAAAGGGTGAAAACCCAAACCAGCCCCCAAACGACCCCGTAAGAGGAACAAACACGTCGTACGGGACCAATATAACTTGTAGGAACTTATCGCGTAGTCTCGGGTCTCCAGGTGTGAGAATATGATTATAGTTTGCAAAAATCAACACTTAGACTTAATAACAAGTCGTTAAAGGGTGAAAACCCAAACCAGCCGCAAAACGACCCCGTTGGAGGCACGAACACATCGTACGGAACCAATGTAACTTGTTGGAACTGAACGTGTTGTCCCGGGTCTCCCAATTTGAGAATATGATGATAGTTTGCAAAAATAACACTTAAACTTAAAAATAAGGCGTTAAAGGGTGAAAACCCAAACCTACCCCCAAACGACCCCGTAAGAGGCACGATCACCTCGCACGGGACCAATGTAACTTATAGGAACTGATCGCTTAGTCCCGAGTCTTTCGGTTTGCGAATATGACGATAATTTACAAAAACAACACTTAGACTTAAAAACAAGCCGTTAAAGGCTAAAAACCTAAACCAACACCCAAATGACCCCGTAGGTGGCACGAACACCTCACTCTGGACCAGTGTAACTTGTAGGAACTGACCACATAGTCCCGGGTCTCCCGATTTGAGAATATGATTATAATTTACAAAAATTAACACTTGGACTTAAAAACAAGTCGCTGAAAGGTGAAAACCCAAACCAACCACCAAACGACCCCGTTGGAGGCACGAACACCTCGTACGGGACCAATGTAACTTATTGCAACTAACCGCGTAGTCCCGAGTCTCCCGATTCGAGAATATGACGATAGTTTGCCAAAATCACCATTAAACTTAAAAATAAGCCGTTAAAGGGTGAAAAACCAAACCAGCCCCCAAACGACCCCGCAAGAGGCACAAACAACTTGCACGGGACCAATGTAACTTTTAGGAACTGACCGCATAGTCCTGAGTCTCCCATTTTGAGAATATGATGATAATTTGTAAGAATAACACTTAGACTTAAAAACAAGCCGTTAAAGGGTGAAAAACTAAACCAGCCCCCAAAGGACCCCGTAGAAGGGACGATCACCTCGCACGGGACCAATGTAACTTGTAGGAACTAACCGCGTAGTCCTGGGTCTCCCAGTTTGAGAATATGACGATAATTTGCAAAATCACAATTAAACTTAAAAATAAGTCGTTAAAGGGTGAAAACCCAAACCAGTCCTCAAACGACCCCGTTGGAGGCACGAACACCTCGTACGGGACCAATGAAATGTGTTGGAACTAACCGCGTAGTCCTGGGTCTCCCGATTTGAGAATATGACGATAGTTTGCCAAAATCACACTTGGACATAAAAACAAGCCGTTAAAGGGTGAAAACCCAAACCAACCCCCAAACGACCCCGTAAGAGGCATAAATACCTCGCTCGGGACCAATGTAACTTGTAGGAACTGATCGCGTAGTCCCCGGTCCCCCGATTTGAGAATATGATGATAATTTAAAAAAATCATACTTAGACTTAAAAACAAGTCGTTAAAGGGTGAAAACCCAAACCAGCCCCCAAACGACCCCGTAAGAGGCACGAACACCTCGTACGGGACCAATGTAACTTGTAGGAACTGATCGCGTAGTCCAGGATCTCCCGATTTGAGTATATGAGGACTGTTTGCAAAAATCAACACTTAAAACTTAAAAACAAGCCGTTAAAGGGAGAAAACCCAAACCAGCCCCCAAATAACCCCTTAAGAGGCACGAACACCTCGTACGGGACGAATGTAACTTGTAGGAACTTATCGCATAGTCCCGGGTCTCTCGATTTGAGAATATGATGATAGTTTCAAAAAGTCAAGACTTAGACTTAAAAAAAAGTCGTTAAAGGGTGAAAGCCCAAACCAGCCCCCAAACGGCCCCGTAAGAGGCACGGACACCTCGTACGGGACCAATATAACTTGTAAAAACATATCGCGTAGTCCCGGGTCTCCAGGTTTGAGAATATGATGACAGTTTACAAAAATCAATACTTATACTTAAAAACAAGTCATTAAACTGTGAAAACCCAAACCAGCCCCAAAACGACCCCGTTGGTGGCACGAACACTTCGTACGGGACCAATGTAACTTGTTGGAACTGACGGTGTAGTCCCGGGTCTCCCGATTTGAGAAAATGACGATAGTTTGCCAAAATCATACTTAGACTTAAAAACAAGCCGTTAAAGGGTGAAAACTGAAACCAACCCCCAAACGGACCCATAAGAGGCACGAACACCTCGCACGGGACCAATGTAACTTGTAGGAACTGACCGCATAGTCTCGGGTCTCCCGATTTGAGAATATGATGATAATTAGCAAAAATAACACTTAAACTTAAAAATAACCCGTTAAAGGGTGAAAACCTAAACCAATCCCCAAACGACCCCGTAGGAGGCATGAACACCTCGCGTAGGACCAATGTAACTTTTAGGAACTGATCGCGTAGTCCCGGGTATCCCGGTTTGAGAATATGATGATAATTTGCACAAATCACACTTAGAGTTAAAAATAAGCCGTTAAAGGGTGAAAATCAAAACTAGCCCCCAAACGACCCTGTAAGAGGCACGAACATCTTGCTTGGGACCAATGTAACTTGTTTGGAACTGATCGCGTAGTTCCGTGTCTCTCGATTTAAGAATATGACAATTATTTATAGAAAGCACACTTAGACTTAAAAACAAACCGTTAAAGGCTGAAAACCCAAACCAGCCCCCAAACGACCCCGTAAGAGACACGAACACCTCGTACGAGACCAATGTAACTTGTAGGAAATGATTGCGTAGTCCCGGGTCTCCCGGTTTGAGAATATGGCGATAGTTTGTAAAAATTAACACTTAAACTTAGAAATAAGCCGTTAAAGTTAGAAAACCCAAACCAGCCCCCAAACGACCCCGTAAGAGGCACGAATACCTCTCACTGGACCAATGTAACATGTAGGAAGTGACCGCGTAGTCCCGGGTCTTTCGGTTTGAGAATATGATGATAATTTGCAAAAATAACACTTAGACTTAAAAACAAGCCGTTAAAGGGTGAAAACCTAAACCATCCCCCAAACGACCCCGTAGGAGGCACGAACACCTCACACGGGACTAATGTAACTTGTAGGAACTGACCGCATAGTCCCGGGTCTCCCGGTTTGAGAATATGACGATAATTTGCAAAAATTGCACTTAGACTTAAAAACAAGCCGTTAAAGGGTTAAAACGCAAACCAGCCCCAAAATGACACCGTAAGAGGCACGAACACCTCGCTCGGGACCAATGTAACTTGTAGGAATTGACCGCATGGTCCCGGGTCTCCCGGTTTGAGAATATGATGATAATTTGCAAAAATGACACTTAGACATAAAAACAAGCCGTTAAAGTGTGAAAACCCAAACCAGCCCCCAAACGACCCCGTAAGAGGCACGAACACCTCGCTCGAGACCAATGTAACCTGTAGGAACTGATCGCGTACTCTCGGGTCTCCCGATTTGAGAATATGAAGATAGTTTGCAGAAATCACACTTAGACTTAAAAATAAGACGTTAAAGCGGGAAAACCCAAACCAACCCCAAACGACCCCGTAAGAGTCACGAACACCTCGCACGGGACCAATGTAACCTGTAGGAACTGACCGTGTAGTCTCGAGTTTTTCAGTTTGAGAATATGATGATAATTTGCAAAAACAACACTTAGACTTAAAAACAAGCCGTTAAAGGGGGAAAACCTAAACCAACACCCAAATGACCCCGTAGGAGGCACGAACACCTCGTACGTGACCAATGTAACTTGTAGGAAATGACCGCGTAGTCCCGGGTCTCCCGATTTGAGAATATGATGATAATTTGAATAAATCACACTTAGACATAAAAACAAACCGTTAAAGGGTGAAAACCCAAACCAGCCACCAAACGACCCCGTAAGAGGCATGAACACCTCGCTCGGGACCAATGTAACTTGTTGGAATTAACCATGTAGTCCCGGGTCTCCTGGTTTGAGAATATGATGATAATTTGTATAAATTAACACTTAGACTTAAAAACAAGCCGTTGAAGTGTGAAAACCCAAACCAGCCACCAAACGACCCCGTTGGTGGCACGAACACCTCGTACGGGACCAATATTACTTGTAGGAACTGATCGCGTACTCCCGGGTCTCCCGATTTGAGAAAATGATGATAGTTTGCAAAAATCACACTTAGACTTAAAAATAAGCCGTTAAAGGTTGAAAACCCAAACCAACCCCCAAACGACCCCATAAGAGGCACGAACACCTCGCACGGGACCAAAGTAACTTGTAGGAACTGACCGCGTATTCCCGGGTGTTCCGGTTTGAGAATGTGACGATAATTTGCAAAAATAACACTCAGACATAAAAATAAGCCGTTAAAGGGTGAAAACCAAAACCAGCCCCCAAACGACCCCGTAGGAGGCACGAACAGCTCGGACGGGACCAGTGTAACTTGTAGGAAATGACCGCGTACTCTTGGGTCTCTCGGTTTGAGAATATGACGATAATTTATAAAAATCACACTTACACTTGAAAACTAGCAGTTAAAGGGTGAAAACCCAAACCAGCCCCCAAACGACACCGTAAGAGGCACGAACACCTCACTCGAGACCAATGAAACTTGTAGGAACTGATCGCGTACTCCTGGGTCTCCCGATTTGAGAATATGATGATAGTTTGCAAAAATAATACTTAGACTTAAAAATAAGCCGTTAAAGGATGAAAACCCGAACCAACCCCCAAACGACCCCGTAAGAGGCACGAACACCTCGCATGGGACCAATTTAACTTATAGGAACTGATCGCGTAGTCCCGAGTCATTCGGTTTGCGAATATGACGATAATTTGCAAAAACAACACTTAGACTTAAAAACAAGCAGTTAAAGTGTGAAAACCTAAACCAGCCACCAAACGACCCCATAGGTGGCACGAACACCTCGCTCGAGAACAGTGTAACTTGTAGGAACTGACCACATAGTTCCGGGACTTCCAATTTGAGAATATGATTATAATTTGCGAAAAATAACACTTAGACTTAAAAACAAGTCGCTGAAAGGTGAAAACCCAAACCAGCCACCAAATGACCCCTTTGGAGGCACGAACACCTTGTACGGGACCAATGTAACTTATTGCAACTAACCGCGTAGTCCCGAGTCTCCCAATTCGAGAATATGATGATAGTTTGCAAAAATCGTCCTTAAACTTAAAACTAAGCCGTTAAAGGGTGAAAAACCAAACCAGCCCCCAAATGACCCTGCAAGAGGCACAAACAATTTGCACGGGACCAATGTAGCTTTTAGGAACTGACAAAGTAGTCCCGAGTCTCCCGATTTGAGAATATGATGATAATTTGTAAAAGTAACACTTAGACTTAAAAACAAGCCGTTAAAGGGTGAAAAACTAAACCAGCCCCCAAAGGACCCCGTAGAAGGGACGATCACCTCGCACGGGACCAATGTTACTTGTAGGAACTGACCGCGTAGTCCTGGGTCTCCCAGTTTGAGAATATGATGATAATTTCCAAAATCACAATTAAACTTAAAAACAAGCCGTTAAAGGGTGAAAACCCAAACCAGTACTCAAACGACCCCGTTGGAGGCACGAACACCTCGTACGGGACCAATGAATTGTGTTGGAACTAACCGCGTAGTCCTGGGTCTCCCGATTTGAGAATATGACGATAGTTTGCCAAAATCACACTTAGACATAATAACACACCATTAAAGGGTGAAAACCCAAACCAGCCCCCAAACAACCCCGTAAGAGGCACAAATACCTCGCTCGAGACCAATGTAACTTGTAGGAACTGATCGCGTAGTCCCGGGTCTCCCGGTTTGAGAATATGATGATAATTTGCAAAAATCACACTTAGAATTACAAATAAGCCGTTAAAGGGTGGAAATCCAAACCAGCCCCCAAACGACCCCGTAAGAGGCATGAACTCCTCGTACGGGACCAATGTAACTTGTAGGAACTGATCGCGTAGTCCAGGATCTCCCGATTTGAGCATATGAGGAGTGTTGGCAAAAATCAACACTTAAAATTTGAAAACAAGCCGTTAAAGGGAGAAAACCCAAACCAACCCCCAAGCAACCCCGTAAGAGGCACAAACACCTCGTACGGGACCAATGTAACTTGTAGGAACTTATCGCGTAGTCCCGGATCTCCCAGATTGAGAATATGATGATAGTTTGCAAAAGTCATCACTTTGAGCCAAAAAAAGCCGTTAAAGGGTGAAAACTCGAACCAGCTCCCAAACGGCCCCGTAAGAGGCACGAACACCTCGTACGGGACCAATATAACTTGTAAGAACTTATCGCGTAGTCCCGATTCTCCAGGTTTGAGAATATGACGATAGTTTGCAAAAATCAACATTTAAGTTAAAGACAAGTCGTTAAAGGGTGAAAACCCAAACCAGCCCCAAAACGACCCCGTCGGAGGCACAAAAACTTCGTACGGGACCAATGTAAATTGTTGGAACTGACCGTGTAGTCCCGGGTCTCCCGATTTGAGAATATGATGATAGTTTGCCAAAATCATCTTAGACTTAAAAACAAGCCGTTAAAGGGTGAAAACCGAAACCAACCCCCAAACGGACCAATAAGAGGCACGAACACCTCGCACGGGACCAATGTAACTTGTAGGAACTGACCTCATAGTCCCGAGTCTCCCGGTCTGAGAATATGATGATAATTAGCAAAAATAACACTTAAACTTAAAAACAAGCCGTTAAAGGGTGAAAACCTAAACCAATCCCCAAACGACCCCGTAGGAGGCATGAACACCTCGCATAGGACCAATGTAACTTTTAGGAACTGATTGCGTTGTCCCGGGTCTCCCGGTTTGAGAATATGATGATAATTTGCAAAAATCACACTTAGACTTAAAAATAAGCCGTTAAAGGGTGAAAACCCAAACTAGCCCCCAAACGACCCCGTAAGAGGCATGAACCCCTCGCTTGGGACCAATGTAACTTGTAGGAACTGATCGCGTAGTCCCGTGTCTCTCGATTTAAGAATATGATAATTATTTGTAAAAAGCACACTTAGACTTAAAAACAAACCGTTAAAGGGGGAAAAGCCAAACCAGCCCCCAAACGACCCCGTAAGAGGCACGAACACCTCGTACGAGACCAATGTAACTTGTAGGAAATGATTGCGTAGTCCCGGGTCTCCCGGTTTGAGAATATGGTGATAGTGTGTAAAAATTAACACTTAAACATAGAAATAAGCTGTTAAAGTTTGAAAACCCAAACCAGCCCCCAAACGACCCCGTAAGAGGCACGAATACGTCTCACGGGACCAATGTAACATGTAGGAACTGACCACGTAGTCCCGGGTCTTTCGGTTTGAGAATATGATGATAATTTGCAAAAATAACACTTAGACTTAAAAACAAGCCGTTAAAGGGTGAAAACCTACACCATCCCCCCAACGACCCCGTAGGAGGCACGAACACCTCGCACGGGACCAATGTAACTTGTAGGAACTGACCGCGTAGTCCCGGGTCTCCCGATTTGAGAATATGACGATAATTTGCAAAAATTGCACTTAGACTTAAAAATAAGCTGTTAAAGGGTTAAAACGCAAACCATCCCCAAAAACGACCCCGTAAGAGGCACGAACACCTCGCTCGGGACCAATGTAACTTGTAGGAATTGATCGCATGGTCCCGAGTCTCCCGGTTTGAGAATATGATGATAATTTGCAAAAATGACACTTAGACATAAAAACAAGCCGTTAAAGTGTGAAAACCCAAACTAGCCCCCAAACGACCCCGTAAGAGGCACGAACACCTCGCTCGAGACCAACGCAACTTGTAGGAACTGATCGCGTACTCTCGGGTCTCCCGATTTGAGAATATCATGATAGTTTGTAGAAATCACACTTAGACTTAAAAATAAGCCATTAAAGGGGGAAAACCCAAACCAACCCCCAAACGACCCCGTAAGAGGCACGAACACCTCGCACGGGACCAATGTTACTTGTAGGAACTGACCGCGTAGTCCCTTTTCCGATTTGAGAATATGATGATAATTTGCAAAAATAACACTTAGACTTAAAAACAAGCCGTTAAAGGGTGAAAAATTAAACAAACCCCCAAATGACCCCGTCGGAGGCACGAAAATCTCGCACGGGACCAATGTAACTTATAGGAAATGACCGCGTAGTCCTGGGTCTCCCGATTTGAGAATATGATGATAGTTTGAATAAATCACACTTAGATATAAAAACAAACCGTTAAAGGGTGAAAACCCAAACAAGCCACCAAACGACCCCGTAAGAGGCACGAACACCTCGCTCGGGACCAATGTAACTTATTGGAATTGACCATGTAGTCCCGGGTCTCCTGGTTTGAGGATATGACGATAATTTGCAAAAATTAACACTTAGACTTAAAAATAAGCCGTTGAAGGGTGAAAACCCAAACCAGCCACCAAACGACCCCGTTGGAGGCACGAACACCTCGTACGGGACCAATGTAACTTATAGGAACTTATCGCGTACTCTCGGGTCTCTTGATTTGAGAAAATGATGATAGTTTGCAAAAATCACGCTTAGACTTAAAAATAAACCGTTAAAGGGTGAATACCCATACGAACCACCAAACGACCCCGTAAGAGGCACGAATACCTCGCTCCGGACCAATGTAACTTGTAGGAACTGACCGCATAGTCCCGGGTCTCCCGATTGGAGAATATGGCGATAATTTACAAAAATTAATACTCAGAGTTAAAAACAAGCCGTTGAAGGGTCAAAACCCAAACTTGCCACAAAACGACCCCGTAAGAGGCACAAACACCTCGCTCGGGACCAATGTAACTTGTAGGAACTGATCAAGTAGTCCCGGGTCTCTCGGTTTGAGAATATGCCAATAATTTACAAAAATCACACTTAGACTTAAAAACAAGTCGTTAAAGGTTGAAAACCCAAACCAACCCCTAAACGACCCTGTAAGAGGCACGAACACCTCGTACGGGACTAATGTAACTTGTAGGAACTGATCGCATAGTCTCGGGTCTTCCAATTTGAGAATATGATGATAATTTGCAAAAGTAACACTTAGACTTAAAAACAAGCCGTTAAAGGGTGAAAACCTAAACCATCACCCAAACGACTGCGTAGGTGGCACGAACACCTCGCACGGGACCAATGTGACTTGTTGGAACTGACCGCGTAGTCCCGGGTCTCCCGATTTGAGAATATGACAATAATTTCCAAAAATCACACTTAGACTTAAAAACAAACCGTTAAAGGGTGAAAACCCAAACCAGCCACCAAACGACCCCGTAAGAGGCATGAATACCTCGCTCGGGACCAATGTAACTTATAGGAACTGACCGCATAGTCTCGGGTCTCTCGATTTAAGAATATGACGATAATTTGCAAAAATTAACACTTAGACTTAAAAACAAGCAGTTGAAGGGTGAAAACCCAAACCAGCCACCAAACGACCCCGTTGGAGCCACGAACACCTCGTACGGGACCAATGTAACTTATTGCAACTGATCGCATAGTCCCGAGTCTCCCGGTTCGAGAATATGACGATAGTTTACAAAAATCACCCTTAAACTTAAAAATAAGCCCTTAAAGGGTGAGAAACCAAACCAGCCCCCAAACGACCCCGCAAGAGGCACGAACACCTCGCATGGGACCAATCTAACTTGTAGGAACTGACCGCATAGTCTGAAGTCTACCGATTTGAGAATATAAAGATAATTTGTAAAAATAACACTTAGACTTAAAAACAAGCCGTTAAAGGGTGAAAACCTAAATCAGCCCCCAAAGGACCCCGTAGGAGGGACGAACACCTCGCACGGGACCAATGTAACTTGTAGGAACTGACCGCGTAGTCCTGTGTCTCCCGATTTGAGAATATGACGATAATTTACAAAAATCACACTTAGAATTACAAATAAGCCGTTAAAGGGTGGAAATCCAAACCAGCCCCCAAACGACCCCGTAAGAGGCACGAACACCTCGTACGGGACCAATGTAACTTGTAGGAACTGATCGCGTAGTCCAGGATCTCTCGGTTTGAGCATATGACGACAGTTTGCAAGAATCAACACTTAAAACTTAAAAACAAGCCGTTAAAGGGTGAAAACCTAAACCAGTCCTCAAACGACCCCGTTGGAGGCACCAACACCTCGTACGGGACCAATGTAATGTGTTGGAACTAACCGCATAGTCCCGGGTCTCCCGGTTTGAGAATATGATGATAGTTAGCCAAAATCACACTTAGACATAAAAACAGGCCGTTAAAGGGTGAAAACCCAAACAAGCCCCCAAACCTCGTAAGAGGCACAAATACCTCGCTCGGGAGCAATGTAACTTGTAGGAACTGATCGCGTAGTCCCGGGTCTCCCGGTTTGAGAATATAACAATAATTTAAAAAAATCACACTTAGACTTCAAAATAAGTCATTAAAGGGTGTAAACCTAAACCAACCCCCAAACGACCTCGTAAGAGGCACGAACACCTCGTACGAGACCAATTTAACTTGTAGGAACTGATCGTGTAGTCCAGGATCTCCCGGTTTGAGCATATGACAACAGTTTGCAAAAATCAACACTTAAAACTTAAAAACAAGCCGTTAAAGGGTGAAAACCCAAACCAGCCCCCAAATGACCCCGTAAGAGGCACGAACACCTCGTACGGGACCAATGTAACTAGTAGGAACTTATCGCGTAGTCCCGGGTCTCCCGGTTTGAGAATATGACGATAGTTTGCAAAAGTCAACACTTAAACCTAAAAACAAGCCGTTAAAGGGTGAAAAACCAAACCAGCCCCCAAACGACCCCGTTGGAGGCGCGAACACCTCGTACGAGACCAATGTAACTTGTTGGAATTGACCGTGTAGTCCCGGGTTTCCCGATTTGAGAATATAATAATAGTTTGTCAAAATCATACTTTGACTTAAAAACAAGCCGTTAAAGGGTGAAAACTGAAATCAACCCCCAAACGGACCCGTAAGAGGCACAAACACCTCGTGCGGGACCAATGTAACTTGTAGGAACTGACTGCATAGTCCTGAGTCTCCCGGTTTTGAGAATATAATGATATTTTGCAAAAACTACACTTAAACTTAAAAACAAGCCGTTAAAGGGTGAAAACGTAAACCAGTTCCCAAACGACCCCGTAGGAGGCACGAACACCTCGCGTAGGACCAATGTAACTTGTAGGAACTGATCGCGTAGTCCCGGGTCTCCCGGTTTGAGAATATGACGATAACTTGCAAAAATCACACTTAGACTTAAAAACAAGCCGTTAAAGGGTGAAAACCCAAACCAGCCCCCAAACGACCCCGTAAGAGGCACGAACACCTCGCTCGGGACCAATGTAACTTGTAGTAACTAATCACATAGTCCCGTGTGTCTCCATTTAAGAATATGATAATTATTTGAAAAAAACACACTTAGACTTATAAACTAACCGTTAAAGGATGAAAACCAAAACCAGCCCCCAAACGACCCCGAAAGAGGCACGAACACCTCATACGAGACCAATGAAACTTGTAGGAAATGATTGCACAGTCCCGGGTCTCCCGATTTGAGAATATGGCGATAGTTTTTAAAAATTAACACTTAAACTTAGAAATAAGCCGTTAAAGGGTGAAAACCCAAACCAGCCGCCAAACGACCCCGTAAGAGGCACAAACACCTCGTACGGGACCAATGTAACTTATAGGAACTGATCGCGTAGTCCCGGGTATCCCGGTTTTATGAATTTGACGATAATTTGCAAAAGTAACACTTAGACTTAAAAATAAGCCGTTAAAGGGTGAAAACCTAAACCAACCCCCAAATGACCCCGTAGGTGGCACGAACACCTCGCATGGGACCAATGTAACTTGTTTGAACTGACCACGTAATCCCGGGTCTCCCAATTTGAGAATATGACAATAATTTGAAAAAATCACACTTAGACTTAAAAATAAGCCGTTAAAGGGTGAAAACCTAAGCCAGCCACCAAACGACCCCGTAAGAGGCATGAACACCGCGCTCGGTACCAATGTAACTTGTAGGAACTGACCGCATAGTCCCGGGTCTCCCGATTTGAGAATATGATGATAATTTGCAAAAATTAACAATTAGACTTGAAATCAAGCCGTTAAAGGGTGAAAACCCAGACTTGTCCTCAAACGACCCCGTTGGAGGCACGAACACCTCGTACGCGACCAATGTAATGTGTTGGAACTAACCGCGTAGTCTCGGTTTGAGAATATGACGATAGTTTGCCAAAATCACAATTAGACATAAAAACGAGCCGTTAAAGGGTGAAAACCCAAACCAGCCCCCAAACGACCCCGTAAGAGGCACAAATACCTCGCTCGGGACCAATGGAACTTGTAGGAACTGATCGCGTAGTCCCCGGTCTCTTGATTTGAGAATATGATGATTATTTAAAAAAATAAAACTTAGACTTAAAAACAAGTCCTTAAAGGTTGAAAACCCAAACCATCCCCCAAATGACCCCGTAAGAGGCACAAACACCTTGTATGGGACCAATGTAACTTGTGGGAACTGATCGCGTAGTCCAGGATCTCCCAATTTGAGCATATGACGATCGTTTGCAAAAATCAATACTTAAAACTTAAAAATAAGCCGTTAAAGGGTGAAAACCCAAACCAGCCCCCAAACGATCCCGTAAGAGGCACGAACACCTTGTACGGGAACAATGTTACTTGTAGGAACTTATCGCGTAGTCCCGGGTCTCCCGGTTTGAGAATATGACGATATTTTGCAAAAGTCAACACTTGACTTAAAAAAAAGCCGTTAAAGGGTGAAAACCCAAACCAGCCCCCAAACGACCCCGTAAGAGGCACGAACACCTCGTACGGGACCAATATAACTTGTAAGAACTTATCGCATAGTCCCGGATCTCCAGGTTTGAGAATATGACGATAGTTTGTAAAAATCAACACTTAAATTTAAAAACAAGTCGTTAAAGGGTGAAAACTAAAAACCAGCCCCCAAACGGAACCATTAGAGGCACGAACACCTCATACGGGACCAATGTAACTTGTAGGAACTGACCGCATAGTCCCGGGTCTCTCGGTTTGAGAATATGACGATAATTTGCAAAAATAACACTTAAACTTAAAAACAAACCGTTAAAGGGTGAAAACCTAAACCAGTCCCCAAACGACCTCGTAGGAGGCACGAAGACCTGGCGTAGGACCAATGTAACTTGTAGGAACTGATCGCGTAGTCCCGGGTCTCCCGGTTTGAGAATATAATGATAATTTGCAAAAATCACACTTAGACTTAAAAACAAGCCGTTAAAGGGTGAAAACCCAAACCAACCCCCAAACGACCCCGTAAGAGGCACAAACACCTCGCTCGGGACCAATGTAACTTATAGGAACTGACCGCGTAGTCCTGGGTCTCCCGATTTAAGAATATGACGATAATTTGCAAAAATTAACACTTAGACTTAAAAACAAGCAGTTGAAGGGTGAAAACCCAAACCAGCCACCAAACGACCCCGAAAGAGGCACGAACACCTCGTACGAGACCAATGTAACTTGTAGGAAATGATTGCATAGTACCGGGTCTCCCGGTTTGAGAATATGTCGATAGTTTGTAAAAATTAACACTTAATGACCCCATAGGAGGCACGAACACCTCGCACGGGACCAATGTAACTTGTAGGAACTTACCGCATAGTCCTGGGTCTCCTGGTTTGAGAATATGATGATAATTTTGAAAAATCGCACTTAGACTTAAAAACAAGCCGTTAAAGGGTTAAAACGCAAACCAGCCCGAAAACGACCCCGTAAGAGGAACGAACACCTCGTACGGGATCAATGTAATGTGTAGGAACTGATCACGTAGTCCCGGGTCTCCCGGTTTGAGAATATGACGATAATTTATAAAAATCAACACTTAAACTTAAAAACAAGCCGTTAAAGGGTGAAAACCCAAACCAGCCCCCAAACGACCCCTTTGGAGGCACGAACACCTCGTACGGGACCAATGTAACTTGTTAGAACGTGGAACTCACCTCGGAGTTCGGGGTCTCCCAATTTGGAAATATGATGATAGTTTGCCAAAATCACACTTAGACTTAAAAACAAGTCGTTAAAGGATGAAAACCCAAACCAGCCCCCAAACGACCCCGTAAGAGGCACGAACACATCGCAGGGACTAATGAAACTTATTGGAACTGACCGCGTAGTCCCGGGTCTTCGGATTTGAGAATATGATGATAATTTGAAAAAAATAACACTTAAACTTAAAAATAAGCCGTTAAAGGGTGAAAACCTAAACCAGCCCCCAAACGACCCTGTAGGAGGCACGAACACCTCGGACGGGACCAAAGCAACTTGTAGGAACTGACCGCATAGTCCCGGGTCTCCCGGTTTGAGAATATGACGATAATTTGCAAAAATAACACTTAGACTTAAAAACAAACCGTTAAAGAGTGAAAACCCAAACCATCCCCCAAACGACCCGCAAGAGGCACGAACACCTCGCACGGGACCAATGTAACTTGTGGGAATTGACCACGTGGTCCTGGGTCTCCCGATTTGAGAATATGACGATAATTTGCAAAAATGACAATTAGACTTTAAAACAAGCCATTAAAGGGTGAAAACCCAAACCATCCCCCAAACGACCCCGTAAGAGGCACGAACACCTCGCTCGGGACCAATGTGACTGGTAGGAACTGACCACGTGGTCCCGGGTCTCCCGTTTTGAGAATATGATGATAATTTGCAAAAATGACACTTAGACTTAAAAATAAGCCTTTAAAGTGTGAAAACCGAAACCAATCCCCAAACGGACCCGTAAGGGGCACGAACACCTCGCACGGGACCAATGTAACTTATAGGAACTGACTCCATAGTCTTGGGTCTCCCGGTTTGAGAATATGACGATAATTTGCAAAAACAACACTTAAACTTAAAAACAAGCCGTTAAAGGGTGAAAACCTAAACCAGTCCCCAAACGAACCCGTTGGAGGCACGAACACCTCGCGTAGGACAAATGTAACTTGTAGAAACTGATCGCGTTCTCCCGGGTCTCCCGATTTGAGAATAGGATGATAGTTTGCAAAAATCACACTTAAGCTTAAAAATAAGCCGTTAAAGGGTGAAAACCAAAACCAACCCCCAAACGACCCCGTAAGAGGCACGAACACCTCGCACGGGACCAATGTAAGTTGTAGGAACTGACCGCGTAGTCCAGGGTCTTTCGGTTTGATAATTTGACGATAATTTGCAAAAACAACAGTAAGACTTAAAAACAAAACATTAAAGGGTGAATACCTAAACCATCCCCCAAACGACCCCGTAGGAGGCACGGAAACCTCGCACGGGACCAATGTAACTTTTTGGAACGGACCGCGTAGTCCCAGGTCCCTCGGTTTGAGAATATGACGATAATTTGAAAAAATCACGCTTAGACTTAAAATCAATCTGTTAAAGAGTGAAAACCCAAACCGTCCCTCAAACGACCCCGTAAGAAGCACGAACACCTTGCTTGCGACCAATGTAACTTGTAGGAACTGACTGCGTAGTCTCGGGTCTCCCGGTTTGAGAATATGACGATAATTTGCAAAAATCGCACTTAGACTTAAAAATAAGCCGTTAAAGGGTTAAAACGCAAACGAGCCCCAAAATGACCCCGTAAGAGGCACGAACACCTCGCGCGGGACCAATGTAACTTGTAGGAACTGGCCACGTAGTCTCGGGTCTCTCGATTTGAGAATATAAAGATAATTTGCAAAAATCACACTTAGACTTAAAAACAAACCGTTAAAGGATGAAAACCCAAACTAGCCCCCAAACGATCCAGAAAGAGGCACGAACACCTCACTCGGGACCAATGTAACTTGTAGGAACTGACAGCGAAGTCACTGGTCTACCGGTTTGAGAATATGATGATAATTGGCAAAAATCACACTTAGACTTAAAAACAAGCCATTAAAGGGTTAAAATCCAAACAAACCCCCAAACGACCCCGTAAGAGGCACGAACACATCGTACGTGACCAATGTAACTTGTAGGAATTGATCGCGTAGTCCAAGATCTCCCTCTTTGAGCATATGACGATCGTTTGCAAAAATCAACACTTAAAACTTAAAAATAAGCCGTTAACGGGTGAAAACCCAAAGTAGCCCTCAAACGACCCCATTGCAGGCACGAACACCTCGTACGGGTCCAATGTAATGTGTTGGAACTGATCGCGTTATCCCGGACCTCCCGGTTTGAAAATATGATGATAGTTTACAAAAATTGCACTTAGACATAAAAATAAGCCGTTAAAGGGTGACAACCAATACCCGCCCCCAAAAGACCCCGTAAGAGGCACCAACACCTCGCTCGAGACCAATGTAACTTATAGGAACTGATCGCGTAGTCCCGGGTCTCCGGATTTGAGAATATGATGATAGTTTGAAAAAATCACACTTAGACTTAAAATAAGCCTTTAAAGAGTGAAAACCCAAACCAGCCCCCAAACACTCCCGTAAGAGGCACGAACACCTCTTACGAGACCAATGGAACTTGTAGGAACTGACCGCGTAGTCCCAGGTCTCCCGATTTGATAAAATGATGATAATTTGCAAAAATCACACTTAGACTTAAAAACAAGCCGTTAAAGGGTGAAAATCCAAACCAGCCCCCAAACGACCCCATAAGAGGCACGAACACCTCATACAGGACCAATGTAATTTGTAGGAACTGATCGCGTAGTCCAGGATCTCCCGGTTTGAGCATATGACGACAGTTGTCAAAAATCAACACTTAAAACTTCAAAAATAACCGTTAAAGGGTGAAAACCCAAACCAGCCCTCAAAAGACACCGTTTGAGGCACGAACACCTCGTGCGGGACCAATGTAACGTCTTGGAAGTGACCGCGTTGTCCTGAGTCTCCCGATTTGAGAATATGATGATAGTTTGCCAAAATCACACTTAGACGTAAAAGCAAGCCGTTAAAGGGTGAAAACCCAAACCAGCCCCCAAACGACCCTGTAAGAGGCACAAACACCTCGCCCGGGACCAATGTAACTTGTAGGAACTGACCGCGTACTCCCGGGTATCCCGATCTGAGAATATGACGATAATTTGCAAAAATCATACTTAGACTTAAAAAAAGTCGTTAAAGGGTCAAAACCCAAACTAGCCCCCAAACGACCCCGTAAGAGGAACGAACACCTCGTACGGGACCAATATAACTTGTAAGAACTTATCGCGTAGTCCCGGATCTCCAGGTTTGAGAATATGACGATAGTTTGCAAAAATCAACACTTAAACTTAAAAACAAGTCATTAAAGGGTGAAAACCCAAACCAGCCCCAAAACGACCCCGCTGGAGGCACGAACACTTCGTACGGGACCAATGTAACTTGTTGGAACAGACCGTGTAGTCCCGGGTCTCCCGAATTGAGAATATGATGATAGTTTGCCAAAATCATACTTAGACTTAAAAACAAGCCGTTAAAGAGTGAAAACCGAAACCATCCCCCAAACGGAACCATAAGAGGCACGAACTCCTCACACGAGACCAATGTAACATGTGGGAACTGACCGCATAGTTCCGGGTCTCCCAGTTTGAGAATATGATGATAATTTGTAAAAATAAGACTTAAACTTAAAAAGAAGCTGTTAAAGGGTAAAAACCTAAACCGGTCCCCAAATGACCCCGTAGGAGGCACGAACACCTCGTGTAGGACCAATATAACTTGTAGGAACTGATCGCGTAGTCCCGGGTCTCCCGGTTTAAGAATATGACGATTGTTTGCAAAAATCACACTTAGACTTAAAATGAAGATGTTAAAGGGTGAAAACCCAAACCAACTCCCAAACGATCCCATAAGAGGCACTAACACCTCGCTCAGGACCAATGTAACTTGTAGGAACTGATCGCGTACTCCCGTGTCTCTTGACTTATGAATATGACAATTATTTGTAAAAAGCACAGTTAGACTTAAAAACAAACCGTTAAAGGGTGAAAAGCCAAACCAGCCTCCAAACGACCCCGTAAGAGGCACGAACACCTCGTACGAGACCAATGTAACTTGTAGGAAATGATTGCGTAGTCCTGGGTCTCCCGATTTGAGTATATGGCGATAGTTTATAAAAATTAACACTTAAACTTAGAAATAAGCCGTTAAAGGGTGAAAACCTAAACCAACCCGCAAACGACCCCGTAAGAGGCACAAATACCTCGCACGGGACCAATGTAACTTGTAGGAACTGACCGCGTAGTCCCGGGTCTTTCCGTTTGACAAAATGATGATAATTTGCAAAAATAACAGTTAGACTTAAAAACAAGCCGTTAAAGGGTTAAAACCTAAACCATCCCCCGAACGACCCCGTAGGAAGCACGAACACCTGGAATGGGACCAATGTAACTTGTAGGAACTGACCGCGTAGTCCCGGGTCTCCCGGTTTGATAATATGACGATAATTTGCAAAAATCGCACTTAGACTTACAAACAATTAGTTAAAGGGTTAAAACGCAAACCAGCCCCAAAACGACCCCGTAAGAGGCACGAACACCTCGCACGGGACCAATGTAACTTGTTGGAACTGATCATGTTGTCCTGGGTCTCCCAGTTTGAGACTATGATGATAGTTTATAAAAATCAGTACTTAAACTTAAAAACAAGCCATTAAAGGGTGAAAACCCAAACCACCCCCAAAACGACCACGTTGGAGGCACGAACACCTCGTACGGGATCAATGTAACTTGTTAGATCTTAGAACTCACCGCGTTGTTCGGGGTCTCCCGATTTGGAAATATGATGATAGTTTGCCAAAATCACACTTCGACTTAAAAAAACCCGTTAAAGGGTGAAAACCCAAACCAGCCCCCAAACGACCCCGTAAGAGGCACGAACACATCGCAGGGACCAATGAAACTTGTTGGAACTAACCGCGTAGTCCCGGGTCTTCCGGTTTGAGAATATGATGATAATTTGAAAAAAAACATTTAGACTTAAAAACAAGCCGTTAAAGGGTGAAACCTAAACCAGCCCCCGAACGACCCCGTAGGAGGCATGAACACCTCGGAGGGGACCAAAGTAACTTGTAGGAACTGACCGCGTAGTCCCGGGTCTCCCAGTTTGATAATATGATGAAAATTTGCAAAAATAACACTTAGACTTAAAAACAAGCCGTTAAAGAGTGAAAACCCAAACCATCACCCAAACGACCCCGTAAGAGGCACGAACACCTCGTACGGGACCAATGTAACTTGTAGGAATTAACCACGTGGTCTCGGGTCTCCCGATTTGAGGAAATGATGATAATTTGCAAAAATTGCACTGAGACTTAAAAACAAGCCATTAAAGGGTGAAAACCCAAACCAGCCCCCAAACGACCGCGTAAGAGGCACGAACACCTCGCTCGGGACAAATGTAATTGGTAGGAATTGACCACGTGGCCCCGGGTCTCCCGATCTGAGAATATTACTATAATTTGCAAAAATGACACTTAGACTTAAAAACAACCCTTTAAAGGGTGAAAACTGAAACCAACCCCCAAACGGACCCGTAAGAGGCACGAACGCCTCGCACGGGACCAATGTAACTTGTAGGAATTAACCGCATAGTCCCGGTTCTCTCGGTTTGAGAATATGACGATAATTTGCAAAAACAACATTTAAACATAAAAACAAGCCGTTAAAGGGTGAAAACCTAAACCATTCCCCAAATGACCCCGTAGGAGGCACGAACACCTCGCGTAGGACCAATGTAACTTGTAGGAACTGATCGCGTTCTCCTGGGCCTCCCGATTTGAGAATATGACGATAGTTTGAAAAAATCATACTTAAACATAGAAATAAACTGTTAAAGGGTGAAAACCCAAACCAACCCCCAAACGACCCTATAAGAAGCACGAACACCTCGCTCGGGACCAATATAACTTGTAGGAACTGATCGTGTAGTCCCGTGTCTCTTGATTTAAGAATATGACAATTATTTGTAAAAAGTACACTTAGACTTAAAAATAAACCGTTAAAAGGTGAAAACCCAAACCAGCCCCCAAACGACCCCGTAAGAGGCACAGACACCTCGTACGAGACCAATGTAACTTGTAGGAAATGATTGCGTAGTCCCGGGTCTCCTGGTTTGAGAATATGGCGATAGTTTGTAAAAATTAACACTTAAACTTAGAAATAAGCCGTTAAAGGGTGAAAACCCAAACCAGCTCCCAAACGACCCCGTAAGAGGCACGAATACCTCTTACGGGACCAATGTAACTTGTAGGAACTGACCGCGTAGTCCAGGGTCTTTCGGTTTGAGAATAAGATGATAATTTGAAAAAATAACAGTTAGACTTAAAAATAAGCCGTTAAAGGATGAAAACCCAAACCATCCCCCGAACGAACCCGTAGGAAGCACGAACACCTGGCACGGGACCAATGTAACTTGTAGTAACTGACAGCGTAGTCTCGGGTCTCCCGGTTTGGGAATATGACGATAATTTGCAAAAATTTCATTTAGACTTAAAAATAAGCCGTTAAAGGGTTAAAACGCAAACGAGCCCCAAAATGGCCCCGTAAGAGGCACGAACACCTCGTACGGGACCAATGTTATTTGTAGGAACTGATCATGTAGTCCCGGGTCTCTCGGTTTGAGAATATGACGATAATTTATAAAAATCAACACTTAAACTTAAAAATAATCCGTTAAAGGGTGAAAACCCAAAGCAGCCCCAAAATGACCCCGTTGGAGGAACGAATACCTCGTACATGACCAATGTAACTTGTTAGAACTTGGAGCTCACCGCATAGTTCCGGGTCTCCCGATTTGTAATTATGACGATAGTATGCCAAAATCACACTTAGACTTAAAAACAAGCCGTTGAAGGGTTAAAAACCCAAACCAGCCCCCAAACGACCCCGTAAGAGGCACGAACACATCGCAGGGACCAATGAAACTTGTTGGAACTGACCACGTAGTCCCAGGTCCTTCGGATTGATAATATGACGATAATTTGAAAAAACAACACTTAGACTTAAAAACAAGCCGTAAAAGGGTGAAAACGTAAACCAGCCCCCAAACGACCCCGTAGGAGGCACGAACACCTCGGACGGGACCAAAGTAACTTGTAGGAACTGACCACATAGTCCCGGGTCTCCCGGTTTGAGAATATGATGAAAATTTGAAAAAATCACACTTAGACTTAAAAACAAGCCGTTAAAGAGTGAAAACCCAAACCATCCCCCAAACGACCCCGTAAGAGGCACGAACACCTCGCACGGGACCAATGTAACTTGTAGGAACTGACCGCATAGTCCCGGGTCTCCCGATTTGAGAATTTGATGATAATTTGCAAAAACAACATTTAAACTTATAAATAAGCCGTTAAAGGGTGAAAACCCAAACCAACCCCCAAACGACCCTATAAGAGGCACGAACACCTCGCTCGGCACCAATGTAACTTGTAGGAACTGATCACGTAGTCCCGTGTCTCATGATTTATGAATATGACAATTATTTGTAAAAATCACACTTAGAGTTAAAAACAAACCGTTAAAGGGTGAAAACCCAAACCAGCCCCCAAATGACCCCGTAAGAGGCATGGACACATCGTACGAGACTAATGTAACTTGTAGGAACTCATTGCGTTATCCCGGGTCTCCTGGTTTGAGAATATGGTGGTAGGTTGTAAAAATTAAAAATAAGCCGTTAAAGAGTGTAAAACCAAACCACCCCCCTAACGAACCCGCAAAAGGCACGAACACCTCGTACGAGACCAATGTAACTTGTAGGAAATGATTGCATAGTCCCGGGTCTGCTGGTTTGAGAATATGGCGATAGTTTGTAAAAATTAACACTTAAACTTAGAAATAAGTTATTAAAGGGTGAAAACCCAAACCAGCCCCCAAACGACCCCGTAAGAGGCACGAATACCTCGCACGGGACCAATGTAACTTGTAGGAACTGACCGCGTAGTCCCGGGTCTTTCGGTTTGAGAATATGAGGATAATTTGCAAAAATAACACTTAGCCTTAAAAACAAGCCGTTAAAGGGTGAAAACCTAAACCATCCCCCGAACGACACCGTAGCAAGCACGAACACCTGGCACGGGACCAACGTAACTTGTAGGAACTGACCGCGTAGTCTCGGGTCTCCCGGTTTGAGAATATGATGAAAATTTGCAAAAATCGCACTTAGACTTAAAAATAAGCCGTTAAAGGGTCAAAACGCAAACCAACCCCAAAACGACCCCGTAAGAGGCGCGAACACCTCCTACGGGGCCAATGTAACTTGTAGGAACTGATCATGTAGTCCCGGGTCTCCCGGTTTGAGAATATGACGATAGTTTACAAAAATCAATACTTAAACTTAAAAACAAGCCGTTAAAGGGTGAAAACCCAAACTAGCCCCCAAACGACCCCGTAAGAGGCACGAACACCTCGCTCGGGACAAATGTAACTGGTAGGAATTGACCACGTGGTCTCGGGTCTCCCGGTTTGAGAATATGACTATAATTTGAAAAAATGACACTTAGACTTAAAAACAAGCCTTTAAAGGGTGAAATCCGAAACCAACCCCCAAACGGACCCGTAAGAGGCACGAACACCTCGCACGGGACCAATGTGACTTGTAGGAACTGACCGCGTAGTCCCGGGTCTCCCGGTTTGAGAATATGACAATAATTTGCAAAAATCACACTTAGACTTAAAAATAAGCCGTTAAAGGGTTAAAACGCAAACCCGCCCCAAAACGACCCCGTAAGAGGCGCGAACACCTCGTACGGGGCCAATGTAACTTGAAGGAACTGATCATGTAGTCCCGGGTCTCCCGGTTTGAGAATATAAAGATAATTTATAAAAATCAATACTTAAACTTAAAAATAAGCCGTTAAAGGGTGAAAACCCAAACCAGCCCCAAAACGACCCCGTTGGAGGAACGGACACCTCGTACGGGACCAATGTAACTTGTTAGAACTTGGAGCTCACCGCGTAGTTCGAGGTCTCCCAATTTGGAAATATGACGATAGTTTGGCAAAATCACACTTAGACTTAAAAACAAGCCGTTAAAGGGTGAAAACCCAAACCGGCCCCCAAACGACCCCGTAAGATGCACGAACACATCGCAGGGACCAATGCAACTTGTTGGAACTGATCGCGTAGTCCCAAGTCTTCCGGATTGAGAATATGACGATAATTTTAAAAAACAACACTTAGACTTAAAAACAAGTTGTTAAAGGGTTAAAACCTAAACCAGCCCCCAAACGACCCCGTAGGAGGCACGAACACCTCGGACGGGACCAAAGTAACTTGTAGGAACTGACCGCGTAGTCCCGGGTCTCCCGATTTGAGAATATGATGAAAATTTGCAAAAATCACACTTAGACTTAAAAACAAGCCGTTAAAGAGTGAAAACCCAAACCATCCCCCAAACGACTCCGTAAGAGGCACGAACACCTCGTACGGGACCAATGTAACTTGTAGGAATTAACCACGAGGTCTCGGGTCTCCCGATTGAGAATATGACGATAATTTGCAAAAATGACACTTAGACTTAAAAATGAGCCATTAAAGGGTGAAAACCCAAACCAGCCCTCAAACGACCCCGTAAGAGGCACGAACACCTCGCTCGGGACTAATGTAACTAGTAGGAATTGACCACGTGGTCCCGGGTCTCCCGGTTTGATAATATGACTAAAATTTGAAAAAATGACACTTAGACTTAAAAACAAGCCTTTAAAGGGTGAAATCCGAAACTAACCCCCAAACGGACCCGTAAGAGGCACGAACACCTCGCACGGGACCAATGTAACTTGTAGGAACTGACCGCATAGTCCTGGGTCTCCCGGTTTGAGAATATGACGATAATTTGCAAAAACAGCACTTAAACTTAAAAGTAAGCCGTTAAAGGGTGAAAACCCAAACCAACCCCCAAACGACCCCGTAAGAGGCACGAACACCTCGCAGGGGACCAATGTAACTTGTAGGAACTGATGCGTAGTCCCGGGTCTTTCGGTTTGAGAATATGACGATAATTTGCAAAAACAACACTAAGACTTAAAAACAAACCATTAAAGGCTGAATACCTAAACCATCCCCCAAACGACCCCGTAGGAGGCACGGACACCTCGCACGGGACCAATGTAACTTGTTGGAACTCACCGCGTAGTCTCGGGTCTCTCGATTTGAGAATATGATGATAATTTGCAAAAATCACATTTATACATAAAAACAAGCCGTTAAAGGGTGAAAACACAAATCATCCCCCAAACGACCCCGTAAGAGGCACGAACACCTTGCTTGGGACCAATGTAACTTATAGGAACTGACCGCATATTCTCGGGTCTCCCGATTTGAGAATATGATGATAGTTTGCCAAAATCATACTTAGACTTAAAAAGAATCCGTTAAAGGGTGAAAACCGAAACCGACCCCCAAACTGACCCATAAGAGGCACGAACACCTCGCACGGGACCAATGTAACTTATAGGAACTCACCGCGTAGTCCGGGGTCTCCCGATTGGAGAATATGATGATAATTTGAAAAAATAACACTTAGACTTAAAAATAAGACGTTAAAGGGTGAAAACCTAAACCAGCCCCCAAAGGACCCCATAAAAAGCACAAACACCTTGCACGGGACCAATGTAACTTGTAGGAACTGATCGCGTAGTCCCGGGTCTCCCAGTTTGAGAAAATGACGATAATTTGCAAAAATCACACTTAGACTAAAAAAACAAACCGTTAAAGGGTGAAAATCCAAATCATCCCCCAAACGACCCCGTAAGAGGCACGAACACCTTGCTTGGGACCAATGTAACTTATAGGAACTGGCCGCATATTCCCGGGTCTCCCGATTTGAGAATATGATGATAGTTTGCCAAAATCATACTTAGAATTAAAAAGAATCCGTTAAAGGGTGAAAACCGAAACCAACCCCCAAACTGACCCATAAGAGGCACGAACACCTCGCACGGGACCAATGTAACTTATAGGAACTAACCGCGTAGTCCCGGGTCTCCCGGTTGGAGACTATGATGATAATTTGCAAAAATAACACTTAGACTTAAAAATAAGACGTTAAAGGGTGAAAACCTAAACCAGCCCCCAAAGGGCCCCATAAAAGGCACAAACACCTCGCACGGGACCAATGTAACTTGTAGGAACTGATCGCGTAGTCCCGGGTCTCCCGGTTTGAGAAAATGACGGTAATTTGCAAAAATCACACTTAGACTTAAAAACGAACCGTTAAAGGGTGAAAACCCAAACCAGCCCCCAAACGACCCCGAAAGAGGCACGAACACCTCGCTCGAGACCAATGTAACTTGTAGGAACTGACGGCGAAGTCACTGGTCTCCCGGTTTCAGAATATGGGGATAATTGCAAATATCACACTTAGACTTAAAAATAAGCAATTAAAGGGTTAAAATCCAATCCAACCCCCAAACGACAACGTAAGAGGCACTAACAACTCGTACGGGACCAATGTAACTTACTGGAACTGATCGCGTAGTCCAGGATCTCCCTCTTTGAGCATATGACGATCGTTTGCAAAAATCAACACTTAAAACTTAAAAATAAGCCGTTAAAGGGTGAAAATGCAAACCAGCCCTTAAACAAACCCATTGCAGGCACGAAAACCTCGTACGGGACAAATGTAACGTGTTGGAACTGACCGCATCATCCCGGGTCTCTCGGTTTGAGAATATGACAATAGTTTGCAAAAATCACACTTAGACATAAAAACAAGCCGTTAAAGGGTGAAAACCCAAACCCGCACCCAAACGACCCCGTAAGAGGCACCAACACCTCGCTCGAGACCAATGTAACTTATAGGAACTGATCGCGTAGTTCCGGGTCTTCCAATTTGAGAATATGACGATAGTTTGCAAAAATCACACTTAGACTTTAAAATAAGCCGTTAAAGGGTGAAAACCCAAACTAGCCCCCAAACGATCCCGTAAGAGGCACGAACACCTCGTACGAGACCAATGGAACTTGTAGGAACTGATCGCGTAGTCCCGGGTCTCCCGATTGGAGAATATGATGATAATTTGAAAAATCACACTTAGACTTAAAAACAAGCCGTTAAAGGGTGAAATCCAAACCAGCCCCCTAATGACCCCGTAAGAGGCACGAAACACCTCGTACGGGACCAATGTAACTTATAGGAACTGATCGCGTAGTCCCGAGTCTCCCGATTTGAGAATATGATGATAATTTGCAAAAATAACATTTAGACTTAAAAACAAGCCGTTAACGGGTGAAAACCTAAACCACCCCCCCCCCCTAATGACCCCGTAGGAGGCACGAACACCTCGCACGGGACCAATGTAACATGTAGGAACTGACCGTGTAGTCCCGGGTCTCCCGGTTTGAGAATATGATGATAATTTGCAAAAATCACTCTCAGACTTAAAAACATGCTGTTAAAGGGTTAGAACGCAAACCAGCCCCAAAACGACCCCGTAAGAGGCACGGACACCTCGTACGGAACCAATTTAACTTGTAGGAACTGATCACGTAGTCCCTGGTCTCCCGGTTTGAGAATATGACGATAGTTTATAAAAATCAACACTTAAACCTAAAAACAAGTCCTTAAAGGGTGAAAACCCAAACCAGCCCCCAAACGACCCCGTTGGAGGCACGAACACCTCGTACGGGACCAATGTAACTTGTTGAAACATGGAACTCACCACGTAGTTCGGGGTCCCCCGATTTGGAAATATGACGATAGTTTGCCAAAATCACACTTAGACTTAAAACCAAGCCGTTAAAGGGTGAAAACCTAAACCAACCCATAAACGACCCCGTAAGAGGCGCGAACACCTCGCAAAGGACCAATGAAACTTGTTGGAACTGATCGCGTAGTCCCGGGTCTTTCGGTTTGAGAATATGACGATAATTTGAAAAAACAACACTTAGACTTAAAAACAAGTCGTTAAAGAGTGAAAACCCAAACCAGCCCCCAAACGACCCCGTAAGAGGCACAAACACCTCGCTCGGGACCACTATAACTTGTTGGAATTGACCACGTGGTCCCGGGTCTCCCGGTTTCAGAATATGATGATAATTAGCAAAAATGACACTTAGACTTAAAAACAATCCATTAAAGGGTGAAAACCCAATCCAGCCCCCAAATGACCCCGTAAGAGGCACGAACTCCTCGCTCGGGACCAATGTAACTTGTAGGAATTGACCACGTGGTTCCGGGTCTCCCGGTTTGAGAATATGACGATAATTTACAAAAATGACACTTAGACTTAAAAACAAGCCTTTAAAGGGTGAAAACCAAAATCAACCCCCAAACGGACCCGTAAGAGGCACGAACACCTCGCACGGGACCAATGTAACTTATAGGAACTGAACGCATAGTCCCAGGTTTCCCGATTTGAGAATATGACGATAATTTGCAAAAATAAGGCTTTAACTTAAAAACAAGTCGTTCAAGGGTGAAAACCTAAACCAGTTCCCAAACGAACTCGTAGGAGGCATGAACACCTCGCGTAGGACAAATGTAACTTGAAGGAACTGATCGCGTACTCCCGGGTCTCCAGATTTGAGAATATGATGATAGTTTGTAAAAATCACACTTAAACTTAAAAATAAGCCGTTAAAAGGTGAAAACCCAAACCAACCCCCAAACGACCCCGGAAGAGGCATGAACACCTCGCACGGGACCAATGTAACTTGTAAGAACTGACCGCGTAGTCCCGGGTCTTTCAGATTGAGAATATGATGATAATTTGCAAAAACAACACTAAGACTTAAAAACAAACCATTAAAGGGTGAATACCTAAAAAATGCCCCAAACGACCCCATAGGAGGCACGGACACCTCGCATGGGACCAATGTATCTTGTTAGAACTGATCGTGTAGTCCCGGGTCTCTCGATTTGAGAATGTGATGATAATTTGAAAAAATCACACTTAAACTTAAAAATAAGCCATTAAAGGGTGAAAACCCAAACCATCCCCCAAACGACCCCGTTAAGAGGCACGAACACCTTGCTTGGGACCAATGTAACTTGTAGGAACTAATCGCATAGTCCTGGGTCTCCCGATTTGAGAATATGTGGATAGTTTGCCAAAATCATACTTAGACTTCAAAACAAGCCGTTAAAGGGTGAAAATCGAAACCAACTCCCAAACGGACCCATATGAGGCACGAACACCTCGCACGGGACCAATGTAACTTATAGGAACTGACCGCGTAGTCCCGGGTCTTCCAGTTGGAGAATATGACGATAATTTGCAAAAATAACACTTAGACTTAAATATAAGTCGTTAAAGGGTGAAAACCTAAACCAGCCCCCAAAGGACCCCGTAGGAGGTACAAACACCACGCACGGGACCAATGTAACTTGTAGGAACTGACCGCGTAGTCCCGGGTCTCCCAGTTTGAGAATATGATGATAATTTGCAAAAATCACACTTAGACTTAAAAACAAGCCGTTAAAGGGAGAAAACCCAAACTAGCCCCCCAAACGACCCCGAAAGAGGCGCGAACACCTCTCTCGGGACCAATGTAACTTGTGGGAACTGATGGCGAAGTCACTGGTCTCCCGATTTGAGAATATGATGATAATTTGCAAAAATCACACTTAGACTTAAAAACAAGCCATTAAAGGGTTAAAATCCAAACCAACCCCCAAACGACCCCGTAAGAGGCACGAACACATCGTACGGGACCAATGTAACTTGTAGGAACTGATCGCGTTATCCAGGGTCTCCCTCTATGAGAATATGACGACCGTTTGTAAAAATAAGCCATTAAAGGGTGAAAACCCAAACCAGCTTTCAAACGACCCCGTTGCAGGCACGAACACCTCGTACGGGACCAATGTAACGTGTTGGAACTGACCGCCTTATCCCGGGTCTCCTAGTTTTGAGAATATGATGATAATTTGCAAAAATAACACTTAGACTTAAAAACAAGCCGTTAACAGGTGAAAACCTAAACCATACCCCCAACGACCCCGTAGGAGGCACGGACACCTCACATGGGACCAATGTAACTTGTAGGAACTGACCGCGTCATATTGGGTCTTCCGGTTTGAGAATATGATGATAATTTGCAAAAATCACACTTAGACTTAAAAACAAGTCGTTAAAGGGTTAAAATGCAAACCAGCCCCAAAACGACCCCGTAAGAGGCACGAACTCCTCGTACGAGACCAATCTAACTTGTAGGAACTGATCACGTAGTCCCGGGTCTCCCGGTTTGAGAATATGACGATAGATTATAAAAATCAACACTTAAACTTAAAAACAAGTCATTAAAGGGTGAAAACCCAAACCAGCCCCCAAACGACCCCGTTAGAGGCACGGACACCTCGTACGGGACCAATGTAACTTGTTGGAACTTGGAACTCACCGCATAGTTCGGGGTACCCCGATTTGGAAATATGACGATAGTTTGCAAAAATCACACTTAGACTTCAAAACAAGCCGTTATAGGGTGAAAACCCAAACCAACCCCCAAACGACCCCGTAAAAGGAACGAACACATCGCACGGGACCAATGAAAATTCTTGGAACTGACCGCGTAGTCCCGGGTCTTCCGATTTGAGAATATGACGATAATTTGAAAAAACAACACCTAGACTTAAAAATAAGGCGTTAGAGGGTGAAAACATAAACCAGCCCCCAAATGACCCAGTCGGCGGTACGGACATCTCGGACGGGACCAATGTAACTTGTAGGAACTGACCGCGTAGTGCCGGGTCTCCCGGTTTGAGAATATTACAATAATTTGCAAAAATCAAACTTACACTTAAAAATAAGCCGTTAAAGAGTGAAAACCCAAACCAGCCCCCAAACGACCCCGTAAGAGGCACGAACACCTCGCTCGGGACCAATGTAACTTGTAGGAATTAACCACGTCTTCCCGGGTCTCCCGGTTTGAGAATATGATGATAATTTGCAAAAATGACACTTAGACTGAAAAATAAGCCATTAAAGGGTGATAACCCAAACCAGCCCCCAAATGACCCCGTAAGTGGCACGAACATCTCTCTCGGGACCAATGTAACTTGTAGGAATTGACAACGTGGTCCCGGGTCTCCCGATTTGAGAATATGACGATAATTTACCAAAATGACACTTAGACTTAAAAATAAGCCTTTAAAGGGTGAAAACCGAAACCAACCCCCAAACGGACCCGTAAGAGGCACAAACACATCGAACGGGACCAATGTAACTTATAGGAACTGACCGCACAATCCCGGGTCTCCCGATTTGAGAATATGACGATAATTTGCAAAAACAACACTTAAACTTAAAAACAAGTCATTAGAGGTTGAAAACCTAAACCAGTCCCCAAACGACCCCGTACTAGGCACGAAAACCTCACGTAGGACCAATGCAACTTGTAGGAACTGATCGCGTACTCTCGGGTCTCCCGATTTGAGAATATGATGATAGTTTGCAAAAATCACACATAAACTTAAAAATAAGCCATTAAAGGGTGAAAACCCAAACCAACCCCCAAATGACCCCGTAAGATGCACGAACGCCTCGCATGGGACCAATGTAACTTGTAGGAACTGATCGCGTAGTCCCGGGTCTTTCGGTTTGAGAATATGACAATAATTTGGAAAAACAACACTAAGACTTAAAAACAAACCATTAAAGAGTGAATAGCTAAACCATCCCCCAAACGACCCCGTAGGAGGCACGAACACCTCGCACGGGACCAATGTAACTTGTTGGAACTGACCGCGTTGTCCCGGGTCTCTCGATGTGAGAATATGATGCTAATTTGCAAAAATCATACTTAGACTTAAAAACAAGCCATTATAGGGTGAAAACCAAAAGCATCTACCAAACGACCCCGTAAGAGGCACGAAGACCTTGCTTGGGACCAATGTAACTTATAGGAACTGACCGCATAGTCCCGGGTCTCCCGATTTGAGAATATGACGATAATTTGGAAAAATCAACACTTAGATTTAAAAACAAGCAGTTAAAGGGTGAAAACCCAAACCAGGCCCCAAACGACCCCGTTGTAGCCACGAACACCTCGTAAGGAAGCAATGTAACTTGTTGGAACTGACCGCGAGTCCCAAGTCACCCGGTTTGAGAATATGATGATATTTTGCAAAAATCACCCTTAAACTTCAAAATAAGGCCTTAAAGGGTGAAAAACCCAGCCCCCAAATGACCCCGCAAGAGGCACGAACACCTCGTACGGGACCAATGTAACTTATAGGAACTGACCTCGTAGTCCCGTGTCTTTCGGTTTGAGAATATGATGATAATTTGCAAAAATAACGCTTATACTTAAAAATAAGCCGTTAAAGGGTGAAAACCAAAACCAGCTCCCAAAGGACCCCGTAGGAGGTACAAACACCTCGCACGGGACCAATGTAACTTGTAGGAACTGACCGCGTAGTCCCGGGTCTCCCGGTTTGAGAATATGATGATAATTTGAAAAAATCACACTTAGACTTAAAAATGAGTCGTTAAAGGGTGAAAACCCAAACCAGCCCCCAAACGACCATGAAAGAGGCACGAACACCTCGCTCGGGACCAATGTAACTTGTAGGAACTGACCGCGAAGTCTCGGGTCTACCGGTTTGAGAATATGACGATAATTTGCTAAAATCACACTTAGACTTAAAAACAAGCCATTAAAGGGTTAAAATCCAAACCAGCCACCAAACGACCCCGAAAGAGGCACGAACTCCTAGTACGGGACCAATGTAACTTGTAGGAACTGATTGCGTATTCCAGGATCTCCCTCTTTGAGCATGTGATGATCGTTTGCAAAACTCAACACTTAAAACTTAAAAATAAGCCGTTAAAGGATGAAAACCCAAACCAGCCCTCAAACGACCCCGTTGCAGGCAAGAACTCCTCGTACGGGACCAATGTAACGTGTTGGAACTGGCCGCGTTATCCCAGGTCCCTCGGTTTTAGAATATGACGATAGTTTGCAAAAATCACACCTAGACATAAAAGAAAGCCGTTAAAGGGTGAAAACCCAAACCTGCCCCCAAACGACCCCATAAGAGGCACCAACACCTCGCTCGAGACCAATGTAACTTATAGGAATTGATCGTGTAGTCCCGGGTCTCCCGATTTGAGAATATGATGATAGTTTGCCAAAATGACACTTAGACTTAAAAATAAGTTTTTAAAGGTTTAAAATCCAAACCAGCCCCCAAACGACCCTGTTAGAGGCACGAACACCTCGGACGGGACCAATGTAACTTGTTGGAACTAACCGTGTAGTCCCTGGTCTCCCGATTTGAGAATATGACGATAGTTTGCCAAAATCATACTTAGACTTAAAAAAAAGACGTTAAAGGGTGAAAATGGAAACCAAACCCGAAAAAAACCCGTAAGAGGCACGAACACCTCGCACGGGACCATTGTAACTTGTAGGAACTGACCGCGTAGTCCCGGTTTGAGAATATGACGATAATTTGCAAAAATAACACTTAAAGGTAAAAACAAGCCGTTAAAGGGTGAAAACCTAAACCAGTCCCCAAACGACCCCTTAGGAGGCACGAACACCTCACATAGGTCCAATGTAACTTGTAGTAACTGATCGCGTAGTCCCAGGTCTCTCGATTTGAGACTATGACGATAATTTGCAAAAATAACAATTAGACTTAAAAATATGCCGTTAAAGGGTGAAAACCTAAACCAGCCCCCAAAGGACCCCGTAAGAGGCACGAACACCTCGAAGGGGACCAATGTAACTTGTAGGAACTGAACGCGTAGTCCCGAGTCTCCCAGTTTGAGAATATGACGATAATTTTTAAAAATCACACTTAGACTTAAAAACAAGTCGTTAAAGTGTGAAAACCCAAACCAACCCCCAAACGACCCCATAAGAGGCATGATTACCTCGTACGGGACCAATGTAACTTGTAGGAACTGATCGCGTAGTCCAGGATCTCCCTGTTTGAGCATATGATGATCGTTCGCAAAAATCAACACTTAAAACTTAAAAATAAGCCGTTAAAGGGTGAAAACCCAAACCAGCCTTCAAACGACCCCGTTGTAGGGATGAACAGCTCGTATGGGACCAATGTAACGTGTTGGAACTGACCGCGTTGTCCCGGGTCTCCCAGTTTTAAAATATTATGATAGTTTGCAAAAATCACACTTAGACATAAAAACAAGCCGTTAAAGGGTGAAAACCCAAACCCCCTCCAAAAGACCCCGTAAGAGGCACGAACACCTCGCTCGAGATCAATGTAAGTTATAGGAAATGATCGCGTATTCTCGGGTCTCCCAATTTGAGAATATGATAATAGTTTGCAAAAATCACACTTAGACTTAAAAATAAGCCGTCAAAGGGTGAAAACCAAAACCAGCCCCCAAATGACCCCGTAAGAGGCACGAACACCTCGTACGGGACCAATGTAATTTATAGGAACTGATCACGTAGTCCAGCATCTCCCGGTTTGAGCATATGACGATAGTGTGCAAAAATGAACACTTAAACTTAAAAATGAGCCGTTAAAGGGTGAAAACCCAAACCAGCCGTCAAACGACCTCGTTGGAGGCACGAACACCTCGTACGGGACCAATGTAATGTGTTGGAATTGACCGCGTAGTCTCGGGTCTCCCGGTTTGAGAATGTGAAGATAGTTTGCGAAAATCACACTTAGACATAAAAATAAGCAGTTAAAGGTTGAAAACTCAAACCAGCCCCCAAACGACCCCGTAAGAAGCACAAACACCTCGCTCGGGACCAATGTAATTTGTAGGAACTGACCGCGTAGTCCCGGGTCTCCCGGTTTGAGAATATGATGATAATTTGGAAAAATCATACTTAGACTTAAAAACAAGTCGTTAAAGTGTGAAAACCCAACCAGCCCCCAAACAACCCCATAAGAGGCATGAACACCTCGTATGGGACCAATGTAACTTGTAGGAACTAATCGCGTAGTCCCAGGTCTCTTAGTTTGAGAATATGACGATTGTTTGCAAAAATCAACACTTAAACTTAAAAATAAGTCATTACAGGGTGAAAACCCAATCCAGCCCCCGAACGACCTCGTTGGAGGCACGAACACCTCGGACGGGACCAATGTAACTTGTAGGAATTGACCACGTGGTCCAGAGTCTCCCGGTTTTAGAATATGACAATAATTTTCAAAAATGACACTTAGACTTAAAAACAAGTCGTTGAAGGGTGAAAACCCAAACCAACCCCTAAACGACCCCGTAAGAGGGACGAACACCTCGCTCGAGACCAATGTAACTTGTAGGAACTGATCGCGTAGTCCCGGGTCTCTCGATTTGAGAATATGATGATAGTTTGGAAAATCACACTTAGACTTAAAAATAAGCCGTTAAAGGCTGAAAACCCAAACCAGACCTAAAACGACAGTAAGAGGCACGAACACCTCGTACGGGACCAATGTAACTTGTAGGAACTGACCGCGTAGTCCCGAGACTTTCGATTTCAGCATATGCCAATAATTTGCAAAAACAACACTAAGACTTAAAAACAAACCATTAAAGGGTGAATACCTAAAAAATTTCCCAAACGACCCCGTAGCAGGGACTGACACCTCGCACGGGACCAATGTATCTTGTTGGAACTGACCGCTTAGTCCCGGGTCTCTCGATTTGAGAATATGACGATAATTTGCAAAAATCACACTTAGACTTAAAAACAAGCCGTTAAAGGGTGAAAACCCAAACCATCCCCCAAACGACCCCGTTAGAGGCATGAACACCTTGCTTGGGATCAATGTAAATTGTAGCAACTGACTGCATAGTCCCGAGTCTCCCAATTTGAGAATATGATGATAGTTTGCCAAAATCATACTTAGACTTCAAAACAAGCCGTTAAAGGGTGAAAACTGAAACCAACCCCCAAACGAACCCATAAGAGGCACGAACACGTCGCACAGGACCAATGTAACTTATAGGAACTGACCGCGTAGTCCTGGATCTCCCGGTTGGAGAATATGACGATAATTTGCAAAAATAACACTGAGACTTAAATATAAGCCGTTAAAGGGTGAAAACCTAAACCAGCCCCCAAAGGACCCCATAGGAGGCACAAACACCACGCACGGGACCAATGTAACTTGTAGGAACTGACTGCGTAGTCCCGGGTCTCCCGATTTTAGAATATGATGATAATTTTCAAAAATAACACTTAGACTTAAAAACAAGTCGTCAAAGGGTGAAAACCCAAACTATCCCCCAAATGACCCCATAAGAGGCACGAACACCTCGTACGAGACTAATGTAACGTGTAGGAACTAACCGCGTAGTCCCGGGTCTCCCGATTTGAGACTATGACGATAATTTGCAAAAACCACACTTAGACTTAAAAACAAGTCGTTAAAGGGTGAAAACCCAAACCAGCCCCCAAATGACCCCGTAAGAGGCACGAACATCTCGTACGGGACCAATGTAACTTGTAGGAACTGATCGCGTAGTCCAAGATCTCCCGGTTTGAGCATATGACGATAGTTTGCAAAAATCAACACTTCAACTTAAAAATAAGTCGTTAAAGGGTGAAAACCCAAACCAGCCGTCAAACGACCCCGTTGGAGGCACGAACACCTCGTACGGGACCAATGTAACGTGTTGGAACTGACCGCGTAGTCTCGGGTCTCCCGTTTTGAGAATATGAAGATAGTTTGCAAAAATCACACATAGACATAAAAATAAGCTGTTAAAGGTTGAAAACTCAAACCAGCCCCCAAACGACCCCGTAAGAGGCACAAACACCTCGCTCAGGACCAATGTAATTTGTAGGAACTGACCGCGTAGTCCTGGGTCTCCCGGTTTGAGAATATGACTATAATTTGTAGAAATCACACTTAGACTTAAAAACAAGTCGTTAAAGTGTGAAAACCCAAACCAGCCCCCAAACGACCCCATAAGAGGCTTGAACACCTCGTACGGGACCAATGTAACTTGTAGGAACTGATCGCGTAGTCCCGGGTCTCTTGGTTTGAGAATATGACGATTGTTTGCAAAAATTAACACTTAAACTTAAAAATATGTCATTAAAGGGTGAAAACCCAAACCAGCCCCCAAACAACCCCGTTGGAGGCACGAACACCTCGGACGGAACTAATGTAACTTGTAGGAATTGACCACGTGGTCCCGAGTCTCCCGGTTTTAGAATATGATGATAATTTGCAAAAATGACACTTAGACTTAAAAACAAGTCGTTAAAGGGTGAAAACCCAAACCATCCCCTAAACGACCCCGTAAGAGGCACGAACACCTCGCTCGAGACCAATGTAACTTGTAGGAACTAATCGCGTAGTCCCGGGTCTCTCGATTTGAGAATATGATGATAGTTTGCAAAAATCACACTTAGACTTTAAAATAAGCCATTAAAGGGTGAAAACCCAAACCAACCCCTAAAACGACCCCGTAAGAGGCACGAACACCTCGCACGGGACCAATGTAACTTCTAGGAACTGACCGCGTAGTTCCGAGACTTTTGGTTTGAGCATATGATGATAATTTGCAAAAAACAACACTTAGACTTAAAAACAAACCGTTAAAGGGTGAATACCTAAACCATCACCAAAACGATCTCGTAGGAGGCACGAACACCTCGCACGGGACCAATGTAACTTGTTGGAACTGACTGCGTAGTCCTGGGTCTCGCGGTTTGAGAATATGACGATAATTTGCAAAAATCACCCTTAGACTTAAAGAAAAGGCCATAAAAGACCCAAACCATCCCCAAAATGACCCACTAAGAGGCACGAACACCTCGCTCAGGACTAATGTAACTTGTAGGAACTGACCGCATAGTCCCGGGTCTCCCGATTTGAGAATATTACGATAATTTACAAAAATCAACACTTAGATTTAAAAACAAGCCGTTAACGGGTGAAAACCCAAACCAGCCCCCAAACGACCTCATTGGAGGCATGAACACCTTGTAAGGGATCAATGTAACTAGTTGGAACTGACCGCGTAGTCACAGGTCTCCCGGTTTGAGAATATGATGATAGTTTGTAAAAATCACCCTTAAAATTAAAAATAAGCCGTTAAAGAGTGAAAAACCAAACCACCCCCCTAACGAACCCGCAAAAGGCACGAACACCTCGTACGGGACCAATGTAACTTGTAGGAACTGAACGCGTAGTCTCGGGTCTCCCGATTTGAGAATATGACGATAATTTGTAAAAATAACACTTAGACTTAAAAATAAGACGTTAAAGGGTGAAAACCTAAACCAGACCCCAAAGGACCCCATAGGAGGCACAAACACCACGCACGGGACCAATGTAACTTGTAGGAACTGACCGCGTAGTCCCGGGTCTCCCAGTTTGAGAATATGATGATAATTTGCAAAAATCACACTTAGACTTAAAAACAAGCCGTTAAAGGGAGAAAACCCAAACTAGCCCCCCAAACGACCCCGAAAGAGGCGCGAACACCTCTCTCGGGACCAATGTAACTTGTGGGAACTGATGGCGAAGTCACTGGTCTCCCGATTTGAGAATATGATGATAATTTGCAAAAATCACACTTAGACTTAAAAACAAGCCATTAAAGGGTTAAAATCCAAACCAACCCCCAAACGACCCCGTAAGAGGCACGAACACATTGTACGGGACCAATGTAACTTGTAGGAACTGATCGCGTTATCCAGGGTCTCCCTCTATGAGAATATGACGACCGTTTGTAAAAATAAGCCATTAAAGGGTGAAAACCCAAACCAGCTTTCAAACGACCCCGTTGCAGGCACGAACACCTCGTACGGGACCAATGTAACGTGTTGGAACTGACCGCCTTATCCCGGGTCTCCTAGTTTTGAGAATATGATGATAATTTGCAAAAATAACACTTAGACTTAAAAACAAGCCGTTAACAGGTGAAAACCTAAACCATACCCCCAACGACCCCGTAGGAGGCACGGACACCTCACATGGGACCAATGTAACTTGTAGGAACTGACCGCGTCATATTGGGTCTTCCGGTTTGAGAATATGATGATAATTTGCAAAAATCACACTTAGACTTAAAAACAAGTCGTTAAAGGGTTAAAATGCAAACCAGCCCCAAAACGACCCCGTAAGAGGCACGAACTCCTCGTACGAGACCAATCTAACTTGTAGGAACTGATCACGTAGTCCCGGGTCTCCCGGTTTGAGAATATGACGATAGATTATAAAAATCAACACTTAAACTTAAAAACAAGTCATTAAAGGGTGAAAACCCAAACCAGCCCCCAAACGACCCCGTTAGAGGCACGGACACCTCGTACGGGACCAATGTAACTTGTTGGAACTTGGAACTCACCGCATAGTTCGGGGTACCCCGATTTGGAAATATGACGATAGTTTGCAAAAATCACACTTAGACTTCAAAACAAGCCGTTATAGGGTGAAAACCCAAACCAACCCCCAAACGACCCCGTAAAAGGAACGAACACATCGCACGGGACCAATGAAAATTCTTGGAACTGACCGCGTAGTCCCGGGTCTTCCGATTTGAGAATATGACGATAATTTGAAAAAACAACACCTAGACTTAAAAATAAGGCGTTAGAGGGTGAAAACATAAACCAGCCCCCAAATGACCCCGTCGGCGGTACGGACATCTCGGACGGGACCAATGTAACTTGTAGGAACTGACCGCGTAGTGCCGGGTCTCCCGGTTTGAGAATATTACAATAATTTGCAAAAATCAAACTTACACTTAAAAATAAGCCGTTAAAGAGTGAAAACCCAAACCAGCCCCCAAACGACCCCGTAAGAGGCACGAACACCTCGCTCGGGACCAATGTAACTTGTAGGAATTAACCACGTCTTCCCGGGTCTCCCGGTTTGAGAATATGATGATAATTTGCAAAAATGACACTTAGACTGAAAAATAAGCCATTAAAGGGTGATAACCCAAACCAGCCCCCAAATGACCCCGTAAGTGGCACGAACATCTCTCTCAGGACCAATGTAACTTGTAGGAATTGACAACGTGGTCCCGGGTCTCCCGATTTGAGAATATGACGATAATTTACCAAAATGACACTTAGACTTAAAAATAAGCCTTTAAAGGGTGAAAACCGAAACCAACCCCCAAACGGACCCGTAAGAGGCACAAACACATCGAACGGGACCAATGTAACTTATAGGAACTGACCGCACAATCCCGGGTCTCCCGATTTGAGAATATGACGATAATTTGCAAAAACAACACTTAAACTTAAAAACAAGTCGTTAGAGGTTGAAAACCTAAACCAGTCCCCAAACGACCCCGTACTATGCACGAAAACCTCACGTAGGACCAATGCAACTTGTAGGAACTGATCGCGTACTCTCGGGTCTCCCGATTTGAGAATATGATGATAGTTTGCAAAAATCACACATAAACTTAAAAATAAGCCATTAAAGGGTGAAAACCCAAACCAACCCCCAAATGACCCCGTAAGATGCACGAACGCCTCGCATGGGACCAATGTAACTTGTAGGAACTGATCGCGTAGTCCCGGGTCTTTCGGTTTGAGAATATGACAATAATTTGGAAAAACAACACTAAGACTTAAAAACAAACCATTAAAGAGTGAATAGCTAAACCATCCCCCAAACGACCCCGTAGGAGGCACGAACACCTCACACGGGACCAATGTAACTTGTTGGAACTGACCGCGTAGTCCCGGGTCTCTCGATGTGAGAATATGATGCTAATTTGCAAAAATCATACTTAGACTTAAAAACAAGCCATTATAGGGTGAAAACCAAAAGCATCTACCAAACGACCCCGTAAGAGGCACGAAGACCTTGCTTGGGACCAATGTAACTTATAGGAACTGACCGCATAGTCCCGGGTCTCCCGATTTGAGAATATGACGATAATTTGGAAAAATCAACACTTAGATTTAAAAACAAGCAGTTAAAGGGTGAAAACCCAAACCAGGCCCCAAACGACCCCGTTGTAGCCACGAACACCTCGTAAGGAAGCAATGTAACTTGTTGGAACTGACCGCGAGTCCCAAGTCACCCGGTTTGAGAATATGATGATATTTTGCAAAAATCACCCTTAAACTTCAAAATAAGGCCTTAAAGGGTGAAAAACCCAGCCCCCAAATGACCCCGCAAGAGGCACGAACACCTCGTACGGGACCAATGTAACTTATAGGAACTGACCGCGTAGTCCCGTGTCTTTCGGTTTGAGAATATGATGATAATTTGCAAAAATAACGCTTATACTTAAAAATAAGCCGTTAAAGGGTGAAAACCAAAACCAGCTCCCAAAGGACCCCGTAGGAGGTACAAACACCTCGCACGGGACCAATGTAACTTGTAGGAACTGACCGCGTAGTCCCGGGTCTCCCGGTTTGAGAATATGATGATAATTTGAAAAAATCACACTTAGACTTAAAAATGAGTCGTTAAAGGGTGAAAACCCAAACCAGCCCCCAAACGACCATGAAAGAGGCACGAACACCTCGCTCGGGACCAATGTAACTTGTAGGAACTGACCGCGAAGTCTCGGGTCTACCGGTTTGAGAATATGACGATAATTTGCTAAAATCACACTTAGACTTAAAAACAAGCCATTAAAGGGTTAAAATCCAAACCAGCCACCAAACGACCCCGAAAGAGGCACGAACTCCTAGTACGGGACCAATGTAACTTGTAGGAACTGATTGCGTATTCCAGGATCTCCCTCTTTGAGCATGTGATGATCGTTTGCAAAACTCAACACTTAAAACTTAAAAATAAGCCGTTAAAGGATGAAAACCCAAACCAGCCCTCAAACGACCCCGTTGCAGGCAAGAACTCCTCGTACGGGACCAATGTAACGTGTTGGAACTGGCCGCGTTATCCCAGGTCCCTCGGTTTTAGAATATGACGATAGTTTGCAAAAATCACACCTAGACATAAAAGAAAGCCGTTAAAGGGTGAAAACCCAAACCTGCCCCCAAACGACCCCATAAGAGGCACCAACACCTCGCTCGAGACCAATGTAACTTATAGGAATTGATCGTGTAGTCCCGGGTCTCCCGATTTGAGAATATGATGATAGTTTGCCAAAATGACACTTAGACTTAAAAATAAGTTTTTAAAGGTTTAAAATCCAAACCAGCCCCCAAACGACCCTGTTAGAGGCACGAACACCTCGGACGGGACCAATGTAACTTGTTGGAACTAACCGTGTAGTCCCTGGTCTCCCGATTTGAGAATATGACGATAGTTTGCCAAAATCATACTTAGACTTAAAAAAAAGACGTTAAAGGGTGAAAATGGAAACCAAACCCGAAAAAAACCCGTAAGAGGCACGAACACCTCGCACGGGACCATTGTAACTTGTAGGAACTGATCGCGTAGTCCCGGTTTGAGAATATGACGATAATTTGCAAAAATAACACTTAAAGGTAAAAACAAGCCGTTAAAGGGTGAAAACCTAAACCAGCCCCCAAACGACCCCTTAGGAGGCACGAACACCTCACATAGGTCCAATGTAACTTGTAGTAACTGATCGCGTAGTCCCAGGTCTCTCGATTTGAGACTATGACGATAATTTGCAAAAATAACAATTAGACTTAAAAATATGCCGTTAAAGGGTGAAAACCTAAACCAGCCCCCAAAGGACCCCGTAAGAGGCACGAACACCTCGAAGGGGACCAATGTAACTTGTAGGAACTGAACGCGTAGTCCCGAGTCTCCCAGTTTGAGAATATGACGATAATTTTTAAAAATCACACTTAGACTTAAAAACAAGTCGTTAAAGTGTGAAAACCCAAACCAACCCCCAAACGACCCCATAAGAGGCATGATTACCTCGTACGGGACCAATGTAACTTGTAGGAACTGATCGCGTAGTCCAGGATCTCCCTGTTTGAGCATATGATGATCGTTCGCAAAAATCAACACTTAAAACTTAAAAATAAGCCGTTAAAGGGTGAAAACCCAAACCAGCCTTCAAACGACCCCGTTGTAGGGACGAACAGCTCGTATGGGACCAATGTAACGTGTTGGAACTGACCGCGTTGTCCCGGGTCTCCCAGTTTTAAAATATTATGATAGTTTGCAAAAATCACACTTAGACATAAAAACAAGCCGTTAAAGGGTGAAAACCCAAACCCCCTCCAAAAGACCCCGTAAGAGGCACGAACACCTCGCTCGAGATCAATGTAAGTTATAGGAAATGATCGCGTATTCTCGGGTCTCCCAATTTGAGAATATGATAATAGTTTGCAAAAATCACACTTAGACTTAAAAATAAGCCGTCAAAGGGTGAAAACCAAAACCAGCCCCCAAATGACCCCGTAAGAGGCACGAACACCTCGTACGGGACCAATGTAATTTATAGGAACTGATCACGTAGTCCAGCATCTCCCGGTTTGAGCATATGATGATAGTGTGCAAAAATGAACACTTAAACTTAAAAATGAGCCGTTAAATGGTGAAAACCCAAACCAGCCGTCAAACGACCTCGTTGGAGGCACGAACACCTCGTACGGGACCAATGTAATGTGTTGGAATTGACCGCGTAGTCTCGGGTCTCCCGGTTTGAGAATGTGAAGATAGTTTGCGAAAATCACACTTAGACATAAAAATAAGCAGTTAAAGGTTGAAAACTCAAACCAGCCCCCAAACGACCCCGTAAGAAGCACAAACACCTCGCTCGGGACCAATGTAATTTGTAGGAACTGACCGCGTAGTCCCGGGTCTCCCGGTTTGAGAATATGATGATAATTTGGAAAAATTATACTTAGACTTAAAAACAAGTCGTTAAAGTGTGAAAACCCAACCAGCCCCCAAACAACCCCATAAGAGGCATGAACACCTCGTATGGGACCAATGTAACTTGTAGGAACTAATCGCGTAGTCCCAGGTCTCTTAGTTTGAGAATATGACGATTGTTTGCAAAAATCAACACTTAAACTTAAAAATAAGTCATTACAGGGTGAAAACCCAATCCAGCCCCCAAACGACCTCGTTGGAGGCACGAACACCTCGGACGGGACCAATGTAACTTGTAGGAATTGACCACGTGGTCCAGAGTCTCCCGGTTTTAGAATATGACAATAATTTTCAAAAATGACACTTAGACTTAAAAACAAGTCGTTGAAGGGTGAAAACCCAAACCAACCCCTAAACGACCCCGTAAGAGGGACGAACACCTCGCTCGAGACCAATGTAACTTGTAGGAACTGATCGCGTAGTCCCGGGTCTCTCGATTTGAGAATATGATGATAGTTTGGAAAATCACACTTAGACTTAAAAATAAGCCGTTAAAGGGTGAAAACCCAAACCAGACCTAAAACGACAGTAAGAGGCACGAACACCTCGTACGGGACCAATGTAACTTGTAGGAACTGACCGCGTAGTCCCGAGACTTTCGATTTCAGCATATGCCAATAATTTGCAAAAACAACACTAAGACTTAAAAACAAACCATTAAAGGGTGAATACCTAAAAAATTTCCCAAACGACCCCGTAGCAGGGACTGACACCTCGCACGGGACCAATGTATCTTGTTGGAACTGACCGCTTAGTCCCGGGTCTCTCGATTTGAGAATATGACGATAATTTGCAAAAATCACACTTAGACTTAAAAACAAGCCGTTAAAGGGTGAAAACCCAAACCATCCCCCAAACGACCCCGTTAGAGGAATGAACACCTTGCTTGGGATCAATGTAAATTGTAGCAACTGACCGCATAGTCCCGAGTCTCCCAATTTGAGAATATGATGATAGTTTGCCAAAATCATACTTAGACTTCAAAACAAGCCGTTAAAGGGTGAAAACTGAAACCAACCCCCAAACGAACCCATAAGAGGCACGAACACGTCGCACAGGACCAATGTAACTTATAGGAACTGACCGCGTAGTCCTGGATCTCCCGGTTGGAGAATATGACGATAATTTGCAAAAATAACACTGAGACTTAAATATAAGCCGTTAAAGGGTGAAAACCTAAACCAGCCCCCAAAGGACCCCATAGGAGGCACAAACACCACGCACGGGACCAATGTAACTTGTAGGAACTGACTGCGTAGTCCCGGGTCTCCCGATTTTAGAATATGATGATAATTTTCAAAAATAACACTTAGACTTAAAAACAAGTCGTCAAAGGGTGAAAACCCAAACTATCCCCCAAATGACCCCATAAGAGGCACGAACACCTCGTACGAGACTAATGTAACGTGTAGGAACTAACCGCGTAGTCCCGGGTCTCCCGATTTGAGACTATGACGATAATTTACAAAAACCACACTTAGACTTAAAAACAAGTCGTTAAAGGGTGAAAACCCAAACCAGCCCCCAAATGACCCCGTAAGAGGCACGAACATCTCGTACGGGACCAATGTAACTTGTAGGAACTGATCGCGTAGTCCAAGATCTCCCGGTTTGAGCATATGACGATAGTTTGCAAAAATCAACACTTCAACTTAAAAATAAGTCGTTAAAGGGTGAAAACCCAAACCAGCCGTCAAACGACCCCGTTGGAGGCACGAACACCTCGTACGGGACCAATGTAACGTGTTGGAACTGACCGCGTAGTCTCGGGTCTCCCGTTTTGAGAATATGAAGATAGTTTGCAAAAATCACACATAGACATAAAAATAAGCTGTTAAAGGTTGAAAACTCAAACCAGCCCCCAAACGACCCCGTAAGAGGCACAAACACCTCGCTCAGGACCAATGTAATTTGTAGGAACTGACCGCGTAGTCCTGGGTCTCCCGGTTTGAGAATATGACTATAATTTGTAGAAATCACACTTAGACTTAAAAACAAGTCGTTAAAGTGTGAAAACCCAAACCAGCCCCCAAACGACCCTATAAGAGGCTTGAACACCTCGTACGGGACCAATGTAACTTGTAGGAACTGATCGCGTAGTCCCGGGTCTCTTGGTTTGAGAATATGACGATTGTTTGCAAAAATTAACACTTAAACTTAAAAATATGTCATTAAAGGGTGAAAACCCAAACCAGCCCCCAAACAACCCCGTTGGAGGCACGAACACCTCGGACGGAACTAATGTAACTTGTAGGAATTGACCACGTGGTCCCGAGTCTCCCGGTTTTAGAATATGATGATAATTTGCAAAAATGACACTTAGACTTAAAAACAAGTCGTTAAAGGGTGAAAACCCAAACCATCCCCTAAACGACCCCGTAAGAGGCACGAACACCTCGCTCGAGACCAATGTAACTTGTAGGAACTAATCGCGTAGTCCCGGGTCTCTCGATTTGAGAATATGATGATAGTTTGCAAAAATCACACTTAGACTTTAAAATAAGCCATTAAAGGGTGAAAACCCAAACCAACCCCTAAAACGACCCCGTAAGAGGCACAAACACCTCGCACGGGACCAATGTAACTTCTAGGAACTGACCGCGTAGTTCCGAGACTTTTGGTTTGAGCATATGATGATAATTTGCAAAAAACAACACTTAGACTTAAAAACAAACCGTTAAAGGGTGAATACCTAAACCATCACCAAAACGATCTCGTAGGAGGCACGAACACCTCGCACGGGACCAATGTAACTTGTTGGAACTGACCGCGTAGTCCTGGGTCTCGCGGTTTGAGAATATGACGATAATTTGCAAAAATCACCCTTAGACTTAAAGAAAAGGCCATAAAAGACCCAAACCATCCCCAAAATGACCCACTAAGAGGCACGAACACCTCGCTCAGGACTAATGTAACTTGTAGGAACTGACCGCATAGTCCCGGGTCTCCCGATTTGAGAATATTACGATAATTTACAAAAATCAACACTTAGATTTAAAAACAAGCCGTTAACGGGTGAAAACCCAAACCAGCCCCCAAACGACCTCATTGGAGGCATGAACACCTTGTAAGGGATCAATGTAACTAGTTGGAACTGACCGCGTAGTCACAGGTCTCCCGGTTTGAGAATATGATGATAGTTTGTAAAAATCACCCTTAAAATTAAAAATAAGCCGTTAAAGAGTGAAAAACCAAACCACCCCCCTAACGAACCCGCAAAAGGCACGAACACCTCGTACGGGACCAATGTAACTTGTAGGAACTGAACGCGTAGTCTCGGGTCTCCCGATTTGAGAATATGACGATAATTTGTAAAAATAACACTTAGACTTAAAAATAAGACGTTAAAGGGTGAAAACCTAAACCAGACCCCAAAGGACCCCATAGGAGGCACGAACACCACGCACGAGACCAATGTAACTTATAGGAACTAACCGCGTAGTCCCGGGTCTCTCGGTTTGAGAATATAACGATAATTTTCAAAAATCACAATTGGAATTAAAAATAAGCCGCTAAAGGGTGAAAACCCAAACCAGCCCCAAAAGGACCCCGTAAGAAGCATGAACACCTCGATCGGGACCAATGTAACTTGTAGGAACTAACCGCGAAGTCCCGGGTCTCCCGGTTTGAGAATACGATGATAGTTTGCAAAAATCACACTTAGACTTAAAAATAAGCCATTAAAGGGTCAAAACCCAAACCAACCCCCAAACGACCCCGTATGAGGCACGAACACATCGCACGAGACCAATGTAACTTGTAGGAACATACCGCATAGTCCCGGGTCTTTCGATTTGAGAATTTGACAATAATTTACAAAAACAACACTTAGACTTAAAAACAATCCGTTAAAGGGTGAAACCACAAACCATCCCCCAAACGACCCCATACGAGGCACGAACACCTCGCTCGGGACCAATTTGACTTGTAGGAACTGAACACATAGTCATGGATCTCCCGATTTGAGACTGACGATAATTTGAAAAAATCAACACTTAGACTTAAAAACAAGCCGTTAAAGGGAGAAAATCCAAACCAACCCCCAAACGACCCCGTTGGAGGGACGAACACCTCGTACGGGGCCAATGTAACTTGTTGGAACTGATCGCGTAGTCCCGGGTCTCCCGGTTTGAGAAAATGACGGTAATTTGCAAAAATCACACTTAGACTTAAAAACGAACCGTTAAAGGGTGAAAACCCAAACCAGCCCCCAAACGACCCCGCAAGAGGCACAAACACCTCGCACGAGACTAATGTAACTCGTAGGAACTAACCGCGTAGTCCCGGGTCTCCCGGTTTTAGAATATGTCGATAATTTGAAAAAATAACACTTAGACTTAAAAACAAGCCGTTAAAGGGTGAAAACCTTAACCAGCTCCCAAAGGACCCCGTAGGAGGCACGAACACCTCGCACGTGACCAATGTAACTTGTAGGAACTGACCGCGTAGTCTCGGGTCTCCCAGTTTGAAAATATGATGATAATTTGCAAAAATCACACTTAGACTTAAAAACAAGCCGTTAAAGGGTGAGAACCCAAACCAACCCCCAAACGTCCCCGTAAGAGGCATGAACACCTCGCTCGGGACCAATGTAACTTGTAGGAGCTGACGGCGAAGTCACTGGTCTCCCGGTTTGAGAATATGATGATAATTTGCAAGAATCACACTTGGACTTAAAAACAAGCCGTTAAAGGGTTAAAATCCAAACCAGCCCCCAAATGACCCCATAAGAGGAACGAACACCTCGTACGGTACAATGTAACTTATAGGAACTGGTCGCGTAGTCCCGGATCTCCCTGTTTGAGCAAATGACGATAGTTTGCAAAAATCAACACTTAAGACTTAAAAACAAGCCATTAAAGGGTGAAAACCCAAACTAGCCCTCAAACGACCCCGTTGGAGGCACGAACACCTCTTACGGGACCAATGTAACGTGTTGGAACTGACAGCGTTGTCCGGGGTCTCCCGGTTCGAGAATATTATGATAGTTTGCAAAAATCACACTTAGACATAAAAATGAGCCGTTAAAGGGTGAAAACCCAAACCAGCCCCCAAACGACCCCATAAGAGGCACAAACACCTCGCTCGGGACCAATGCAACTTGTAGGAACTGACCGCGTAGTCCTGGGTCTCTCGATTTGAGAATATGACGATAATTTGCAAAAATCACACTTAGACTTAAAAATAAGCCGTTAAAGGGTGAAAACCCAAACCAGCCCCCAAACAACCCCGTAAGAGGCACGAACACCTCGTACGGGACCAATGTAACTTATAGGAACTGATCGCGTAGTCCCGGGTCTCCCGTTTTGAGAATATGATGATAGTTTGTAAAAATTAACACTTAAACTTAAAAATAAGACTTTAAAGGGTGAAAACCCAAACTAGCCGTCAAACGACCTCGTTGGAGGCACGAACACCTCGTACGGGACCAATGTAATGTGTTGGAACTGACCGCGTAGTCTCGGGTCTCCCGGTTTGAGAATATGATGATAGTTTGCGAAAATCACACTTAGACATAAAAACAAGCTGTTAAAGGTTGAAAACTCAAACCAGCCCCCAAATGACCCCGTAACAGGCACAAACACCTCGCTCGGGACCAATGTAATTTGTAGGAACTGACCGCATAGTCCCAGGTGTCCCGGTTTGAGAATATGATGATAATTTGCAAAAATCACACTTAGACTTAAAAACAAGCCGTTAAAGGGAGAAAACCCAAACCAACGTCCAAACGACCCCATAAGAGGCATGAACACCTCGTACGGGACCAATGTAACTTGTAGGAACTAATCGCGTAGTCCCGGGTCTCCGGGTTTGAGAATATGATGATTTTTTGCAAAAATGAACACTTAAACTTAAAAATAAGTCGTTAAAGGGTTAAAACCAAAACCATCCCCCAAACGACCCCGTTGGAGGCACGAACACCTCGGACGGTACCAATGTAACTTGTAGGAATTGACCACGTGGTCCCGAGTCTCCCGGTTTTAGAATATGATGATAATTTGCAAAAAGGACACTTAGACTTAAAAACAAGTCGTTAAAGGGTGAAAACCCAAACCAACTGATTAGGCACATATTCTTCACATTTATCCCCTTAATTTCGGTATTTTTATGATTCCGTGCAGTGTATCTAGCTTGGATTTGTCTCGTATTTATGCTACTAACTTTTTTTTGGCAAGTATTTCGTGTTTTGTGTATTTCCCATGTGTTTTACAGGTATTTCACGCAAGTTAGTGCGAAGGAGAAATCAAAACAGGTATTCCGTGTTTTGTGTATTTCCCATGAAGGGAATTTTTGTAATTTTTCAGCCTTAGTCCGAAGGTGGGGCCAACTAGAAAGTTGAAGAGCTCTAAATTACAAGAATACTGGAAAAAACGGCACCTCAATCCGAGCTACGGTGAAGAAGTTACGATGTTTTGAAGTTGCGCGATAATGAAGAGTCTGGATGTGCGGATTTCTAAAAATAATTAGGCATTTAATGCAGTGCAACTCTTGGAAAACTTGTGCCACAAGCGAAATTTGATGCCAAATTCATGAAACTTGGTGTTATAAAAGACCAAGCCCTACCTCATTTTCAAGGAGAGTGAATTCTAGAAAGGGGGACTAGAAATTAGAGAGAGAAATTCATTTTTTAGAAATCCTTTTTAGTTTTTTCATACTCTTAGAAAAGCCCTAGTTTGTATGTTTGAAGATTCAAGTTCATCTAGTGAAGATTTCAAGTATCAATTCTTGAATTCAATTCAAGTATCAAATTCCCTTCTCTTATTTAATCTCAATTTTTATTTAATCATCTTTTCTTGTTTTGTAATTTTTGTTTTTACCATATTTCTTAGATCTACAATTATATCCATTGTTATGAAATTGTTTTCCCAAAAAAAAAAATCATGAGTAGCTAAATTCCCAAGGGTTGGGGTACATGAACTCAATCCAAGGCAAATTATTTATGTAGAAAATAGAAGTTAAATTAAAATATTGATTGAATCGTGAAAGAAAATCATATAAACATTGTCAATCTTTTAATCTCTCTTGCCCTAGGTACTTGAGATGTTTAAGAACGCTTTGCGAGTATGATTTATCATTCACCGCTTTATATCTATCTTTGATTTCATATGATGCGGGCTAGATCCCTCATATATGTAATGCTTAGAATTTATAAAGACCGGATCTAGTCAATAATTTTAATTTACAATTCTAGTATTCTATAAGGTAATTTGTTAAGGATTGAGGGATTGTACCCTACCCTATTTTCTTCCATTTGTCAGATCTAAATCTATTTGTAAATTTCAGTCTGTTTCTCTTAAGTAAAGTTTTTAGTTCATTAGAAATTTTCCCAATCTTTAATCACCTTTTTGTTTCTTTTGAGAAATCATTTCAAGATTTAATAATTTTTCTGATTATCATTTGGCAATCTCGATCCCTGTGGATACGATCCCGATTTACCGGGTTATTACTTGAGCGACAGGCTTGCACTTGAGCCTAGAGTGAACGCACTTTTGAGACAAATTTTAAGTCGCGTCAAGTTTTTGGCGCCGTTGCCGGGGATCTAAATCGTTAAATTTTCAAGAAAGTTATTTTTATCTACAAATGATTTCATAAAAAAAATAAAAAATTAATTTCATTTCTTATGTGCTTATATGCAGAATTTATCTCCCACCCAAGTTCACGAAAATCCTATTGCCGAAGCCAGTTCTGAAAATTCTAAGTCTCCTCATTTTTGGGTTCCACCTCCTTCGCCTAATAATTCCATCACAAGTCATTCTTTGAGTCAAACCTTGAGTGAGAATTCTGAACCTTTCGGTAGCGATATGTCGGATCATGGTAGTGTTGGTGCTGGTGAGGATGATGTACCATATATTCCCATGAAAGATCTTTTATTTCCGGAGAGAACTGTTACCCCTGGTTGCATTTTACTCCCGTATAATGCCGGTCAGTTCCACTTTCGGAATGGAATGATCCAAATTCTTCCTACATTTCATGGGATGGATTCGGAAAAACCATATCTCCATATTCGAGAATTCGAAGATACGTGTGAGACATTTGGAGACCAAGCTTGTCCACAAGAGGTAATTCGGTTGAAGCTCTTTCCTTTTTCCTTAAAGGATAAAGCTAAAACTTGGTTATGGTTCTTGCCCCCAAATTCTGTTTTATCCTGGAGAGATATGCAAAACAAGTTTATCTCAAATTTTTTTCCACAACACAAAACCAATTCTGTTAAAGCCCAAATCCAAGCTTTTCGTCAAAATGAGAATGAGGCTTTTGATAAGTGTTGGGAGAGATATCAGGAGTTAGTTAATGCGTGCCCCCATCATGGTTTTGAACCTCATCATCTGATTTCATTTTTCCATCAAGGCCTTACTGTAGCGTCTAAACAACTTGTTCAAACCATGTGTGAGAGACCTTTTTGGGAGTTAAGTACGAGCGATGCTGAGGCTCATTTGAAATATGTGGCAGAAACTACCCAAGCATGGGATACTTCTGATCTCAATAGTCAAAATAGAAATCGACAAGTGTCCAACTTGCCTGCTGCATCCGGTATTTATCACTTGGACAAGGACACTTTGTTAGATCGAAAATTTGACCAATTGGAGAAGAATTTCAGAGATATGCTAGATATGCGATTGAGAGATGTGTCTGGACCCGTACAAACAGGAAAGGAGAAAGTGTGTGCCATTTGTGCTGGTGGTCATTCTACCGAAGGATGTCCTACCATCCCTGCTTACAAGGCAATGTACACTGAGCAAGTAGAGGCGATAGGAGGGTTTTGTGAAAATTTTAATGAACCTCAAGGGAATTCATATAATCAATCTTGGAGGAATCATCCTGGTTTCAATTATGGACAACCACAAGGGGGGATGGTGCCTCATCCACATGTGACTTTGCAACAAACACCTCCTCAATTTCAGCATATGTCTCCTCCAATGCAACCTCCTTTGCAGAAACCACCTCCTGGTCCTTATGTACCTCCACCTAGGAGATCTCTTGAAGATAATTTCAATCAATTCATCCAATCCCAAAAAGAGAGAGATGCTAAATTTGAGCGAATGTTCACTGAAATTCATACTAACATCTCTAGGTTGCAGTCTGCAGTGAATACTCAAGAGAAGGGTAAATTCCCAGCTCAAGGACAAAGACCCCCTCCCCAAGGACAAACCAGTATTGGCACTACATCCCTCGACCATCGAGAGCAATGTAGCGCCATTACCACTCTCCGTAGTGGGAGAGTAGTTGATTTGTCACCTCCCTCACGCAATGCATCTAAAGATAAAGAGGTTTCACCCGGCACAAAAGAGGCCGAAGATGCCCCTTTAATTGAGAGTGAGGAGGATGAAAACACTAGTGGACCCAAGGCCATCACCCCCACCGCTGCCCCATACCCTCAACGATTGGTCTCTCACTCCAAAACGACCTCCCGTGATGAAGTTCTCGAAGTCCTTAAGCAAGTAAAAGTCAATTTACCTTTTCTTGAGACTATACAGAAAATTCCCGCATATGCTAAGTTTATTAAAGACTTACTCACGGTGAAACGCAAGCTAAAGGTAAACCAGAACGTCTCTTTGGCCCAAAATGTCAGCGCAGTCTTGTCGAGTGAATTTCCATTAAAATATAAAGATCCGGGTGCACCCACTATTTCTTGTATCATGGGGAAGAACCGAATTGAGAGAGCTCTAATAGATCTCGGGGTGAGTGTTAACATTATGCCCTATTCCATCTATACGAAACTGGAACTGGGGGCCCTTAAGCCCACAAAAATGACTCTCCAGCTCGCGGATCGTTCTGTGAAGTTTCCTCGGGGAATTGTTGAGGATGTGATTGTTAAAATAGACACTTTCTACTTCCGGGTGGATTTTGTCATTTGGGACGAAGAATCCTCCGTTCTCCCAAGTAATCATGTTCCCGTTATCTTGGACGTCCATTTTTAGCTACTGCTAATGCTCTTATCAATACCCGAAGTGGGCGTATGCAATTAACTTTCGGGAACATGACCCTCGACACAAATATCTTTAATAATTCCAAGAGAGAGGATGATGAAGAGGAACCGCGGGGGTTGGATTTTTTGGGGGAAGCACACGAGCAAGAAAGAACCTACACGGGAGAACCATTAGGGGAAGGTTGTGTTGCGCCCAGTGAGTGGAGTGGTTACAATATTCAGAGCAAGGTAGGGTAGGTATGTTTAGTTAATGCATTCGAGAGCACGAGTGAGCCCATGAACAAGAGTGAAAGAGGCAATTTAGAGTGTGTCGGGAGAGGCTCTATCAACCCACCCACACCACCCTATCATTCGGCAAGTGAGCATGAAACGCAGGTTGAGGAAACCAAGCCAGAGAGAGCACTAGAGGAGTTGAGCCTAGCAGAGTTTGAGCACGAGTTCGGACAGGTGGATGCAACCCTAAATGTTGAAGTCCAATCTTTTTGGGCCTCATTTCGTCATTTAGACGAAAGTGAGTGGGACAATAGCCTCGATGCATTTCTCCTTAACAAACCTCCACCCATACCATTTGAGTCTTCGGAGGTACTTGAAGATACGACTCAAATCTCGTTCGACTTAGATACCAACCCACGTGCTACACAACAAGAGGATCCTTTTTCGGTTAATCATAATGCATCTCCCGGTCTTTCCTTTATCTATGGGCACGGGCCCAATTTGTTCCGTCTATTCACTTATGATGGTAAGACGGGAGAGATGAGGAGAGCATCGTACCCCGTGCAAGGGGTCAGGTGATTTGTAGAGAGAGATGAGAGGTCGTCGCACCCGCGACGCGTATGGGGTGATTTTTGTTGTATTTTTGAGTCATGTATACGTGTTATATAGTGTCTTGTTGCTATTTAATAATTTGCTTGTTTTATTTATCGCACTCTTCATGTTGTCTTACTTATTTATCTTATCCATTTGATTAAGGACAATGCAAATCATTGAGTTAGGGGGGATGACAGGTGCGTATTCATAAAACTTCGCTTATATTCATATATATGTGTATTTAAAAAAAAAATTGAAAAATTTTGAAAAAACCAAAAATATTTTTCTTCGAAATAAATAAAAATTAGAATTTAAATTTTTCAAAAATATCACCTTTATTCTATTTAAAGTCTCAAATTGTAAAATTCCTAATGCACTAAGCCAAAATTGACCAAAGATGGAAATTGAAAGAAAATTGACGACTTAACGAATAAGTGTGGAGATTAGTCCAACCCGGTGAGATTTCGAGCCTTTCAATTTTTTATGAGTTTTTAAATCAATCCGAGTTTATGATTAACTCAAAATCCTTTTCAGCGTTTCAATAAGTCGTTGATGATCTCAATCCTTTGTTTTGATCGGTTATGGGAAATGTGTGAAATGTTGTCTCGAAATTCGTGCTAAATATATCTCTAAACTTAACTAATCTCGAGATGCACATGGTAATGTGATTAGAAATTAGGAGAATGAAGTAGGCCCTCATTTGTTACCCAAAAATATTAGCCATAAAAAGTTGTGAAAAATTATCCCTTTGCAACCCAAGTTGAGCCTAATAAAATATTTTCCTTTCGTTTGATAACCCGAAAAACCCAATTAGCCCGGAATTGTGAAAATTGAGAAAATTCATCAAGTAAGTCCAAATTGTGCAATAAAAAGGGGCAAGAGAAAAACAGAAAAAAAAAGTGCTCAAAAGAAAAATAGAAAACAAAAAGAAAAGAAAAAAAAAGAAAAGAAAAAAAAATAAAAAAATAGAAGAAAAAAAAAGAGAAAAATGAGCAAATGCCCGAAAAAGCACTAATGGACGTCATAAGGAAATTTTCCAATTCCGAATAGCCCATGCATTCTCATTTTTACCCTTTACACTTTATGACCCAAGAAAGTCCTAACTGAGTCCAAATGGCGAAATTAATTACTGCAAGGAGAGCTAAGACATGAAAAGAAAATAAGAGAGATTAAATGGTGTGAATTAGAGGTGATGTTCCCATTTCCTAATAATTGTACTCCGATGATGAGATCTTTTCACCATATATTTCCTTCTTTTCAATTTTGTATGCATGAATTTGTGTCCATTATATTTACTCTTTATATCATGCATACCGAGAGAAAATAGCCACAATCCGAGTGATTCGTTTGTGAGACCATTCCGTAAGAATTTGAATCAAAACAAATTTTCGGAAAGTAACGTAATGCTCAATCGGTGGAAATTTGAGGTTTAATTTTTGGCTTTGCACACACACACTATGGTTTGAGACATTTGAATATGAATTTATGGTGATTATTTTTCAAAAAGTTTAAATTGTACAATTTTTAAGTATTTTGATCTTTATTTGAGTCAATAAAGAATTTTGTGGGTGTATTCACTGCAAACCCTCACGAGACAAAACCCGTCCTACTAGGGTAACCTAGGGGTTTAAAGGCTTGTTGCATACGCTAAATGCAATCCGCTTGACTGCGAAAGTGGAATTTTATTTTAATAAAAGAATTTTCAAGCGTAGAATTTTGGCTAATTTCATTCACATTGCTCGGGACGCGCAAAGTTCTAAGTTAGGGGCTGTGATTAGGCACATATTCTTCACATTTATCCCCTTAATTTCGGTATTTTTATGATCCCGTGCAGTGTATCTAGATTGGATTTGTCTTGTATTTATGCTACTAACTTTTTTTTGGAAAGTATTTCGTGTTTTGTGTATTTCCCATGTGTTTTACAGGTATTTCACGCAAGTTAGTGCGAAGGAGAAATCAAAACAGTGAAAGAAACCAAGAAATGGAGAGTTGAAGGGCATTTTCGTAATTTTTCAGCCTTAGTCCGAAGGTGGGGCCAACTAGAAAGTTGAAGATCTCTAAATTACAAGAATACTGGAAAAAACGGCACCTCAATCCGAGCTACGGTGAAGAAGTTACAATGTTTTGAAGTTGCGCGATAATGAAGAGTCTGGATGTGCGGATTTCTGTAATTAATTATGCATTTAATGCAGTGCAACTCTTGGAAAACTTGTACCACAAGAGAAATTTGATGCCAAATTCATGCAACTTGGTGCTATAAAAGACCAAGCCCTACCTCATTTTCAAGGAGAGTGAATTCTAGAAAGGGGGACTAGAAATTAGAGAGAGAAATTCATTTTTTAGAAATCCTTTTTAGTTTTTTCATACTCTTAGAAAAGCCCTAGTTTGTATGTTTGAAGATTCAAGTTCATCTAGTGAAGATTTCAAGTATCAATTTTCAATTCAATTCAAGTATCCAATTCCTTTCCCTTATTTAATCTCAATTTTTATTTAATCATCTTTTCTTGTTTTGTAATTTTTGTTTTTACCATATTTCTTAGATCTACAATTATATCCATTGTTATGAAATTGTTTTCCCAAAAAAAAAATCATGAGTAGCTAAATTCCCAAGGGTTGGGGTACATGAACTCAATCCAAGGCAAATTATTTATGTAGAAAATAGAAGTTAAATTAAAATACTAATTGAATCGTGAAAGAAAATCATATAAACATTGTCAATCTTTTAATCTCTCTTGCCCTAGGTACTTGAGATGTTTAAGAACGCTTTGCGAGTATGATTTATCATTCACCGCTTTATATATATCTTTGATTTCATATGATGCGGGCTAGATCCCTCATATATGTAATGCTTAGAATTTATAAAGACCGGATCTAGTCAATAATTTTAATTTACAATTCTAGTATTCTATAAGGTAATTTGTTAAGGATTGAGGGATTGTACCCTACCCTATTTTCTTCCATTTGTCAGATCTAAATCTATTTGCAAATTTCAGTCTATTTCTCTTAAGTAAAGTTTTTAGTTCATTAGAAATTTTCCCAATCTTTAATCACCTTTTTGTTTCTTTTGAGAAATCATTTCAAGATTTAATAATTTTTCTGATTATTATTTGGCAATCTCGATCCCTGTGGATACGATCCCGATTTACCGGGTTATTACTTGAGCGACATGCTTGCACTTGAGCCTAGAGTGAACGCACTTTTGAGACAAATTTTAAGTCGCGTCACCAACCCCTAAACGACCCCGTAAGAGGCACGAACACCTCACTCGAGACCAATGTAACTTGTAGGAACTGATCGCGTAGTCCCGGGTCTCTCGATTTGATAATATGATGATAGTTTGCAAAAATCACACTTAGACTTAAAAGTAAGCCGTTAAAGGGTGAAAACCCAAACCAGCCCCTAAAACGACCCCGCAAGAGGCACGAACACCTCGCACGGAACCAATGTAACTTGTAGGAACTGACTGCGTAGTCCCGAGACTTTCGGTTTGAGCATATGATGATAATTTGCAAAAACAACACTTAGACTTAAAAAGAAACCGTTAAAGGGTGAATACCTAAACCATCACCAAAACGACCCCGTAGGAGGCACGAACACCTCGCACGGGACCAATGTAACTTATTGGAACTGACCGCGTAGTCCCGGGTCTCGCGATTTGAGAATATGACAATAATTTGCAAAAATCACCCTTAGACTTAAAAACAAGCCGTTAAAGGGTGAAAACACAAATAAGCCCCCAAACGACTCCGTAAGAGGCTCGAAGACCTCGCACGGGACCAATGTCACTTGTAGGAGCTGACTGCGTAGTCCCAGGTCTTCCGGTTTGAGAATATCATTATAATTTGTAAAAATAACACTTAGACATAAAAATAAGTCATTAAAGGGTGAAAACCTCAACCAGCCCCCAAACGACCCCGTAGGAGGCAAAAACACCTCACACGTGACCAATGTAACTTATAGGAACTGACCGCGTAGTCCCGGGTATCCCGGTTCTAGAATATGACGATAATTTGCCGAACTCACACTTAGACGTAAAAACAAACCGTTAAAAGGTGAAAACCCAAACGAGCCCCCAAACGACCCCGTTGGAGGCACGAACACCTCGCTCGGGACCAACGTAACTTGTAGGAACTGACCGCGTAGTAACGGGTCTCTCGATTTGAGAATATGATGATAATTTGCAAAAATCACACTTAGACTTAAAAACAAGCCGTTAAAGGGTGAAACCCAAACTGGCCCCGAAACGACCCCGTAGGAGTCACGAACACCTCGTACGGGACCAATGTAACTTGTAGGAACTGATCGCGTAGTCCCGGGTATCCCGGTTTGAGAATATGATGATAGTTTACAAAAATCAACACTTAGACTTAAAAACAAACCCTAAAAGCATGAAAACCCAAACTAGCACCCAAACGTCCCCTTTGAAGGCACGAACACCTCGTACGGGACTAATGTAAATTATAGGAACTGACCGTGTAGTACCGGGTCTCCAAATTTTAGAATATGATGATAACTTGCAAAAACGACACTTAAACTTAAAAACTAGCCGTTAAAGGGTGAAAACTCAAACTAGCCCCCAAACGACCCCGTAAGAAGCACGAACACCTCATACGGGACCAATGTAACTTGTAGGAACTGATCGCGTAGTCCCGGGAATCTCGGTTTGAGAATATTATGATAGTTTGCAAAAATCACACTTAGACTTAAAAATAAGCCGTTAAAGGGTGAAAACCCAAACCAGCCCCCAAACAACCCCGTAAGAGGCACGAACACCTCGCACGGGACCAATGTAACTTGTAGGAACTGACCGCGTAGTCCCGGGTCTTTCGGTTTGAGAATATGATGATAATTTACAAAAACAACACTTAGACTTAAAAACAAGCCGTTAAAGGGTGAAAACCTAAACCAGCCCCCAAACGACCCGTAAGAGGCACGAACACCTCGCTCAGGACCAATATAACTTGTAGGAACTGACCGCGTATTCCTGGGTCTCCCAGTTTGAGAATATGATGATAATTTATAAAAATCACTCATAGACTTCAAAACAAGCCGTTAAAGGGTTAAAATCCAAACCAACCCCCAACGACCCCGTAAGAGGCACGAACACCTCGTGCATGACCAATGTAACTTGTAGGAACTGATCACATTGTCCCGGGTCTTCCGATTTGACAATATGATGATAATTTACAAAAATCAACACTTAGATTTAAAAACAAGCCGTTAAAGGGTAAAAATCCAAACCAGCACCCAAACGACCTCGTTGGAGGTACGAACACCTCGTAAGGGATCAATGTAACTAGTTGGAACTGACCGCGTAGTCACAGGTCTCCCGATTTGAGAATATGACGATAGTTTGTAAAAATCACCCTTAAAATTAAAAATAAGCCGTTAAAGGGTGAAAAAACAAACCAACCCCCAAACAAACCCGTAAGAAGCACTAACACCTCGCACGGAACCAATGTAACTTGTAGGAACTGACCGCGTAGTCTCGGGTCTCCCGGTTTGAGAATATGACGATAATTTGCAAAAATAACACTTAGACTTAAAAATAAGACGTTAAAGGGTGAAAACCTAAACCAGACCCCAAAGGACCCCATAGGAGGCACGAACACCACGCATGGGACCAATTTAACTTATAGGAACTAACCACGTAGTCCCGGGTCTCCCAGTTTGAGAATATGACCATAATTTTAAAAAATCACACTTAGACATAAAAACAAGCTGTTAAAGGGTGAAAACCCAAACCAGTCCCCAAACGACCCCGTAAGAAGCACGAACACCTCGATCGGGACCAATGTAACTTATAGGAACTAACCGTGAAGTCCCGGGTCTCCCGATTTGAGAATATGATGATAGTTTGCAAAAATCACACTTAGACTTAAAAATAAACCGTTAAAGGGTCAAAACCCAAACCAGCCCCCAAACGACCCCGTATAAGGTACCAACACCTCGTACGGGACCAATTTAACTTGTAGGAACATACCGCATAGTCCCGAGTCTTTCGGCTTGAGAATTTGACAATAATTTGCAAAAAAAACACTTAGACTTAAAAACAATCCGTTAAAGGGTGAAAACACAAACCATCCCCCAAATGACCCCATACGAGGCATGACCACCTCGCTCGGGACCAATGTAACTTGTAGGAACTGACCGCATAGTCCCGGCTCTCCCGATTTGAGAATATGACGATAATTTGAAAAAATCAACACTTAGACTTAAAAGCAAGTCGATAAAGGGTGAAAATCCAAACGAGCCCCCAAACGACCCCGTTGGAGGCACGAACACCTCGTGCGGGGCCAATGTAACTTGTTGGAACTGACCGCGTAGTCCCAGGTCTTTCGATTTGAGAAAATGTTGATAGTTTGCAAAAATCACCCTTAAACTTAAAAATAAGTCGTTAACGGGTGAAAAACCAAACCAACCCCCAAACGACCCCGCAAGAGGCACGAACGCCTCGCACGAGACCAATGTAACTTGTAGGAACAAACCGCGTAGTCCCGGGTCACCCGGTTTGAGAATATGATGATAATTTGCAAAAATAACACTTAGACTTAAAAACAAGCAGTTAAAGGGTGAAAACCTAAACCAGCTCCCAAAGGACCCCGTAGGAGGCACGAACACCTCGCACGGGACCAATGTAACTTGTAGGAACTGACTGCATAGTCCCAGGTCTCCCGGTTTGAAAATATGACGATAATTTGCAAAAATCACACTTAGACTTAAAAACAAGCCGTTAAAGGGTGAGAATCCAAACCAGCCCCCAAACGACCCCGTAAGAGGCACGAAGACCTCGCTCGGGACCAATGTAACTTGTAGGAACTTTCCTTGTAGTCCTGGGTCTCCCGGTTTGAGAATATGACGATAATTTATAAAAATCACACTTATACTTAAAAACAAGCCGTTAAAGGGTTAAAATCCAAACCAACCCCCAAACGACCCCGTAAGAGGCACAAACACCTCTTACGGGACCAATGTAACTTATAGGAACCGATCGTGTAGTCCCGGATCTCCCTGTTTGAGCATATGATGAAAATTTGCAAAAATCAACACTTAAGACTTAAAAATAAGCCATTAAAGGGTGAAAACCCAAACTAGCCCTCAAACGACCCCGTTGGAGGCACGAACACCTCTTACGGGACCAATGTAACGTGTTGGAACTGACCGCGTTCTCCTGGGTCTCCCCGTTCGAGAATATGATGATAGTTTGCAAAAATCACACTTAGACATAAAAACTAGCCGTTAAAGGGTGAAAACCCAAACCATCCCCCAAACGACCCCGTAAGAGGCACAAACACCTCTCTCGGGACCAATGCAACTTGTAGGAACTGAGCGTGTAGTCCCGGGTCTCTCGATTTGAGAATATGATGATAATTTGCAAAAATCACACTTAGACTTAAAAATAAGTCGTTAAAGGGTGAAAACCAAACCAGCCCCCAAACGACCCCGTAAGAGGCACGAACACCTCGTACGGGACCAATGTAACTTATAGGAACTGATCGCGTAGTCCCGGGTCTCCCGAGACCTGATACTACTCGATTAGTTCCTACAAGTTACATTGGTCCAGTACGAGGTGTTCGTGCCTCTTACGAGGTCGTTTGGCGACTGGTTTGGGTTTTCACCCTTTAACGACTTGTTTTTAAGTTTAAGTGTCATTTTGGAAGTTATCGTCATATCTTCAAATCGGGAGACCAGGGACTACGCGGTCAGTTACTACAAGTTACATTGGTTCCGAGCGAGGTGTTCGTGCTTCTTACGGGGTCGTTTAGGGGCTGGTTTCGATTTTCACCCTTTAACGGCTTGTTTTTAATTAGCTTCCTTAAAATAAATATAAGTTTCTATCGCCTCCAGGCCCAAGAGCTCAGACACATCCTCTAAGGTGATCGTAAATTCACCCCAAGCAACAATAAAAGTGTGTCTCTTGTGACTCCAATGAAAGACTAGGATTTTGAGAGTATTGTTATTCTTGGCCAGAGTTACATTGCCAAACCACTTGGTAGAAGATAAACCCACAATCAACAACTCCCCAGAGTACTTATTATGGATGTAATCAGTCCACGCACCTAGCCCCTCACAGGATCCCCCAACAAGCTCAAACTTAACATTTCAGTAGGGATAATCCCCCATCTCAACCTTAAACCTAGTAACGGTGGAACCAGGGAGGTAATTCTCGATCACGTCGTCTTCACCAACCAATAGCTTCAAATTATGAGACTTAGACACAAGGGAACCGGGAAAGGTGTTGGCGGCCTCTCAAAATTTGTCAATAGTACCAAAGTAAGGGGTAAAATGGTATTTTGCCCACTGTAAATGCCGATTAGGAAGGTTGGAAGAAGTTTCTCCAACGACAGCACTAATAATGGAGGGAGTTCTCTTCACAATGAGAGCCATAAAAGAAAGTAGAGAAAAAAAAGAAGCTTGGGAATGAAAGAGCACTGTATGCTCTCACAAATAAAGAGAAACACTTCACTCAAAATACCCAAAGGTAAAAGTGATTGGTGAATCTAAGGAAGCCCTTTTATATGGGTTGTGTCATTTTTTGAAAAGAATTTGTGGTTGGTACGAAAAGATGAGTGTGAGAAATTAATCATCACATCTAGATTTTTGTCGGCTTAAGAGGGTCGTGTGGCTTAAACACGCTGGCAATCAATCGACGCGTGTACGGCTAGGGATAAGTCTATCAGATGCATTTAAAATGAAGAGATGCGGTAATAATTATCTTTTTTTTTTTGGGGGGGGGGGGGGGGGGGGATTTAAGAGACATTTGGGAGCGTAACTCTATACCCTTTCACACATGGGGAATAAATAGTTTTGGTGGAAATTTTATTTTAAAACCATTCTAATTCCCCAAAGTAAAAAGCAATCACTAAAGGCCTAATTCCACACGAGAAAGAAGAAATATCCAAATAACTCGAGCCCAGGCTCCATGGTTTCAACTCCTTTATATATAAATTTATGTAGATATACAAATGTGAAAATTCTTTTTCTCTAACAAGTGTGCGCAGATCAAAGTGAGATACGATGTGGATTCGGGGTTTTATTTTTTTTCGTACAGATATTTCTTCTAATAAATAAATAGCTCTACGAAGTGGAAAATGTATAGGGTAAGTTGATTAAAATATCAACACTGAACAAGAAGGATTGAGGATGGTCGCTCACATAAAGATGAAGCTAATCGAATGACATCTCATAAAGATCAAGACCAGGATACAAATGCTTCAAAAATCATAGAATTGTAATAGGAACTTTAATATAGTTGTGCTTTTGTTTTATATGAATTATGTAAAGTGTACCCTGCACAAACTTTGAGGTTTCTTAGTATCCTCGAGGGATCATGTCTGGCAGTGCATGGGAGAGATTACATGCTCTATTGAACAACCTCATAATGGGTATCTCGCAAGGATTTGGTTTAAAGGATTGGATACAAGGCAACGTTGGAAGATACCAACCCCTTTAGGGAATTTAGGCAAAACCTGGGTTTATACACAACTTGGCTCAGTAGTACCTCGAGTCACCAACTGTGGGAACCCATTTGAGGGTTCCTAGTCCTAAACAGTTGTTCAAGTGTTAGCTTGAGGTACTCGCATAATAACTTATAAAGTGATCGAACGACATGCAGGTCGAACAACCTTCTATTCTAGATACCATCTCTGGGAACCCACTCGAGGGTCCCCAGTCCTAAAATAGGTGTACAATTGTTAGCTCATGATACTCGTATACAAATTATAAGTTACTCGAATGACTTATAGTTTGATCAACATTCTTTTCCATGAACTACCTTTTTGAGTGATGTGACAACACATACTTTGAGGTTACCGTATACCAACTATTTGATGTCAACATATCAGATATTTAGGAACTCGATAAAACAGTACTCAAGTAAATATATTCTTGGGATGGTAAGTTCGTAGCTGACACATCACGTCCTATATAATGCATTCACATCACTGAGAGTCTAAATAAGATTCCCACCAAAATATCATATATAACTCATTTAATGCAATATCCTTGGCATTAAATGTAGATGTCTCTTTACGTCAACATGGGTCAAAAGGGTATTAATTACAGAAAGGTCCCTGCTATGATTTTCCTCTCTTATAAATACCTTCAAAATTACACTATTGAGGGATCACACTTTTCTAGACCATAATTGCTACAAAAATATTTACATACAAGAGAGCTTTATTGTGATAACATTTATTGAGAGATCATCTTCACTTATTCCATATGTGTTTAAGGTTACTACCTTTCCTTTATTACCTTAAGGGTGCTTGTTCCCGCTCCCTCTGACCAAGTTAATTGTGTGAGTTCTCTTACTGATTATTGTCGTTTGATTATTATACCATTTATTTTAAATGAATATATTTAATACAAGAGTTTTGTATGTTAAATATGTTGGTTTGAGACTAGCATTTATTATAGTCATTGATTGTTCTAAGGACATAGTTACCATCTTGATAAGGGGTTATGCCTCCCTTCATATTAACAATCTGAAGAACTCACATTCTACAGAACCTAAAACCGTAGTGTTGAGTTGATAGTTTAGATGAATAATGCAATTTCATACCATTTTAGAGTGATCTCAATGCCCAGTAACAATACTCCATTCTGTACCCATTTTTGTTCTAGTTCTTTAAGCTTAATCTCAATAATAATCCCTTCCACATTCTTCTCATCATGGCTTGCATAAACCATAATATTAGAAAACAAAGCTAGAGAGTTTGTATTCCTCAAAGCTTGTTTTCCTACTTACATGGTAAAAACATTGTCTTGTTAAAGCTAAAAACAAAATAATCACATTCATTAACAAAGTCAACAAGCAGTCAAGAAGTTCAAGAAAAATTAACCCAGAAAATACATCAAATTTTAATACAACTATCTGAATTGAAGCTTAACAGAGACAATTGATTCCCCAAACCACAACCTTCAATTCCGCAAATTACTACCCACATATTCCGCAAATGATTCTAACAATGTCAAATCAGACACCATCTAGGCTTACAAGACTAGGCTGATCAGATTTTCCCCACGTTCTTCCCAAGGTGAGCACAAGGTTGCTGAAAACTCCCTCTATTGTGTGCTCGGGTGGGGTAATCAATTTTGAGGTGACCTTCCTTGCCACGGGCCAAAAAATTTTAATTCTCTAACAGAACATCAATGGGGTTTACATTAGGGCTTTAATAGTGAGGTGTGTTCGAGAACATGTCGTTGACATCAGGAGGTTGTAGTGGCATACAATCAAAATAACTTTCAGCCAGAAGGATTACCAAAAACTTGGGGACCCACTGGAGGGTGTAGGCGTTGTACCCAATTGTGAATATGATGTAAGGAATAGGGGTTGGTGAGGGACATCCGCCACTGAGTAATGATGGGTGGATCCACTATTTGAGGTTGTTTTAATGTCTCCGTAATGGTCACTGGGTTGGTGGGGGACATCTTCCACTAAGGAGTGGGGATGGGTGTTCAAATGTACGGTGGGAGTCACTAGGGTTTACGCACCCAGGGGTAAGGTTGGTCTGGTTATTGATCGTAACCCTAAAGTTAAAAACAAATTTTAAGACTCTAAACAAATATACTACTGACATTTCCCTCCGTGTTATGGAGAAGAAATTTGTTCTTAGGGAGATTCGGGATAACCTGATTAATAAGTGAGGGGATGCATACCTTCTTAAAGATAAAATAAAGTGCCTTTAGGAAAGTTTAGAATTGAAATAAAGAATAGCAGTTCTTTAGACAGAAGTCGAGCATAAGTTGGATAATGAGTGGTGATATTTTTGGAGTCAGTATCCTAAACGGGGGAAAGAGGAACTCTTAATGATTAAAAATAAATGAAAGAACAGAAAGTTAGTCGTAACAAGATTATTGATGAAGAAGTGAAAAATATTTATTTGAGATGAGTCCTGACGAGACATGATTAAAGTAGTTCAATCCTTCTTTAGACCGGGAAATATCCTAAAAACATGTAATATGGTGTCGTTATCTTATGCTTAATCCCTCTTTTATGCTCATAATAGATTTAGTGAGGACAAACAATCCACCTTTGTACATGGGCAAAGTATGAACCTGTTAGAGGGGGTATCACAGAAGTCAAGGACAACTCAGGTGTGTAATTAAAATCGATATCATGAAGGAACATTTATGAGTACTAGTTGATATTTCCTGCAAGATGTATTAGAGGTGATGAATTTTCCTAATCAACTAATTTGTGGATTATTATGCAGACATTTTCATGGATTTGGACAAGAAAATTGAGGATAGGATATTCAACAGGCATGCTAACTGTGAGGAATTAAACATTAATCATTTCATGTTTGCGATTGATTTGTTTATGTTGTCAAGAGCAAACGAAGACTCTTAGAGAGGTGGAATCTCTAAGAAAACCTCAGAATTTCCGAAGAAAACCTCAGAATTCTTTCTTTGTTCGGGGTGGTGGAATCTCAAGTATGGCCTTCAGCTTTGTAGGATCTGCTTCTATCCCCTTTTCGCTGATCATGAATCCCAAGAGTTTTTTCTATGTAACGCCAAAGACACACTTCTGTGGATTAAGTTGCATCTGATACAGTCGCAGTCATTCGAAGAACTTTTGGAGAGCGGGAACATGACCTTCTCTAGTTGAAGACTTGATAATCATATCATCCACATAAACCTCGACTTCTTTGTGAATCAGATCGTGCAGGATGGTTTGTGGAAGCCCTTTGGTAGGTAGTCACATCATTCTTGAGACCAAATGGCATAACGGTGTAGCAAAAGGTTCCACATGGGGTGATGAATGCGGTTTTTTCCTGGTGGTCTGGGTACATCTTGATTTGGTTGTATCCTATAAACCCATCGATGAATGAGTTGAGAGCATGATTGGCTGTGTTGTCCACGATCATGTCGATATTGGGTAGCAGGTAATCATCCTTTGGAGAATCTTTGTTTAAGTCTCGGTAGTCTACACACATTTGAACCTTCCTTCCTGATTTCGGCACAAGTACTATGTTGGCTAGCCATGTGGGATATTCGATCACACGAATGAAGCCTACGTTTAACTATTTGACCACCTCTTCTTTGACCTTGAGAGACCATTCAGTGCAGAGTTTTCTCATTTTTTGTTTAACCGACTTGTAATCTAGGAGAGTGGGAATCTCGTGATGAGCTATTTTGGGATCAATACTGGGCATATCATCATAGGACCATGGAAAAACATCCATGAACTCTTTTAGGAATTCTTCGAGTTGTGCACGCTTATGCTTGTCAAGAGTGGACCCTATCCTAATCTCGTGCAGTTGGCTACTAGAACCGAGATTAATAACAATAGTCTCTTCTTCATTAACTTGAACGCGGTTATATTATTTATTATTAACCTTATTTAGATTAGTTAAGAATTGTTCATTTGCAAAATCATCATCATCAAAAGTTTGATTGGAATCCAAGCAGTTAATGTAAGGCATAGCAAGATACTCAAAATCTTTCCTTTATTTCATTGATAGGAAAAATATCATTGAGAACCTTATCAAAAGAGGCCTCGATTACATTTGAACAAGGATAGACAACAGAAGAAGAAATAGGGTAAACATTGGGGTTAGGGGAGATTTTAAGAGGTAGAACTGGCGCAGCATGCCAGTTGAAGAGGGGTGTATCAGCAGCTTTAATCAGACGGGACGGATCCATTGATGTAGTGCCTGAACGAACCATGCATAGTGTCAGCCCTAGTGTCTGTAAGTTGAAGGAATATTCGGAATCACTTTCCTCAGTCTCTTTACTATCTTTGATGAGCGATTGTACTCGGTGTTGGAAACTTTCGGCCCATGGGTAGCTGTCTTGGAAAAATATCTCCATTCCAGGCTTCATCTTCTTGTCTGTGTGGTCGTACCATGGTTTTGGAAAATTGTAAAAGGGGAAATCTTTGCCTTCTTTGATGAATCGTCCATTCAAGGAGTCTCCAGAGATAGTTGGGATGAACTCTAATCTTCTCTTTGGTCGAGACCGGTGGATCATTCTGAGCTCTTGTTATGATGGTTAATACCCCAAGCCATAAGGAGGGAAAGCTTTCTTTAGTTCGATGGGCTCAAGTATCCCTTGCTTCCTTTGCCCTAGCCCCAGTCCGGGCATGAGGTGCATGTTTCTGAACATCTAAATCACATTGACAGACAAACCCTTTGTTTGAAAATGTCCCCTGTCGGGAGTAGGAGTGGTTCAACTTGGAATCCTGATAGGAGCATATCATTTGGCTCGTGCTGTATCTCAAGGATTGGACTGCTGGTGCTTGCACCCTCGACATTTTTGTCGTCGCCCAAAATGTTGATGTCTCTCCCATCGGTGAAGAACTTCAATTTCTGATGGAGTGAGGAAGACACACCCTTAATATTGTGGAGCCAGGGTCGTCCAAGCAATAGGTTGAAACAAGTTCGGATGTCTATGACTTGGAATTCAACGACATGGTTTATAGGGCCAACCCCTATTAAAAGTTTTATGGATCCCATCAACTCACGACGAGTATTATCGTAGGCACATATAGCGGGGGAGGTTGGAGCGAGGTCACTTTCTTTCAGGCCTAAACACTTGAAGGTTCTCAGAGGGCAAACATTCAAGGCGGATCTGTTATCGATAAGGGAGAGTGGAACGGCCTTCCCCATAACTTCGATGGAGATGTTGAGTGCATGATTATAATTTGGCACAATTCTGGGGATTTCTTCTTCAGAAAATGATAGCATTCGGGTAGAGGTTAAGGATCCGACCAGATTTATCGCCTCTTTTGGTGAGGTAGAGGGAGGAACTGTGGGTCCAGTGAGCAATTTGATTAAAGCATTTATGTGTAGCTGGGAAGACATGAAAAGTCCCCATAGAGTGATGTTATCTTGAGTTTTCTTCAGTTGATCGAGGATCTTGCTCTCCTCAATGGTCATCTATGGCATAGGAAGGTTTTCAACGCCCTTTCCCTTATCATTTGCTGGTAGTGAGCTTGGAACCTGATAATGTCTCCCTGATCTGGTCATGTGATTTACTGAAGAAGGAAAGAACATAAATCCCATTTCCTCATCAATATTAGGTTTTTCTACCACACTGTTTACTTCTCCGAGGAGTTCTTTAAATGATATCATACCACATATGTCGTCTACAGGGCCAACTCTTCCTGAAGCTTGTTCTTCGCTCGAATCTTCGAATTCTCCCCCCTATCCGGTGGCAACAATTATGTCTTTCCATGTAAAGTCAATGCATCCCACAACTTCAATGGCTTGTTCATACATGTCTTCCCATTCTATGGGGATATGTATGGTTGAAGGGACCAAGTTCCCTTTTAGCTTTAAAGTGTCAAGTAACCCGATGATACTACAAATGCTGTTGGTTTGCCCGAATAATTCTGCCACAATATAGACAACATCATCTAGACTGACTTCGTCGGTTGGTATCACCCACTTGTCTGAATCTCGGGCCCATTTTCGTGCTTCCAAAAATAGTGTGCTGAACTTCTGGCAATCGATGACCATCTGTGAGTTCAATTTCAGCCCGAACTCTAGGAGTTGGTTTAACACCTCTGACAATTCCATACTTCCATTTTCAGAACGGGTACGGACAACGATGCATGCTCTGGTGAGGAGATACAGTTCCTGATCAGCGAGGCTAGTAGAGTGTAGGAGGAAATATGGGCAAATTTGAAGAGGCTTGGGAGAGTATATGGGTGTGATTTGAGTTGATGGATCGAAATCTGGGTTTTCTTCTAAGAAGATGGCATCGCAGATAGGGCCTTGGTCACCGACAACCCGCACACGAAGGCTTTCTCTGAGTGGGAACACCGCAGCATAAAAAAACCTCTTCTTTGGGGTATAGAAGAAACCCAAACACTCTCTAATGTGTAGAGATGAAAACCTAGTGCCAAAAACTCTCGAAGCAAGTATATATATAAAATAACGTGTATTTAAAATAAAATGGGTGTGTAGGATTTTTGTGTTATTGGAAGATTTAAAACATGGAAATTAAATCACACAAAAATTGGAACTTTTGGAGATTTTTTTTCCTCAAAGGGTGTTAAAAGCTCTCAAAAGTTAGTCCCAAAACTTGTTTCTCACACATATTAAAGTTGGGGAAAAGTTAGTGGAAAAAGTGGGATAGTGGGAAAAACTGATAAAAAAACTGCTCCCACTGAATTGTCGTTCGAATGACAGTGTTTGAACGAGAATATCAAACAAAGAAACGAATGAAAAATCAGAGTAAAAGTGATTGGAAAAAAATCGTTCCAACGAAGTTTACTAACAAGATTACAGAGAATAAGACATTGATCTCGTTTGAACCTCATTGGATAAGTCGTTCGAACGAGACTTCTAACGAGAGTTTAGAAACTTTAAAATGAAAATCGTCTAAAATCTTGTTCGAACGAACATTGAATGAGGTCGTTCAAATGATCTTCTAATGACTATCTAATGACCTTTCAGAAAAAATATTTTTCCTAAGTTTAATAAAAATACACCTATCATCAATAAAGATAATCACAAACTGGTCAAGGAAATCTCTAAACATCCTATTCATGAGATCCATGAATACTGATGGAGCATTATTTAACCCCAAAGATGTAACCCTGAACTCATAGGACCCATACCATTTCAAGAATGTAGTCTTAGGGATGTCATGTTCCCTAATACACAATTGGTGGTGTTCAGACCTCAAATCAATATTTGAGAAGTAAGCTTCTCCTCAAAGCTGATCAAATAAGTCATCGATTTGAAGTAGCAGATATTTGTTCTTAATCGTCCCCTTATTCAGCTCCCTCTAATCAATGCAAAGATGAAGAGATCCATCTTTTTCTTTACAAAATGTACGGGAGCACCCCACGACGATGTAGTTCATCTAATAAATCCTACCCCAAGAGCTGTTGAATTTGTTATCGTAACTCTTTCATCTCCAATAGAGCCACATGGCATGGTTCTCGCGCAATCGGTCCCATCCCCAGTGCTATGTCTATAACGAGCTCAATCTCTCGAATCGGCGGTAAACCCAATATCTCCTGAAATACATCTTTAAATTTCCTAAATACTGTAATCGAGTCTAAGGAAATGACAATCTCATCTGAGGTCTCCTTCTCAATATAATAAAGATGCGTGGTTGATCCTCCCTTTGGAAGAGGCATTGCAACCAAAAACATCTCCTACCTTCGGATAGCAAATACAATGGTCCTCCCAAAATAATCCACCATCGCTCGGTACTCTGTTAACTAGTCCATGCCTAAGATAACATCATACCCAATCATATCTAAAAACAAGTAAATTGGCTACTAAATGCAGTCTCCAGACGCCTATCCCCACCCCTGTATATACGGAGTGAATAAGTGCCCCATTACCCAAGGGTGAGTCTAAACACATAATAATACTATCGTTTCTCTCTTGCAAATCGTCTGTGTGTGCAAAATTATTAGTAATAAATGAATGTGATGCTCCTGCATTAACCAATACCTGACCCATATGCCCATAGATATGAAACATACCTTCTACTATAGGTAGCGCTTGGGGCACCTGTTGTATCACTGCATTACCGACATTATAATCACTCCCATACTGCATCAGCCTTTGCTGGTACTGGCTTGCTACCGCTGGTGTTGCAAGTGCTACTTGTGGTAGCAGCCCCTGTTAGGCTCCCTGCTACTGAGCCTGACCAATCTGTGTGCACTCTGTCTGCATGTGGCCTACTGTCCCACACTGATAACAATGTACTTCCATATTCCCTTCGCATTAACCGATAATAGGTTTTCGTGCTCGTTGGCCTTCATGACCTCAACCCTGTTGGTCGACCCTATTATTCCCCTATACCTGTTAGCCCTGAGGAGCATACTAATGCCGCTGATGTAAGCCTTACTTAAACACATTTCCATTAGGCCTAAAGCCCCCAGAACGAAATCTCTTTGCTGGATCCCCTTACTGAAAATTCCTCTCTTATTGTCTCCCAAACTATTGAGACTATTGTATCCCACTGGCACCATTTCCTCCTATCTTACTTGCCTGACTGGAATCCCCTTCAAGTGGAAGTGATGATCTTGGTAATGCTAAAGTGCGATATTTATAACATTGGAGCATATCTATAATGTTGTATTCCCCTATAAATGTTGTCTGATCCTTCATTTTAGTCTATCCATAAACCTCCTAATTTTCTTCTCTTCATTATCCACCTCGTCCGGCACAAAATATTCTTGGCGAATGAACTCTTCCTCGTATTCTACGATGGGACAATCCCTTTAGTCCAAATATTAAAGTTTCTTCCTCATCTCTGTCTGAATAATCGATAAAAAATATTTATGGTCGTAGCACACCTAAAATTTAGCATTAGGCATTATATCACACTTATATGTTGTAGTGACTGATACCCACCACTGTAATGCTACGCCTACAATCTTAAACGTCAGAAGAATTTATTTATGTACTTCACTAAACTCCACCATATGGAGATGTCGTTGCATGTCCTTCTTCCACTGTTTTGCAGTGATAACATCTTAACTACCCTTAAATTCTGGCGGATACCCCTTTTAGAAGGTCTCCCTGAATCGTTCCCAGACCGAAGGTCTGGGGTGGGATGGTATGGATGGAAATGTCGGTTGTTGTGGTTGTACCGGAGGCAATTATTGATCCATACATTTCATTACGACATTAACTGCTTCAGAAACAATATTAGCCACATCCGCTGCTGCGACAGTCCCCTGTGGTCCTTGTGGCTCTGGCTGAGCCTGTCCAGCATTAGCCCCACTAGCGACCCTAGTCTAATGTGCTCTCCTGGGAAGCATCTAAAACCAAACTGAATGTATATAAGTCCATAGTTAATATCACAATTGTTAGCGGAAGAATGAAAACGTATAAGGAATTCAACAGTCCTATTAATGGGGCTCTATATCAAAGAACACTACGGTAGAAACGTGTAAGTACAAATTTAAAACATAAATCTGATCACCAATTTTATTGAAACCAATTTTAATCTTGTTTAACCTAAAACATGCATCTAAATGATTTCACACATTAAATAAATCATGCAAGATTAAACCATAAATTTCAAGAAAAATCCCCCGAAAGGGCAAAACCTTTATTTCACAATGAATAATAAACCGCAACATACAATCACAATGAAATCTGCAATGGATTAACTGCAGCAAACCCTCATAGACATTCAATCTATAATCAACAGTAGATCTTCACACAGCAAGACCCACAAGAACACCCAGTCCTATCTCAGCAAAGAATCTTCACGCAGCAACATCCTCAAGAAAACGTAGTCCTAAATTATCAAAGGAACACCCTCGAGCACTCTTGAATAGCACGCAGTCAACTAGCCGTAAATACACACTCCACAAAGATTAACAAAAGAAAATATTGTATCTTGGGTTCCAAAAAGATTCACAAAGGTATATGGAATGCTTTGTGTGAATCAAGCATGAGTTTTGGACTCAAAAATTTAGGATTTATTGTATTTGGACTCTCAAAAACATCTCTCAAAGTCTTAAACAAATACAACACCGAAATAGGTATTTATAGAAATCCAAAAAATCTGAGGGGGTGGGAATTTACACATAGCGAACCGGTCTAGAACAACCCATCGATTTGGTTCATCCAAGTCAGTAAGGTGGACCGGTCCAGATAAAAAGATATCAGTTCGGTTTGGAGCCTTTAAAAAATTAAATTTCTTTTAATTAAAAAAACTTCTTAATTTTTCTTCAAAACAATTTAGAAAAATTCCCAATACTAAAATGGAACTTTAAGGAATTTCAAACACAACCTTACCAAAATTAATCTTGTAAAGGCACGTTGTTGAAGAATGTTTATATTCGGATCTATCAACTTGAACAAATGACCTTGACCTTTCTTCGACGTGTCTAGCGGTATACAACATACTCAAATGTAAAACTCGACATGATAAAAATGTCCTTACAAATCTCCCCTATTTCTATGCCGATACAAAATAAAAAATCCGAATTATCTTAAATTTGACATATACAAATCTACCCTCCGATGAACCCAAAAATGGAAAAATAAAATGCATAAGTCTTCAAAACTTTTTCCAAATCTTCAACAATCTTCAAATGTTCTTTATCATCATGAGGGTGTGCAAAATGATCATCAATCTTTCCACCTACACACATGAGACAAAGAAAAATACCACGTGACGTATCGAGTTTGAAATTATATAAATATAATCATGTAAGCATAATCAATTCTCCCCCATACTCAAAGCTCCCTCATAACATCATAATTCGTTCTCCACCTTTTTATTTGTTCGAAATAGACAAGGAAAATAATAAACCAAATAATCAAACCAAACGCTGTGTCGCGGTAAACAAAACAGAGCATAAAAAATATGTCAATATGCGCTCATGCAAGGATATACTAAAAAATGTTCAGCAAACTATTTTTGATTTTTCAAAGTTCTTCATACAAAAATTTTATAAAATAATCACACACCATGAATTTACACTAAGATAACCCAATCATGGAAGTGGAATGAATGGGTGTGAAAAAATTCGATAGGAAAATCAACTCAATCATATCATATGTGCACGATGCATATGAGGACTCCTAACGAATGAACATCAAAATTGTCCTTAGGTGTAAAAATGTTAAATTTAAATGACATCGCTTTAATGAAATCAACAAATCAAAGTATGAATGATTTTCACACCAATAACATCTAAAAACGTATGATATGTTTTTTCAAGACTTTTTAAGGACGTGCAAAGACGTTTTTAAGTTTTCAACCAAACTCACTCATAAATAATATTTCGTTTTATTTTTCTTTTGAGGTTGTCTAAAATCTAAATGGCCCCCCTTTTGGCATATTTTTCTTTTTATTGCCTTTAAATTTTTTGGGCTCTTTTAAACCTCTTTGGGCCTCGAATAATTTCCAATACCTCACTTTTTTAGGTCCGATTTAAATGGTGGATTAATTTCAAACGATAAATGAGTACCTTTAGTGGCCCTTCACCATTTTTCAAATAAAACACACAAACTCACAATTAACAGTTCTTATATTTCCACCTTTTATTATCTTGTTTTATCGCATTTGGTTCATTTTAAAGACAGGATTGAGACGAAAACACATCGACCAATATGTGATAGACAAGTACAATAAGAAAACAAATCCGTGAACGTGTGAAATAAAGGAAATCATGAGTCAAACATGTAGGTAGTATCACTAAATGACATCTCAATGACTCCAATCATTGTAAAACACATGGATGACATAATTTATTGTCTCAAAACACTATTAATTTGTCCCATGGATATGGAATGAAGTTGTGACTTGGTCATCCTAAATGTTCATTCATACATGGTGCAAACAAAATACAATAATCTTTTTGGATTTTCTAAAAATTTTATCAAAATAAAATATATTTGGCTATTTCAATTTTTCGCAAAAAAAAATAGAAAATCTTTTTGTATTTTTCCAAAGTTTTTCCAAAACAAAAATCTTTTTGGTTTTTCAAAAAATGTATCAAAAATCTACAATGGTGATACATATCATAACACTAGCAAAAATATATACCATTCAATATGACTAGTGTATGACAAACATCGACAAAATCAACCAAAGGATCTAACATGACGTGAATCACGTGCAATCAAATTAGAGTTATGAACCACAAGTCCAAAAGCCTCTAAATCCAATTTTCTAACCCAAATCGATGTGTAATGATGTGTTGGGGTTTTGGGAATCGGTACGACTCTATTGTTAAACTTCTTGGGAATTTTTTGAAGTTTGTAATAAAAATGCCTTAGGTGACCTTTTTTACCACAATGAGTACACGTGTAAATTTGTAGGTCAACGTTGCCTATAGGTTGTCCTCTCCTAAAATCCCTAGGCGACTCTCCCCTCACATCCCTAGGTGTCTCTTTCTCATGCACGTTCTTGGCTTTGGGAATGGGTGTAAGATGAGTATTAAAGCCAATCCCACCGTTATCCTTTTTTTTTACGATGCCTAAAATTTTATCAAGCTTTTCCGACCTCGACTCCAAATTAAATTTCACCTTACTCGATCCTAGACTCGAGGAAATGCCTAGACTCCTCAAACTCAATAAGCTCATTTTTCATAGCCTCCATTAACCCTCTAAGACTATCTCTTTCTCCCTAAACATACTCTAGCTTCTCTCGTAAAATTTTCTCACGTGCCCTCAGCTCCTCAACTAAAACATCATTATCATTTTTTACGGAACATTCTTTCAATTGGGCCCTTAGCTTCAAATTTTCTTTCTTTATTTTCAAGGATTCATCATAAAGTTCATTGAAAGTAGTCTGAAAATCGCTTTTATCTATCCCTCCATCCTCACTTATATCACCCTCACTATCATGGGCTACACTACTAGTGGTTGTGGAAGAGTCATGTAAAGAATTATCATCATCACTTTCATGACTAGCCACACAGTTGGGAAGGACTCGCTTACTTGCACATAAATTTTAAAGGGTGGAAACATAAACTATTGGTTTCATAAAATTTTCCCTTATTTTAGTGGGGCACTCATCTATCCTATGGCCAAACCCCTCATAGCAAGAACATCTCTCAGATTCAACCTTTTTAACAAGAGATTTAAAACTTGATTTCATACGTGATATCCAAACAGACCCATCAGACAACTGAGATATAAAATCTTCAAACCCTCCAAACGGCACACCTAAAGTCATTGGATCACAAACACAATATAAGATCGTAAAAAAAAATCAAGATCACACGATAACTTAGCGTAACTCGCTCTGATACCAATTTGATGACGTGACTAGTCGAATTCTATCAGTTAAAAATCAACCGAAATCAGTATCACTTGATAACTTAGAGCAACCCTCTCTGATACCAATTTGTAAGATGAAATTTAATCAAACAATTGCAAAGTCCCTTTTTACGTGTGCTTTAGGCAACGATAGTTTTTTTTTTTATCAAAAATCAACAATTTTATTTTTCAGACATCGACTGACCCGAAGGATGCGGATATAGTGTGGACAAGTGAACAGGTCGACGAGGAAATGTAAAAGTCTGCAGGGCTAAACGATCAGCACGTAAATTAATTTCCTTTCGAGGCTTTTCTTGTCATGAAACATCATTTGGCCGACACAATGCCGAAGATCAAGATACCCCGCGCATTTTGTATCCTGTACATAACATGTCAATGTAATTACCTTTATATAGTATTTCTTGAACAATAGACCTATATAAATTTAGTTGAGTTTGACATGTAAATGGAATAAAACAATGATGTTCCATTTAGATGAAGTGGACAGGTGGTAGGGATGTGTTTCGTGTGGTTTGAAAACCATTGTCCATCCCTAGTCATGAGTAAACGGCTGAGGGTTCCGCGGAGTTTCACTAAGAGTCCCGCATAATGGGGAAATTGCATGGTAGATAATGGTATGTTAAATCTTCAGATGAATGGATATCTATTCGTACTGAAATACATAATCGACGAGTTCTTACATGTTTACTTTTTTCTTAGCATTTCATGCTTGCTAACAATTAAAGATCTAAACAATGAATGAACAAACAGTTGGGGTGAATTCACCCCTTAACTTAATTTAAGGGAAGAATCTGACTTGGTTCTGCGACAAAGTACTAGAAGTTTGGATAAGTCTTTCACTTATATCCACGATGAGGTCGCATTTCTTTGTGAATTCTAGGTGGTTTTGGACATTATATCGTTTTTTTATATTAGTAAACTTCATAGTATTAGTATTATATTATAGTTCATGATTCATGAGTTGTGGACCTTAATCACCAAAACTCTATAATTGAATGTTGTGGGCTAAAGTCACTCCGATTTTGACAGATGCATGAACAAGCCTATCTCATTACTAATGTCTGTAAACTAGGCTAGTTTTCAGTTTCCTTATTCTTTTCCTATGTCATAATGAATTCCAATGTGCAATTATGTTTGAATCTTCTTTTATGACTTGTATGCTGATCTTATCGGGATAATTAGGTCTTTAGAAAAATGTTTACGCTTCTTTACTCGAGGAGATATTTGATGTAAATCGAGGAAGCGTACATTTACACACACTATTACAGACATTAGCAAAAGAGGATTTTCTTCTCTCTGTTATATTTTCATTAAAATAATTGATAATTAATGTGAGTACATAGGAAGAGCAGGCCTTTATTTATACCGTTACGAGTCTTGCTATCCAAAACGCCTATATGAGGTAATTTAACTAAGGAAATAAAAATAAACGTGGTAAACAACTCCTAATCTAAAAATATCTATAAAACTCAGCAATTAAACCCAAACGTAGGCCCCTTCATCCTGCTTGCGCACATCATGTTTTGAGCCAAAAAATTAATTTTATCATTATCCTGACCATTCATGAAAGATCTTAATATTTCAAGCATATTATTTATAAGGATATTAAATATGTCATTAGTACATCCCAGAAAAAAAAACTTGGAATTTGAAAATGATCGACATTATCTGTTATGAATATGAGGGAGATATCCATCTTGTGGTATTGCTATTCATTTGTCTACACTGTTCCAAATCATGATATATATATATATATATATATATATATATATATGTATGTACTGTATGGCTCTCGGTCTAATTATCCTTCATGTGGTGTCCTTCAGCATCATGGGGAGCATATTTTTTAAATATATCATAGCGATGTTAAATGCAAATATTATTAACAGGGAACGATAGCATGACGGGCCTAGCTATAGAGGTAGCAACAAAAGCTCTTCAGATGGCACACAGGTTGATCCTAATGATGTGGACCTAGTCTTGTTGTGCACATCGACTACTCTTGAGGATCTATTTGGTAGTGCAACTCAGGTATACATTTTTAGAATCATATTAGTATCCTAAGTTAGCACATGAAATGGAGTGGTTGAATATGAGGTTGACCTAGATGATGAATGTTTTCAATTATCATCGATTAAAAGGTGCTAGTTGTTCTAAGCAGCATTATACAAATTGATGTTTATGTAATATATAGCGACACATGGCTCGTGATTGTGCTCTTGGTAGAAAACTATCTTTTTTTTTCTATTTTTAATTTGAGATTTATTGTCATTTTCTTATGTAAACCACCCGTCAAAAGGCTCCTAAAAATATCTAACACACTTTAGAGAGAGAAATACTCTTCTTCTATATTCAAAATCAAGGTCTACCTCAAATGAGGCTTACAAGATGGTATATAAAGGGAGGAGTAGCTTAGGCTTTAAGCAAATGCACTAATTACAAAAATGCCATTTCTATTCCTAGCATTTAAATACTAAAACAAAACAAGAGAAAATACCTTGATAAAAATAAAGAAAAATAATAAAAGAAAGTAAAATTCTATTATGCCCAAAAATAATCCAAAAAATAGCAATTTTGCCCTCGATTCATATCAATCTCCCTTCCTTGAAAAAGAGTTCGTCCTCGAACTCAAAGGGGAAGACCAACTGAATTGCCATCCAAAACTATAATCAGGACATATTGGGGAAGATCCTCAGATGCGTCCCAATAGTCTGGTGGATGATCCATCATTAATAATGCGCGGCATCGCGGGAGAGAGCAATCAGAAGCTCGGTGCCAAACACTGCCACAGTAGTAGCACAGGAAGGCGGGAGGCCCTGGGGGAAGGGAAATGGGAGCATTAGTAGGAGGAGTTGAAGGTGTCGTTGGAGGAGGAGATGAGATAGAAATCGAAGTAGGCAGAGTCCGAGAGAGGTGCGGGCACTGTGTGGTAAGCGTCGACTTTGGCTGCATACTCGATCGCTTTCAAGAAGTTTGGTATCTCTCTCAGACCCACACCGTGATGTATATGCGGCTGCAAACCCAATATATAGCGACTGATTCACCGATCCTCTATCTCGGGTAGGCGCACTCTGGTGAATAAAAGCTGAAATTGCTCCGTGTACTCCTCGACTGATAAGGTGGCATGCCTGAGAGATTGAACGTGAGCAAAGAGGTTACGCTCGTAGGTAGGTGGATTGAAGGACACCTGAAGAGAAGCCTTTAACTCTGGCCAAGTCTGAATAGGAGGCAATCCGACTGCCGTACGGCGATAGCAGAGGTTGTTCCACCAAATCCGGGCAAAACCCTGGAACTTGGTGGCTCTAAGGAGGACATAGTGGCGGCCTTGGACCTACTTGTACTAAAAAACTGTGTCCATCGAAGCTAACCAATTGAACATGGCATCTGGAGAGAACCTTTCATCAAACATGGGCACGTCAATGCGGATGTCCCCGTTGAGCTTCCTGGAGAGAAACTGAAGGGCCATAGATAGGGGACCCTCGTCCTGATGAGCATCGAGACCCATCACATCGCTTAATATAGGTGGAGCAACATCGATAGGAAGGGGAGACATTCGTGTAGGTGGTGGGTGAATAGGATGACCGTACTGGGATAGTTTGGGCAAGAGAATATCAAATAACTAAGCTCGTCGCAATAGAAATAGTGTCGGTCTCGAAGTGGGGCGTGTCGAGGAGCGTCGGGTGGAGTGGGGGTATTCAATCCAAAATACTGGGGTGGCTGAAACTCGGAGTAGGACGAGGAGGATCCCTACTGTAATAGGGAGAGGACGGGGTGGGAAGGTTCATGGTGCGAGGTCGGGGGTAATGGCTGATCCGGGGCCGTTCCGGGATTGTTAGGGACTTCGAGGCATTCGAAGAACTCGTGGGGGTGGGGGTAGATACGTGAATGGCTAAAATTTTTGGTCGGGTCGGGGTATGAGACTAAGCCATGGCCCATCGGGTGTTGAGGGTTAAATGGTGGGTCATTGTGGTGTGGGTAGGGTAGGAAAAAGGGTTGGATGGTATCGAGAGGTGGTCGGGGCTGTTGTGAAGTGGACGGACCCAAGAATGTGGTTAGGCTTTGCCCGGTGTAGTGAGTAATGACTCCTGAACTTTGCAGGTTATTGTGGGCCCCTTTTGATGGGTGGCTGGGGGCCAGAAGAGGGTTTTAGCAATTGTGGAGGGTAGTAGGGGTAGGGGTGGATCCGGTGTGAAGGGGGTGGGGTCGGATGGGTTTCGGTGGCTTGGATAGTGGGTTACGGAGGCCTGGGCGGGGAGGGGGGCTGATCTGGGGCGGGTGGTGGGTGATTGGGTGTGGGGCGGTCGAAGGTGGGCAGGAGGGGTTACGCCAGTGGGAGGGAGGTCAGGGGCGTTGGATGGTGGTTGGCTGGAGTCGGCAGGGGTAGGGTGGGCCCGGATGGGCTCCTCGGCATAGGGGAGGGCTACAGTTTAGCTGGAATAAGGGTTTTGGAGGGAGGAGGTTACGGTTTGGGTCCCCTTTGGAGTTGGGGCAGTAGGTATAATGGGGCTAGGGTTAGGGTTTTGGAACATATAAAGTTGTTGCATTAGGGTTTCAAATTGGGTTTTTTGTGTTCTTGCTAATTTCCCGATTTGTTCCCGTAATTCTTGATTAATCTTCTCTTGTTTATGCCTGGATTTTTTGGGAGCCATTGGAGAGTAGAGAACGATTTTTTTTTTTTTGAAAAAGAAAAAAAATCACCAATATACTAGCACCAATGTAGAGCTTCGCCCGCTCTGATACCAATTTGACTTAAACCACCCGTCAAAAGACTCCTAAAAATAGCTAACACCCACTTTAGAGAGAGAAATACTCTTCTTCTATATTCAAAATCAAGGTCTACCTCAAATGAGGGTTACAAGAGGGTATTTAAAGGGATGAGTAGCTTAGGCTCCAAACGAAGACACTAATTATAAATATGCCATTACTACTCATAGCCTTTAAACACTAAAACAAAACAAGTGATAATGCTTTGATAAAAATTAAGGAAAATAATAAAAGAAAGTAAAATACTATTATGCCCAAAAATAATCCAAAAAATGGCAATTATGCCCTCGATTCACATCATTTTCTTTTACTTTTAGTCTTTAATTAGTTTCCAAGCATGTTTGGGGCTAATGAGTCATTTTTAGTTATTAGTTGTCCTTTTTTTTCCTTTTTGAGTATTAGCTTAGTTAGATAACATCTCCTATAAATAGGCCTTGGTCATCATTTTTAATCACATCTTGAATATTGAAAAAAGAAACCCTTTTCTTAGCTTAGTTTTTGGTGTTGTATAGTTAGTAGTTGGTGTGCAGTGTAGTAATAACGCTTCCGCATTTTTAGATACACATCAAATTGGTATCAGAGCGGGTGTCGCTCCAAACATTGGTGCTCATCTGTTAGTTTGTACCGATGTGTGTAGTGTATCAAAAAAATCGTACGCTATTTTCTTGAAGGCTCAAGAAAATCCAAGGATTAAGTGGAAGGGATTGAAGAATTGAACGATCAAATGGAAAGAACGGAAGACAAGATCGATCGAAAAATAGAGGAATTTATCGAAATTTCAAGAAGACAACAAGCCCAAATGCAAGCCCAACTTGAAACCATAATGCAACAATTTTCTATGTTGCAAAACCCTAACCCGAATCTCCAAACCCACAATAACAACCCAAAAATGATATTGTCAACATCAAGAACAGAGGATTTTCCCCAATCCGAGACCCTTTAGAGCCGCTAACATAGCCCCAGGGTTGTTCGTCCATCTACCTTCAACAAGATAACAACGTAAATAAAAAATAGCCCTAATGCCACTGAAAACCCCGTCGACAAGCTAGATGCCACACAGGCCCAGCAGTGCCGAACTTCCACTAGCGGCCAGCCTAGGGGCTTCTCCCAACCTCCATCCAAGGATTATCTCCTACTTCTGGCAGCCTGCCTAGGGCTTTGGCCAGTGGCTTGCCAATACCCTCCACCCTTCTGGGCCTTCCTGCTGCTCCCGATGAAGTGCCCGTAATCCCTTGCATCGACGGACTGCCCGAAAACCTCAATTCTCGAAAACCTCCAGAGCACCACAAATCCTGGCTGAAACCGCCCTGTGGTGGTTGACTATAACTAAGAAAATCCAGGGCTTACTGGAAACCACACGGGATGTCTTGTGTGGTTTCCAGTAAGCCCTGGATTTTCTTAGTTGTAGTCAACCACCACAGGGCGGTTTCAGCCAGGATTTGTGGTGCCCTAGAGGTTTTCGAGCATTGAGGTTTTTGGGCAGTCCGCCGATGGAAGGGGTTACTGGCACTTCACCGGGAGCAGTAGGTAGGACCAGAAGGGTGGAGGGTATTGGCAAGTCACTGGCCAAAGCCCTAGGTAGGCTTCCAGAAGTAGGAGATAGTCCTTGGATGGAGGTTGGGAGAAGCCCCTAGGCTGGCCGCTAGTGGAAGTTTGGCACTGCTGGGCCTGCGTGGCTGCATCTAGCTTGTCGGAGGGCTTTTCAGTGGCATTAGATCTATTTTTTATTTACGTTGTTATCTTGTTGAAGGTAGATGGCCGAACAGCCCTGGGGTTGTGTTAGCTGCTCTAAAGGGTCTCGGATTGGGGAAAATCCTCTGTTCTTGATGTTGACAATATCATTTTTGGGTTGCTATTGTGGGTTTGGAGATTTGGGTTAACATAGAAAACTGTTACATTTTGGTTTCAAGTTGGGCTTGCATTTGGGCTTATTTTCTTCTTGAAATTTCGATCAATTCCTCTATTTTTTGATCGATCTTGTCTTCCGTTCTGGCCATTTGATCGTTCAATTCTTCAATCCCTTCCACTTAAGGCTTGGATTTTCTTGAGCCTTCGAGAAAATAGCGTACGATTTTTTTGATACACTACACACATCGGTACAAACTAACACACGAGCACCAATGTTTGGAGCGACACCCGCTCTGATACCAATTTGATGTGTATCTAAAAATGCGGAAGCGTTATTACTACACTGCACACCAACTACTAACTATACAACACCAAAAACTAAGCCAAGAAAAAGGGTTTCTTTTTTTAATATTCAAGATGTGATTAAAAATGATGACCAAGGCCTATGTATAGGAGAGGTTAGCTAACTAAGCTAATACTCAAAAGGAAAAAAAAAGGACAACTAATAACTAAAAATGACTCATTAGCCCCAAACATGCTTGGAAACTAATTAAAGACTAAAAATAAAATAAAATGAGTCATTTGTCGCTATGAACTCCATTAACTATCCTCCAGGTATTTGGCGCTATTTTTGCAGGTACAACGTCAAAATATTGACAGAACTCCAAACATATAGGATTTGGAGGAAAAGAAAAGCCACATTCAGCTACAATGAGACTTGGGAACCAATGTCCCTCAGCCAAAGAAAAATAGTCCGAAGGTTAAAAAAGTTTTTCCAATATGACCCATGAAGGAATTGAAAATTCAAAATGAAATTTGTCAAGCGATTCAACAAGGTAAACCATGATGAACAAAGTAAATAAAAGAGAAGGAAGAAAATCTTACAGGAAAAGAGTGAATCAGTTGACAACGAACAATGGAAGAAACGAACCCACAAGATAGAGAAGAAATGAAGAGTTCAAAGATACGGATATGAAAAGGGAAAGATGATAGAATTTCTGTCGCGTTTAAATACTTTACCTCGGGAATAGAGAAAAATAATGATTACCAGGGCAGACGTTTACTTATCCGACGGCTAAAAAGAAGAAAAGGGGCATAAAAATCGAAGCGGTCATGAACATTTAAAATATTTATGAGGCCCGATACTATACATTCAAAAAGAAGGTATATACAATGTTTCCCTAAAAATCATACAAACTGATAATCTATGCAATTTTCAAGAATAATGTCCCATACTTTTCTTCAACATCAAACTATGAAACATTGGGGGCTTCTATTGGTATCAAATTTAGTCTGCTGACGTAGATCAGTTATGTGGAGACACGCGTCGACTTACATGTCACCTACAAACACTTTCACTGAACAATACACTAACTCTGAGGAAGTTTAACTCCCTGACCAACTCAGGCGTCCCGAGTAACCCATGTTATCCGAGGAACTTCATTATACCGAGCAACTTAAGAGGTCAGAGCAACTTAGGCTGTCCTAGATACATAACACTCCAGTCAGGATAATCAAGGAGACGACTGCGCATTAAATGCTCATTATTATCATACAGATGTACATGTCTACTAGATAACAACGCATTGTCCTTTCATTTGTACAGCCTCAAGGCTATAAATACATTGTCACCTCCTCATTAGAAGGGGACTCGGAATTTATTGGTAAATCCATTATCGAGAATTCCAATCAAACAATCAGCAATAACAAAAACAGTGGACGCAGGCCATTCTTGCAAGACTGAACCACTTTAAAAATATTTTGTCTCATTTATTTTATATGTGATTGATTAATTAGAGATAATCTAATTTTTTACATCAACAGGCCCATTTTAGGTATTTAATATCTTTGTACAATATTTTTTTAGAAGGGCCTAAATTAATTTTCGCATAGTGGATTCCCAATCTTAGAACCGGCCCTGCGCCCAGATTGGGCGTTAAAAAGATACCCACCCAGATTTTCGCCCAACCTAACTTTTGAAAAAAATTAAAAAAAAATAATATCCAAACGATAAATTAAATCTGGGCAGTAAAAAGTCTTCCGCCCACTATCTGCCACATCAGCATTTTACATTGTCCCACTATAAAAACTTGAGGAACAATCTAAATTTACATTTTTTTGCACTACACCACTACAGATGACCTAGCAAATTCCCTTTTTTATAACTTAGTTGATGTTCTCATTCATCTCCGTGGTTTCGTTATGACATATTTTGCCTTAGAGTCCCACATGGGTATTAGTTTTCTTTTGCCAGTTATTAGTAGAATATGTTGATGACTCTAATATGTACATTATCACAAACCTAAAACTAAACCTAAACCTAAACCTAAACCTAAACCTAAACCTAAACCTATTCGGATGCGATTTATAAAGGAGTTGGCAGCTGCTGTGAAGACCCATGAAAACGTTGCTTGGCTTTTCTACGAAACACACAGGGGTACTTATACTATGGTAACTATTTTTGCATCATTAATCTATTCTGCCGCTGCATGCTAATTGTAAAACGTTCACTTTGTTTATGAATATGTCAGCTGTTGGATAAGTATATGGAAGAATTGGCAGGCAGATACCGAAATACGGATTTTGTGAAAATTTATGGTAAAAAACATCCCAATATGGATAAGTATATGGAAGAATTGGCAGGCAGACACCCAAATACGCATTTTGTGAAAATTTATGATATGCCCCAAGTGTTACCTCGGCCTAGAGATACCAACCTCGGCCGAAACATTGACCGACCCAAGATAGGCCAGAGGCCACCGGTATCATCCCTCGGCCGGACCAGGGTCGGCCCAGGCCGACATTGCCACCTACACTTCCAATGGGTACTGCGTGCATCATAGGCATCAACAGCATTCACATATACTTGGGTATGGAAACCTCGGCAGTGCCTGGGCCGAGATGTCAGAGAACCTTGACAACCACCATGGAACTAGTTCAACCTAGGCTTGGGCCGAGGTCACCAAAAGCCCTAATAATCTTCAGCAGTGACTCATTACTACTTCGGCTGGGGCCGACCCAGCATGATGTCTCGACTGAGATCAGGCCGAGACTCCTTATGGCACTTCCCGGATTGAGCGGATACCAAGCCTCTACAGCTCGGCCTCTCCCAGGCCGAGGTCATTCACCAACATGACTGCCGAGCATCTGTTGACATTTGGATAAAGACACCTGGGCACAAATCAGTTGTAACAAGATTATTCTCCACATGGGGGAGAATATTTCATCATCATTGCTTACATGTGACAAGGACAGGTGGCATTCCCACATTGGTGAGGATATCACACACATGCTCACTGCATGCATGGGGGGTACATTACACCCCCTAGGCACTATATATAGGGGTCATCCCCTACCTTGCAAAAGGATTCATTCATGCAACCCTAGAAGAAACCCTGTCAAAATATACAGTAGAGAGAGAGAGAGCTTGAGGGAATTGTACCCATGGTCATTAGTACCATCTGTCAGTGATATTACTCACACGCTCACTGTGGACGTAGGCCAGAACAGGCTGAACCACCCATATTCCGGTGTTAATCTCCTCATATCCTCACCTCCTTCTCTTCTCTTTTTATACCTGTACTGCCATTGTTATATACATATAGAGCTTGGAAACACCTTACCTGGTGGTGTTAATTCCCAGCATCATCAGACACCCAAATACGCATTTTGTGAAAATTTATGGTAAAAAACATCCCAATCTGGGGAAGAAGATAGCAATTCATAAATACCCCACTATTATCCTCCTAAAGAATGCCCGGCTAGTTGATCACCTGGTATGTGTTACAGCAAATCGATTCCAATATTGTACACGTTTAAATGGGTATTAGCCCATGTATGTAAAAGCACCCTATTTAAAATATTTCTTTTGCTTATTTGTATGCACTATCATGTCTATATATTTCAGGTAGGCTCCGAATTTTTTAGTGCGCATAAAGGAGGAGTCTCGACGGACGATCTGGAGAGAATAATATGAAAACGTAAAATAGTCCCTTGGGCTTGTAATCATAAGTATTACACTACATCTGATGAAATGGAGGAAAGCAAAATGATGGAACGCGAAAAGTGCTCGGTCTTCGGGTGTGAATATTACTAGAGCAAGGCGCTATGTGTAATTTCAGATTTATTGTTCTTATTGGATGCATCGGTTCCTTCATCATTGTCGATGCAATGATTTCAAGTGTGAAGAGATGAAGGATTGAGAGATTATTATTCTAAGTTCTACCTTTGTTTCTATCCTTTTTGTCATCTTTTTGTTTCTATACTAATATGCGTTGTATGTGTTTTTACAATTATGAATTCAATTTTGTGATACGAACTGGGCTTGAATTAATAGAATGGTATGTTTTATTTACGAGACATGGTTGGATTGTTGATTAGAAGATACGAATCAGTGAAGATTTTATTTTTAGAAGTAAGTCTGTTTGTTATACCTTGCTAGCGGTGGCGATTCATGTATTTATGTCAGGTCACGGGCTGACACAAGAAGTTTTTTTGGACACGAGCATGACGCAACACGATTTCGTATTTTTGTATTTGACACGATTACGACCCACATAGAACACGACATAACTAACACGATTTCATAAATTTTACACGATAACTTGAATAAAAATATGATTAAGACAACAAGGAACAATAACACGAGTCATAATTTTAACACGATACAACACGACTTCGTGTAAAAAAAACTCGACATGAACACGACGCATCATGTAAATTTCGAGTCAATTTCATAGCACTGGCAAAAGTTTCTTCTTCACAGGCTTTGGTACATTTTTCACTTTTGCAATTAAGTTTCATGTTTTCCATGTCGCATAGAAAAATGCAAAAACATGCCTGTTTGTTTTTAAATGCATATAAGATGGCAGAATAAAAGTATTCAAGGAAGTTGTAAGCTTGATTTTTCATTACTTTGAATATAGCCCTTTTTTCCAATATTACATCGGGCTATCCTCTTGTTTTAAATATTTCATTCGCCTTTCCTCTTGTATCAAAATTTGTACATTGAATGGAAAAAAGTGTGGAGTAAAGTATGGTTAAATGCACCTTGAATTAATTTGGTAGAATTTTGCAAGTTTTTGAATTAAAAATATTGAAAATATTATGGTTGGGGTGTCTTGAATTTAGAATGGAGTAATTTTGAAAATAATCAAAAAGCTTGAGATTTTTTTTTTGCAGAAAAACTAGAATGACATAATTTTAGAAAATTTTGATTGGAAATCGAAATAATTTCAGAAAATATTGAAAAACATGGAGTAAAGTATAGTTAAATGCAGGCTAAAACATGAATGAAAATACATGAAGTTGCAAGCAAGTTAATTTTGACCAAAAAGTAAAATGGAGACCCAATTCTCATACTTGCTTACACAATATTATGAACCCACTATTTAAAAATCAGGTGATTAGATTGTTCAAGCAATGATGTAGGTAAAAAGAGGCAAAATGCTAAACCTTTTCTCATCAATCTCAGAAATTACTCATCCCTATGTCACGTCTCTTCTCCATTTTCTCAAAAGAAAGGATAGAATACAAATAATCATTTCATATACTAAAAGGTGCATTAACTTTGATAGTCCATTCTATGTATTAGTTATGTGAACAAAACTTACGGATATAATATAGTATTATATCTGAAAATGCTTTCATTTTAGTGTTTTCAAACTTAGTATATGCGGAAGTGGAACTCACATTGTGATGGGTCTATTATCCTTTCAACTTGACTTTATGTGCGATTTTAGTTACCATAGAATGATTTTTCTAAAGCTTTTAATGATATTTCTCTAAGTGTAGTTCAAATTTAAAGTGAAACATCTTCATACATTCACCTTTTCTTTTTTGTTTAAAATAATAGACTTCTCATTAGGAACTATTTGACAGGTAAATGTTGAAGACCAAGTACTTAATATAGAAGTATTAGACATATGGGAACTTCATTATTTCCAACTAACCATCTCATCAATTTCTTTTGATGAAAAATGTATGAAAATGTTTCTTATCTAACATATTGACATCAGACTTCTTCACTTGCACCAAAGGAAATAGTTGAACACAACTGTCGGTAATCTCACATAACAATACAATTTTATGAGGTTTGATCCGGTTGAGAAATTGAGTTGCATACGTAATAAAAAAAATGAATTGTGTGATTAAAGTAAACTCCTTGACGAAATGTTGAATTTCGACAAAATGTTGAATCTCAAGAATACGAGTTTGATTCGCTAGGTAACAATGTAAATTTCACAATTGAGAGTGAATTCAAATGTTTATGATTATGGTTCATTTTTCTTTTTCTTTACTTTTAGGTTTTGTTGACGGGTGGTTCGAAATTCCTAGTCAAGGATGATGAGATTATGGAATGATGGAAAAATTACTCGAGAAGTTATTGAATAAAGTTAATGAGAGTAGATTTGATATAGGGAAACTTAGGGAGACTCGTGAAAATATACTTATTTGGTAAAATTAAGACAACAGAGGTTAGAATTTCTCTAAAAAGAAGAAAGCAAGAAGGTCTTTAGGAACAAATATCCTATTGAGGTTTGTAAGTGCTTAGTAGAAGAAGGAATGTCTTGGCTTACAAAATTATTTAATAGAATTATAATTACTGATATGAATCTCGATGAATGGATAAAGAGTGTTTTAGTAACTATTCATAAAAATAAAAGGGACATACAATGTTTTTCAAATTATCGTGGTGTTATATTAATGAGTCTAACGTAAATAACGTCAAATGGAAAACAAGAAGAAGATATCTCACGTCTCCACTCTCTTTCAATAAACTCTCAACATATAAAATGCCTCAAATGAGGGTACAAGGTGAATATTTATATGGGGAGGTGTTTGGGCTCTAAGCTAAATATCTAATTACAACTATGCCCAAAAGAGCCTTTACTACTTCCACCTCGAAATACTAAACAAAAACAAAAATATAATGACCCAACAAAATAAAAGAAAACTAAAAATACTAAAAGCCCACAAATGACAAAAATACTACTGATCCACATCATTCTCCCCCCCCCCCCCCCCATCCTTCCTCGAAAAGAGTTCATCCACAAACTTAAAGGGGAAGACCCTCGGTGTTGCCGTCTAATATGGTGATGAGAGCATGCTGGGGTGCGGTCTCCTCTGTCTCATCTAGGTACTCAAGTCCTCTAGAAGTAAGGAGAGCGCGATGTCGTGACAAGGAACAAATTGAAGCCCCGTGCCCTACCACTCCACAATTGTAGCACTTGAAGGTCATCGGGTAGGAAGATGTAGGAGGCGGGGAGTAATTTTGAATAAGTAATTTCCAATTATTTCTATAAACCAAGTTGGAAAAATCCAAGGCTTAGGTTGCTTATAATCCCACTCACTGGCCTACTAGAGATACATGACGATGATCCACAACTCAGATCATTATAAATAAAAGATATACTAAAAAGTTTCATCAAGTACACAAGTCTAAGTGGGGTAATAAGTTATATAACTTAATTAAATTATAGAAACTCCAGATAATTTTCTTATTAGGTGTGAATCATGGTTATTTGGAGATAGCATTCGATCATGTCGATGTCTACACCATTCAGACTCTCAAAACAATCTAATTTGAAATGAGTCAGAAGATAATCTATTATAATGTACAAAATTATTGAAAATTTGAAGTTGGTAATATGCAACACATATTCCTATGAATAAACCTTGCAATGGGTTGTGTAGTGTAAGGTTCGTGTGGGTAATGATGGTGAATGATGGGTCATGTATAATGGATTCATGTCGTGTATCGGGTTCAAGTTACTTTTTCTAAGTGTAATTATCATCTCAACTCATTATCATATTAAACAGATAAAACCTGTTTTAAAGAATCGTTCTGATGTTGTGTTAACGAGTCATGTGAAGAATTTTAAGGTGTCTACTTGTAACCACTAAGATCAATACTTAAAGTGTGTTTTGATTTAGATGTGTGGCATTATAATTCAATCAGAATTGGAATTAATCTACACCATGGTGGTTTTTGAACTGATGCGTGTTCAAATTATCTAAAACTTTAAAACAAATCATCTTTTACATGAAAATGAAGGGTAAACACATTTTTTAACAAGTGTAATTTGGGGAGCATATGGGAATCTATCTAGGAAACCTTGAGATAATAAGGTATATTAGAGTGAAAAACTTTAATAATTCTACTACAAAGCTAGAAAGTGGGGAGAGCACTTGCATCAAGATATGCACGGAAAAATCGTAACATAATCATAACCTAAGACTATGCTGAAAAATAATGACGAATATGAATCCCAATTGTCAAATCCATCTGACATATATAGATTCCTTGAAAAATATTATAAGCTTAATATCAGCATTTATTCTAGTGACAGTCATTTTTATTTGTCTTACACCTGCAACGAGGATAATTTCTATCAAATCTGGCACTTTCATCATTATCCAACTGAAGAGCAAAAGAAATGGATTGCAGGGCCGTGAAGACATTGAAGACTTGTGCAGAAATCTGGTGGAAATGGTAATTCTCACATTTTTACATATCCCAGCTTTCATTTCTGCGAGGTAGGATTTAATGTTCTAGTCCGGGTTTGAGTGGGGAATATATTAATAATGGATGATAATGAAATCTGAAGGAAGAAAAAATAATGAACTCGAACCTGTCAATACCATTATAGCCATTACATTTTGTTAAAAATACAAACAATTGGCATATTGGTTGGCAAAATGTTAACCAATATGCCAACTCTGGTGATCCAGCATTACAATCACTGCAGAAAAGACCTTTATGTGGAAATTAATTAAAATTCCATAGCACTTCAGCAGCTCGATTAAATGTTGAACTTGAACACCGACCTGGAGTGACTGACGCAGAAATTGGAATATCTTCTCATGATGTGCACTTTGACAATTAAAATGACGTTTCGAGTTACAGATATGCATAGATAGTTCTTTATATGGCGCTCCATTGTACAATTTATGCATTTTGCGAAAACAAAATGTATAATTGACCTCGAAATGGTCAAACACACAAATCCTTACTCCCACCCTGTCCTGAAACCGCAACATAACCCGTGTGTCTATACCTTCAACCACCTGATGGAAGCGACAAAATCCAATAAGCAATCCTTGTTTGTATAGGACAACGAGGAGAATCTCAGACTGGTACTGACTCAATAGTGTGTCTAAAAAGGGAATATGTTGAATCAACCATTATACATGCTAGCAAAGGAGATAATCCCACATGCAGTAAGGATTTTGTAAAAGCCCTAAATGAAAGAGGCCCTGTTATGGTTACGTAAAAGACGTCCTTGGGATGAGGATTGTTTGCCTATGGTTAATATGTATCTATTTATCTAATATATAACACGTATGCTTCATATGTGGTGGCTCTCTTCAAAGTCCATGTTCCACTAGGAAAGTTATGTGCATTGCCCCTAATTATGTGTTTTTCAGGATTGCTCCACTATACTCTAGGATGGTACCCCCTCCCGGAATTTAAGAATGGGCTTTAGATAAACAGAACCACTATCTCCTACATTATTCTTATGTATATGGAAAATTCCTATTCTAAGTTCTTATGAGGTTTTTATGAAGAGGGTGCAAGACATCAAATGGTTTCATTGAAAAAAAAATCTTGAGGCATATGATTCCTCAATAATTTATCTCCTTTCTTTGGATGGTTTCCAATGAAATATTATGACCAGCAATAATAATTTAATTATGCGATAATGCAAATTATAAGGTTTACAAACACTTTGAGGATGGGAACCACGTCTTGAGGCTGCTGGAAAGCTCGGCAGTTATGGTGTGATGTGATAAGTCACAATATGTGTGCAGCAGGTAAGAATAAAATCAGATTATTTTAGTGAAATCACTCGCTACTCTGTACATGTGAGTGGTTCTGTATTTATAATAGATGCAGTGGGATATCGATATGGTTTTGGATAAACATCAAATTCAAATATTAACAAGAGATGTTTGTCTCTTCTAATGGATTTGGACTCTTCCAACTCACGTAACAACCTTGGGCTGTTATCTCGACTTGGTCTAACACCCTCCCTCAAGTTAAGCATGAATGGACGAATGCTTAACTTGTTGCGTAGCTGCTAAAACCATTGGGAAATAAGTCCCTTTGTGAAAATGTCAGCTATTTGATTGTTAGAGGAAATAAATTACAAATATAGTTGTTTTTGAGCCACCTGTTCTTGCACAAAATTATAGTCTATTTGAATGTGCTTGGTACGAGCAGGGAACACAGGATTAGAGATAAGACATGTAGCGCCCAAGTTATTGCGCCATAATGTTTGAAAGGGGGAGGGAAATGCTCGGTTCATGCAGAAGTGACTGAATCCAGATTACAGCTGTAGCAATGGCTAGACCAGGGTATTCAGCCTTAGTGCCAGAATGAGAGACTTTTTTTGCTTGCAACCACTGCACGAAATTAAATTTCCACTAAGAAAGATACAATACCCACTAATAGAACGTCGGTCATCAGGGCAGCATGTACAATCCACGTGCAAGTAAGCATGAAGATGCAAGGCAGAGGGGTAATTATGAACCAATCCGTAAGTAACCATGATTTTGAGGTATCTTACATTAAACAGTAGCACTATAATCCTCTGTTGTGTCATGCATAAATCGGACGACCTAATCAACACTTCTGTAGTGGATGGGATCAGAGAATTTGGAGCTACTTGCTTGGTAAGTTGAGAATTATCAGCTAAGGGGGCATTATTGTGTGAAGCACGTGAGTGTTGTAAAGTCATCTACCTAAAAAGGATACTCAGTATCAGTTATGAAAAACATTGCTAATGCCGTTTAATACAAGATTAAACTGTATAAGCAACTCCGAGATGTTTGTTGAAGAAACCCTTTTCTTTTGAAAATAAAAATGATAAACAACAAGATGTGTTTACAAAATATGTACGTGAGTAATCAAGACTTTGTAATCAGTTTTAAAACTAAGATAGTTTCAAAAAAAATCAGCACACTTTAGAATGAGATGAGGAGATGAAGATAATTTGAACACACAGTTTTTAACGTGGTAAAACCTCTCCCAATAGAGGAAACATCCACGGTGACTTCTAAGTCACAAAAGTAAAAATCCACTAACAACAAATAGTAGTTACAAACACAACATACATGCACACAAATCAACCTATTCTAAGTTTGGGAATATACCCCACTTGGTGTCCTTCTAACTTCTCATAGATCTGATTGTTGATGATGTTCTTCCAGTTTGATAACTTGCTTTTGCTTTAGCTTCCTTGCATCGACTCAATAATCTTTGATCTTATTCACAACACTTCCAGTGTAGTAGTGTGTTAAGTGTTTGTGATGTGATTCCTATCAACATGCATGAACTCACACACACTTAGTTTTTACAGACAGTCCTAGAAAATTACATATAAAGACTATATGATGTGATTTTCTTTTCTTTATTTCTTACAGAACTTGAAACCTTTTTGACCTTTAAATATATCCCAGATTCCACCGATATCTTACTTCTAAATTGGTCAAGATCTTAATCAATCTCTGTTTTAAAAATATTTTTGAGATCGAAAATCTCCAAGTGTGAATCCAACTAGGTCAAGGTTAAGTTTCGTAAGAATAGAAACCATAAAACATTTTCAAAACTAAATCAGTAAGGATTTTCTTAAATCGAGAAAGAAACATGCAGATCTAGTGAAATATAACATGCAGAGTGTAGATCTACAATTTCTATGAAGAAGAAATACAGATCTTCACACGAATGTTTAAGTTGGTAATAAGATCACTGATTAAGAGGTTACATCTTCAATATGAACAACCAAGTAACACCACTCTCTCTCAAACACTCAAGTTTTTGTTTGGGGTTATGAGTATACGAAGGTTTGAATCAGATTGGAAGTGTTTAGGGTTAGGGTTAGGGTTTGGCTAACACAGTTTTCCCTTTCTCTCTCTTCTCTCTTTTCTTTTCTCTCTTCTCTCTCACTTCTATCTTCTCTCTATTTTTTTTTTCTCAGAAATGACGACTACCAAAAGTCTTGAAAGGTTGAGAATTAGAGGGCTTTTATAGGAGTGGAGGAAGATTCTGGATAGTCGAAGGCAATCAAGGGCTGAGATTAAGTCTTCCAAATATTGACTTGATCCAAGGGTTATAAGAAGGCGGTGGTTAAGTCGAATGTGATTGGTTCACAGGATAGCACAAGGATAGGTTTAAAACACATGCAGGCCATCGATAAGGATTGATCTAACGATCAACAATCCACCAGGCAACCCTCTCACATAACAAACACAAATTGATACATCAGGAAGGTGACAAGTGTTGGCCCATAAGTGGCTTACAAACGCGCGTCAAAGTTATTTACTAGCAGCACCCTGAAGTCTCTAGCCCATTTACATTCTACCCAATCAAACATTCAAATGAAAAATGAATTTTTCAAAATAGCAAATTAACCCCACAAATTTTATAATCACACTTTTATTAATGAAAACATTATTTTAAAAATGTTTAAAAATGTTTTAAAAATTCCCAAAAAATTATTAAAACAACATTTTAAGGGGAATTTAACACACAACCAATTTTAAGCTAAATATACACATGTATGCACTTCTAATGTGTGTAGTGTGATTCAATTTATACCTTCTTGGATCATTGAAGAGGATTAGAGAGATTAATTCTGAGGCTCTTTGGATTCTAGGTTAGATAAACAATTTTGTCACTATTTCGAAATTAGTTGAGCACTTATACAATATAGACTTAAGCAAGTCAAAGGTATAAGGTGCTTCAATCTCCCCCTTTGGAAATATGAGACAAAATCTCCTTTGAGTTAGCTTAAACTCTTAGGGAACCAAAAAAAATAAAACCTAGTCCTATACAAAGATACTGTCTACCCATTTCCTAGAAAGTCTAAAACTACATAACTCAACTATTTACAAAATTTGTACACTAGAAATGGTAGACAATCAGTAGAAGAGATTCCTGCAAATATGCACACTCAGATCAAGAAGTTTAGATGAAATGTGAACAAAACATTGAACGCATAAGACTCAAATTTCCCCCCCATTTTGTCTCAAATGGACAAAGGGTAAAAATGAAGGTCTTCAGAGTTTAATCAGCACATACCATACCTATAGAATTACGCAAATATAGAAATATGTTATAGTCTAAAGGTTTAGTGAACATGTCTGCAAGTTGCAGATCAGTAGGCAGATAATGGATTTCTAACTCCTTAGTTTCAATAAGTTTGCGTATGAAATGGGTTGTTCTACATACGTTTCTTCAGACAGAATTCCATTGAGGAAGGCTGACTTGACATCCATTTGATAAAGAGTAAATTTTAAGTGACACGCTATGGCGAAAAGAAGTCGAACAGATTCAAGACGAGTGACAGGGGCAAATGTCTCGCTAAAATCTATCCCTTCTATTTGTGAGTAACCTTGAGCAACTTGTCTAGCTTTCTTTCTAAGGATTACCCCATTTTCATCAGATTTGTTCTTAAAGATCCAATGTGTGCCAATAACATTTTTGTTTTAAGGCCGCGGTACAAGATACCAGACATCGTGAATGACAAATTGTAAAAGTTCTTCCTGCATAGAAGAAATCCAGTGTGTGTCATTCAATGCTTCATTAACATTTTTCGGTTCCACAAGGGAGACGAAACATGCATAATTAGCATAATTTCTTAACTGGGATCTAGTACGAATAGGCTCATTAGGATTACCGACCACGTTGTCAATGGGATTATCTTTAGAGACCCAGCCAGGTACTTTTGGACTCTCAATAGGTAATGAGTCATCTATTTCTGGTGAATCAGTTTTGAAATCATTTTCAGATTCAACCACAATAGGTGATTCAGATATCTTATTTTCGACATTAGTGTCGCTTACAATTACATTTATCGATTCCATAAGGGTCTTAGTACGCAAATTGTATATACGATAAGCACGACTGTTTGGAGAGTATCCTAAGAAGATGGCTTTATCACCACGCGTCTTGAATTTAGACAAATGTTCTCTGTCTTTACAGACATAACACTGACTTCCGAAAGTTCTTAGATATTTCAGATTAGGCTTCTTACCGTACCACAACTCATAAGGGGTTTGTTTAGTGTTTTTCCTAAGGTAAACCCTATTAATGATATGACACGCAGTTCTAATAGATTCTACCCAGAAGTATTTAGGTAAAGATTTGGCATGCAACATGACACGTGCCATCCCTTGAAGCGTTCGGTTTTTCCTTTCAGCAATACCATTCTGCTGAGGAGTCATAGGGGCACTGAATTCGTGTTTGTAACCGTTGTAGTCACAATATTCAACTATTCATGTGTCTATGAACTCTACCCCTCTATCGCTACGAATGCGATTGACTTATGTGTCCTTCTCATTTTCAATTCTTAGTAAAATTTTCAAAAAAATCTGAAACGTGTCAGATTTTTGTTTCAAGAAGGCAACCCAAGTGAATCGTGTGAAATCATCAACCATGATAAGGATATAACTGTGTCCACAAAGACTAACAGTTCTAGAGGGACCAATAAGGTCCATATGGATGAGATCTAGAGGTCTAGAGGTGAGAATGTCTTTAACTTTTTTATGCGAAGTCTTAGCTATTTTTCCTTCCTGGCAATGACCACAGACAACACTGGAAATAGGTTTAATTTTAGGAATTCCTCTAACAATCTCTTCACTAGACAATCTACCAAGGATATCATAACTTAGGTGACCCATACGATTATGCCAGATTTCATTGTCATCCATCCTGACAATGTTACAGGTTTCTGAACCAGTCTTGACAGTATAACAATTCTCAGGTGTTATAAATCCGGTAATAATGCATTTACCTTTATCATTTAGAATTTTAATATTGTTCTTTGAAAAGGTAACTGCATGGTCAGAGTCACGAAATTGTGATATACTTAGGAGGTTGGCTTTAAGGCATTTAACTAAAAGTACATTTTCGAGAGTAAGCATTCCCTCTTCTTTTAGGGTTCCTTTACCTATGATCTGGGATAAAACTCCGTCACCAAAAACTACTTTGCCTCCAGCAAATCTGGTTTTGTTTAAGAATTTGGTTTCATCTCCAGTCATATGTTTGGAGCATCCTGAATCTAAGTACCAACCAGATGAGGTGTGTTCAGCTTTTAAGGCAGTGATAACAATGTTACACTTCATTTGGGGTAAAAGATCATCTTTTCTAACCCAAATAGCTCTATTTTTAATTTTGCGCAAGTTTGCCCTCACTTGATAAAATTTTTGAGAAGTAGATTTTTGTCGAAAAACATTTGGAGCAACAAACTGATTATTGTGGAAAATTTGAGCTTTTGGTTTAGGATAGTTTCTAGGAGCCTTTCTCTTAAATGAACTCTTAGTTTTGGTCTTTCTATTCCTGTAGTTAGAGTTCTTATCAGGTTGTCTTGGAAGAACATAATGGTTACGATTTTGCCTAGAATAGTTAAAGTTCTTGTAGACAGAAGTGTTGTACACAGGGATGTTTAGACGCCTAGCATAACAACCTTCAAAGGAATGACCATAAATGTCACAATAGGAGCAATATTGATTGCTTGAGGGATGAACTTCCTTAGGAAAACTTCTAAAGATGGGTTTAACAGCATTCTGTTCAGAATTGTTATTCCTAGGAGGTATGATCTTAAAGGTAGAATCATCTTTTCTAATCAGAGGACAGACGTATTTAGTTTTAAGTGCAGTGTCAGCCTTAGAATTACTAGACTCTCCAATGTCTTTCTGTTGTTGCTTTTGATCAAATTCCTTTTTAATAAAATGAAAGTCTGGACATGTTTCAATTGGTCTTTTGCCCCCAGACACAAACTTAATAGGTTCAAGATTTGTAGTTTGTGGTTTGTTCTTAGGGAAAAATCCAATACCGGTTCTATCATCAGAATTGGTCTTGGAGTCAACAACAAAGTCAGTAAAACAATTTGAATTGTTTTCAAACTTAGAAATTTTTTTGAAAACAGTAGCTGTTTTTGTTTTTGCTTCCTCCAGTTCTAATAATGTTCCCTTGTATTTCATTTCCAGGGTTACATTAGTTTTAGTCAACTCTTTTAATTTTTGATCAAAAGTTTTAATTTCGGATTGATGAGACAGACACTGGTTAGTGTACTCTTCGGCATTCATCTTCACAATAAGACTTAGATCATCTAATTTCTTAGTCAGGTCTTTAACAGTCTTCTCCAGTCTAGTGCCTTTTTTGAGAGTTTTAGCATACAAAATATGAATATCTGGGAGGTCATCTGTGTCTGAGTCGCTAAGTGAAGTGTGTCTAGTGACCCCTAACGATTCAGTTTTAGTACTCACGCACCCATTTACATCGTCGTTATAGAGATCACTTTGACTCACACACACGGAACTAGAGCTAACAACATTTTCAAATAATAAAGCATCTAGGCTAGTCAAAGCAGTATTCACCCAAGCAGGAGTAGGAGCATCATTATCACACACAGGCATATCATCATTGTAAATGATCTTAGCATAAAAGGACATGCAAGGGTCAAGTACATTTGATGACTCAAGTTCCTCTTCATCAGAGTCACTTGAATCATTCCAAGTTTTACAAACATTGGCTCTATTGTGTGTGTTGGCTTTATTCAGATTAACTCTGCAATCGTGAGCAATGTGACCTAGTTTCCCACATCTAAAACATTCAATCTTTTTAAGGTCTCTGCTGGGTCTGGAGTTGTTGTCCTTAGGATGTTTGTCAAGACCTCTCTCATGAGGTTTGGGATTAGACAGAGCAGGATAATTAGGCTTGCCTTGTTTAGTTGCCTGTTTGTTTCTAAATTTAACAATTTTCCTAAATTGTTTAGACATTAAGGCAATCTGATTATCTAGTTTGTCTACATCACACTCCTCATCAGAGTCAGAGTTGATCAAATTAGTCTCAAGTTTAGATATCTTAGAGGCAAAACTCAAGTTAGAGTTGGGCTGTTTTCTTTGTGAATGATTTAATTGCTTCTTAAAGTCTAATTCCATTTCCACAGTCCTAAGTTTGCTACTGAGTAACTCAGGGGTAAGGTTTTGATCACTCATTTCCTCAATAGCATACCTCTTGCTGTCAAACTTTTGTGGTAATGATCTTAGAATTTTAGAAACAATATCATTCCTATCATATGTAATACCATTAACATGCAACTTAGTAACTATATCAGTTAAGTTCATGTAAAAGTCATCAAAAGACTCAGAGTCAGACATAATCAAAGAGTTGTACTGCTGGGTAAGCATTTGAGTTTTAGCAGCTTTAACTCTTGAGTCTCCTTCTTGGGCAGTGATTAATGTGTCCCAAGCTTCCTTAGAAGTGGAACAAGATGAGATTCTCTTGAACTCATACTCATTAATAGACATAAAAATAGCATTCTTGCCTTTATTGTTATTTCGAGAAATAGTTTTCTCTTCTTGGGTAAACTCACTTAAGATTTTATTTACCCTCTCATCACTTCCTTCAGTGGCTGGTTTAGTAGGATAAGTGTATCCATTTTCAATAATGTCCCAGACATCATCTCCTAAAGTCCCTTGGATGAAGGCAACCATTCTTAGTTTCCAGTAAGCAAAGTTGTTTCCATCAACGAATGGAGGTCTGGACAGATTACCAAACCTTTCATTCTTCTCATCCATAGTTAGGTTTTTCAGAAAACGATTTCAGAAACACAAGATCTTTTTGAAATAAAAGTTTACAGGGCTCTGATACCAATTGAAAAACGTTGCTAATGCCGTTTAATACAAGATTAAACTGTATAAGCAACTCCGAGATATTTGTTGAAGAAACCCTTTTCTTTTGAAAATAAAAATGATAAACAAGAAGATGTGTTTACAAAAACTTATGTATGAGAGTAATCAAGTCTTTGTAATCAGTTTTAAAACTAAGATAGTTTCAAAAAAAATTAGCACACTTTAGAATGAGATGAGGAGATGAAGATAATCTGAACACACAGTTTTTAACGTGGTAAAACCTCTCCCAATAGAGGAAACATCCACGGTGACTTCTAAGTCACAAAAGTAAAAATCCACTAACAACAAATAGCAGTTACAAACAATACAACATACATGCACACAAATCAACCTATTCTAAGTTTAGGAATATACCCCACTTGGTATCCTTCTAACTTCTCATAGATCTGATTGTTGATGATGTTCTTCCAGTTTGATAACTTCCTTTTGCTTTAGCTTCCTTGCGTCGACTCAATAATCTTTGATCTTATTCACAACACTTCCAGTGTAGTAGTGTGTTAAGTGTTTGTGATGTGATTCCTATCAACATGCATGAACTCACACACACTTAGTTTTTACAGACAGTCCTAGAAAATTACATATAAAGACTATATGATGTGATTTTCTTTTCTTTCTTTCTTACAGAACTTGAAACCTTTTTGACCTTTAAATATATCCCAGATTCCACCGATATCTTGCTTCTAAATCGGTCAAGATCTTAATCAATCTCTGTTTTAAAAATATTTTTGGGATCGAAAATCTCCAAGTGTGAATCCAACTAGGTCAAGGTTAAGTTTCGTAAGAATAGAAACCATAAAACATTTTCAAAACTAAATCAGTAAGGATTTTCTTAAATCGAGAAAGAAACATGAAGATCTAGTGAAATATAACATGTAGAGTGTAGATCTACAATTTCTATGAAGAATAAATACAGATCTTCACATGAATGTTTAAGTTGGTAATAAGATCACTGATTAAGAGGTTACAACTTCAATATGAACAACCAAGTAACACCACTATCTCTCAAACACTCAAGTTTGTGTTTGGGGTTATGAGTATACGAAGGTTTGAATCAGATTTGAAGTGTTTAGGGTTAGGGTTAGGGTTTGGCTAACACAATTTTCCCTTTCTCTCTCTTCTCTCTTTTCTTTTCTCTCTTCTCTCTCACTTCTCTCTTCTCTCTATTTTTTTTTCTCAGAAATGACGACTGGCAAAAGTCTTGAAAGGTTGAGAATTAGAGGGCTTTTATAGGAGTGGAGGAAGATTCTGGATAGTCGAAGGCAATCAAGGCCTGAGATTAAGTCTTCCAAATATTGACTTGATCCAAGGGTTATAAGAAGGCGGTGGTTAAGTCGAATGTGATTGGTTCACAGGGTAGCACAAGGATAGGTTTAAAACACATGCAGGCCATCGATAAGGATTGATCTAACGATCATCAATCCACCAGGAAACCCTCTCACATAACAAACACAAATTGATACATCAGGAAGGTGACAGGTGTTGGCCTATAAGTGGCTTACAAACGCGCGTCAAAGTTATTTACTAGCAGCACCCTGAAGTCTCTAGCCCATTTACATTCTACCCAATCAAACATTCTAATGAAAAATGAATTTTTCAAAATAGCAAATTAACCCCACAAATTTTATAATCACACTTTTATTAATGAAAACATTATTTTAAAAATGTTTAAAAATGTTTTAAAAATTCCCAAAAAATTATTAAAACAATATTTTAAGGGGAATTTAACACACAATCAATTTTAAGCTAAATATACACATGTATGCACTTCTAATGTGTGTAGTGTGATTCAATTTATACCTTCTTGGATCATTGAAGAAGATTAAAGAGATTAATTCTGAGACTCTTTGGATTCTAGGTTAGACAACCAATTTTGTCACTATTTCCAAATTAGTTGAGCACTTATACAATATAGACTTAAGCAAGTCAAAGGTATAAGGTGCTTCAAGTTAAACACTTTTTCTTAATTGTTTATAAATCCCATTTTAGCTCGAGTGATCATATGGTGTTATGACCCTTGATCAAGAGTGGAGGTAAGTGGAGGCTGGTCAAGGATTGGGGTTGAAATAGGGGAATTGTGTGAATGGAGGGATCATGTGGCTGGGATGGATGGGAATTGTAAGAGTGGGGAATTTATGGAGATAGTGTGGAGAGGGGAAGCAATTGGGTGACGGGCGGAGATTGGACCAAAGTGATTGTGAGGATGGTTTAGACCGTTCATATGAGGGGATATACTGTTCTGACAAAGGGAAGACTATCTCCTCATAAGTGCACATTTTCTGAGTGATATATACTCCGTTGGTAGGAAAATGATAGCACATTTAACCTTTCTGAGTGTGGTGACGATTATTATGCAACACAAATTAATACGAGAGAAGCTATTATCAAGGAATAACAAGGAATATAAGATGCGAATCACACAACAAAGGATGTATGTGGTTCAGCAAAGATGTGCCTACGTCCACGGTGGTGCAGTCGATATTATTTTTATATACTCCGGAGAGTAATTACAGAGAATACAACTTGTCCTTTTGCCCCGAACCTAGGGTTTAATATATACATGTACATATAGGTAAGTTGAGGTGATGGGTTTCTCCACATTTTCCATCTCCCCTATAACTTCCAATTGTGGGAACGTGGGGGAGACCGGATCAATATAAAAGATGAGGGGCCCGAACTTTGGGCCGCCACGACTGGGCTACTCGTCCAGGCCCATGGTTCGAAATTTAGGGTACCCATAATTACCCCTAAATTTGTTGGGCCATGTTTATAGGCTCAATGGATTTAAATGATCAGCCATTATGGTTGATTTGCGATTCCTCGAAAGCTATGAAGTTGATTTGGCGGCACCCGCTTCGCTTATTGTGCGCTATGATTAGAATTTGAAGGCTTGTTGGAATAGCCACTTTCTCTCTCGTCGCTTCAGCCTTTCCAGTACTCTTCTATCTTATAAGAACTCTAGTGCCTCATACATTCTTCTCTCAATTTCCATTCCCATAGTTTCTTAGTTGTCTTATCTCGTGCTTCTTCATCACTTGGAGTGATTGTCTGATCTTGTGCTTCTTCATCACTTGGGCTGATTGTCTATTTTGTAACTTTCCTGTGCCCTTTCCTTGTACTTTCTCTTTGGTTTATAGCTTTTCTTGGGTCTTCCAATGGCGAAGATTAGGAATAGGTCAATCTCTGAATTTAGGAAGTTTTACAACATACCTGAGTGGGTAGATATTGAGTGTTGTGCCTCCCCTCCTAGGAATGTTAGGGATATAGATGATGCTCACTGGATCCATGTTCTGTTGCTTTCCCAGGGGGGACTCACTTTTCCTCCCAATGATTTGTTCCTGCATTTCTTTGGCTATTTTAATATTGTTCCTGCACAATGCTCGCCCAATGTGTGGAAAATAGTAAATGGCGTCCATAGGATAAATCAATTGTATGGTACTAGGTTAGGACTTGCCAACGTTTATTTCTGTTACTCCTTTTCTCGAACTACCTCAGGTGTCCTATACCTCAAAGCTAGGAGCCCTGACAGGGTATTGGTAGTAAATCTACCTAATTCCCATAAGGACTACTGGCAAGAAGGTTTCCTTATTAGTAATTGGCAGTTCCCTCCCAAATTTGAAGGGTCGAGGTATGAGAGGTTCTCTATTCCTTTTTACGGGGAGGAATATATAGGTAGACATTGTACTGTTGTTTCAACTTTTTGCTAATTTGTGACCTATCTAACTCTTCTTTGCTTTTTCTTGCGCAGCGAAGTCAAAGACCTTGGAACCTACACTCAACGAGGTCCGTCTTTCAGAATTGGTAAAGGCTTGGAAAATCAGAGAGCCCTTAGGTGACGGCGAGCACCCTAGATCTGCTGCCTTCCTGCTCGAGTACAAGAACGTTGGCTCTGGCTTCATAGCGAGGCCTGTGGATAGTGTACCAGAGTTTGAATCCTTCGAAGATACTGCTGCAGAGCCTATCCAGTTGGACGAGGAGGAGAGCAGCTCTAAAAGTGACATTGCAGGAGCGGTGAGTAATTTCGGTGCAGGGAGCTTTGATAGTAGTAGTTCATCGAGCACTTCTAGCACTTCAAGTGAAGAGATGGTTCCCCCGAGGAAGAACTTGATTAGGGATGATGATGATGAGGACCACGTGCTCCTTGCACAGAGGTCAAAGAAATAAAAAGCCACTTCTGGGGCCGTAGCTACTGGTTCCCGGTCCTCCGCTCAGGAGCAGGTGAGAGAGAGAGAGAGGAAAAAGGAAGAAGAGAGGAAGAAGTTGGAAGAGAAGAGGAGAGCGGAGGAGAGGAAGAAGAGGGAGAGAGAGAAGGAGGAGGAGAAAAGGAGGGCTGAGGTGAGGACGAAGGCTGGGCAGGCCTTAGTCTCAGTATCTACTCTGCCTGAAGGGGCCTCCGTGGTAATTGTTCCTTAGCTAGCCCCGTCTCTGCTCGAGAGAGATGTACTCCCGGCTGATCGCCAAAGGGCAGCAGGTTCAGAGCACCTAGCCCTTCCGACTAGTCAGAGGCTTGCTCTGGTAAGGTTTCTTTTTCTCTTGCATTTTTCTGACTTCACTCATTTTCCTCTTTTAATATCTTCTCTTTTTTGCAGTTTGTTATTGACTTCGTCGTGCTGTATCATTCACGCAACGAGCTGGTGAAGAAGAACAGTGAACTGGAGCAAGAAAATTCTGCCCTGAAGCTGAAGGGTAAGGAGCTCGGGGCCAATTTTAAGGATGTTGACGCTGCTCGGATCTCATCCAACTTGGCTCTTGCCACTGCGAGAAAGGAGAAGGATGCGGCGATCACAGATCTAAGGGAGCTGAGGCAGGACTACGACCTGGTTTGTTCGAGCAAACTTGCTGTGATGGAGGAGAAAAGGGTGCTTTCTGAAAAGATGAAGAAGGAGTCCGAGGATGTCACTGCCAAGGAAGACTCTTATAATTCCAGCTGGGCTGCGGTATACGAAGATGCTGAAGTTCAGATAGGCTATATGAGCCGTCTGAACTTCAAGAAAGGATGGATCAAGGGTCTCGTAGCTGCTGGGGTGGATGTTGCATCCCCACTCTTCGACGAGCACGACCCAGGGTCGAGGCCAGTCGTAGACGAGGACCCTGCCCCAGCTGTTGAAGGCCCTGATTCTGTCCCTCAGGCGACTCTTGCTGATGTTTCTCTTGTTGAGGGGATAGAGGTCAGCCTTGCCTAGGACAGTGCTCCTGCTGATGCTGATAAGGAAAAGGGGCCATCCACCTTTGGGCCTCCTGAGGTTGCTAATTGATAGGGTTTTTATATTTTTGCGTTTTTAGTCTATAAAATTTCTTTCTTCAGTCTGATGTAACTTCATTTTTTATTAATGAAAAAGCTTCATTTTTGCTTCTGCTGATCTATTTCTCTCATTGATCTTCCTTTCGCTTGTAGTTAGTTGATATGGATGATTACATCCCTGCTACTTCCCAGTTGGGTAGGACCCTTGGTCCCAATGCGAGCCCTGAAGTTCGCCAGGATTTTATTAAGCTTTGCAAGTCCCTCAAGTCTAGAAATCAGAAGTATAAGGAGCAATCCGATCTAGTGGCTAAGCTGAAAGACAGGCTCCGGGAGATGGAAGACATTGGTGCCTCAGTGCAAGAGGAAGTCAATGTGCTGAGAACAAGACTCCTAGAGGCCACCGAGGTCAACCAAGTTGGGGAGTTCCTTCAGCAGGAGAATGAAGACCTGAGGAGGGAAGTCTTACAACTTAGGGATAATGCACCGAACACTATTCCGGCAGTTCTGCAAGGCTCCTCGTCATCGCGAGCAAGATCTGGTCCTGTGTTGTGAGGCTCTACTCGCCCTCCCCCTCCGCGAGCTGGTAGTAGGACTAGGGGCAAAAATAGGGAAGCAGAAGAACTTCATGATAAGGAGATGGAATAACTCCACGATGATGTTCGACGAGCATATGTAATTGCTGCTGGGCTTCAAAGGGACGTCGCCCGATTGTGGCACTTGTTCAAGAAAGGTCCTCGGCAAGCGTGGGCTGACGGTTATGATATAGGCTGGTCAGATGCTCCAATAAGGCTATCTGAGTCCGAGGAGCTTTATTTCATCAGAGGATGGCTAAGTGACTTGAAGGACCTGCAAGTCCCGAGGAACTCGGTGCTGTGGTATCGTCATGAGATGTCTTCCTCCACTCTGGTGCCCAACCCATTCAGGAGGGACGATCGATGGATCACCATCGATGCTATTCCTCGACAATTATTGGAGTCGAATGCGAATGAGGTTGTAGAAGAGTTTGCTCCTGCTCCTGATGACGGACGAAGAGCTCGAGTGGCTGATTTTTTTTCTCGGAGGCTTCCACCCCGTTGAGATTTTGCCAGTCGCTATTTTTTTATTTTTGATAATGTAAATACTTTGGTCGAGCTCGCCGACTAAACATGTATTATCATTGTTGTAAGTAAAATGGATTAATGAAAAGTTTGTGTTTTTGGGCGATTTTGCCAACTAAACGTGTATATCCTACTTTTCATATCCTTGTTGCTTTATGATCTCTTCTGTTTTATCATGCAAGTGTCCCCCCAGTCCAGTATAATATCAAAGTACCATTGTGCCCCCACCTTACCTTTTAGGTTGTATCGTCACACTCCCTTAGGCCTAAGTAGGGCAATTGGCGAGGACACACCTGGTGTTGGATGTCTTCATCCGATCAGGATTTTGTTCAACCGAAGTAGGTTTGATGACCAGTATAAGATTTGGTCGTATTGCCTAAGAATCCTCTGTAGGGCTTTATATATTGCCAGGGGCAACGCTAAGAGGTCTCTCGTCTTTTATGATGATGACCTGAGGAGGGGTATTCCCCTGCTGTAGTGATCAAGGTGCTTGTTATTTGGAAAAGATGTGCGATGAATGCAACTGTCACCAATCAGAGTGTAACCAACTAAGTAACTTTCATTAGTAATAAGGAAAATGAACTTCTATTTTCATAACAAAAGAAATACAAGAGAAAGATCTAAAAATAGAATTTCTTGAGATTAGTTGCGTTCCATGCTCGTGGTATTTCTCTGCCCTCCATCGTTTCCAAGTGATAGTCACCTTGCAGATCGTCTTTAGTTAATTTAAAGGGTCCTTCGCAGTTTGGGCCTAGCTTGCCGTCTGACGACTTCATTGTGCTGCCCAGGACCTTCCTTAGAACATAGTCCCCAACTTGGAACGTCCTCGGGATAACCCTTTTATTGTAATGCTTCGCAAGCTGTTGCTGATAGTTTGCTAGCTTCACCAGGGCCAACTCTCTAGGCTCGTCGACTAGGTCGAGTTCGGCGAGCAATGCTTCATCATTCAGGACTTGGTCGACAAGGTTGGATCTCATTGTTGGCAAACCTGCTTCTAGTGGGATGGCTGCTTCCATGCCATATGTCAGCGAAAATGGGGTTTCTCCTGTTGCTCGTCGAGGAGTGGTTCGGTACACCCATAGAATATGGGGTAGCTCTGTTAGCCATGCGCCTTTGGCTCGCTCTAATCGCTTATTTAATCCATCGATCACAGTTTTGTTAGAAGATTCAGCTTGGCCATTGCTCTGAGGGTAGGCCACCGAGCTGAAGTGGTGTCTGATCCCGTGTTCGTTACAGAAGATCTGAAAGGGGCCACTTTCGAAATGCATTCCATTATCGGCGATGATGGTTCTGGGGATTCCAAATCGAGTGATTATATTTCTCCATATGAACCTTATCATATCAGCATCTCGGATGTTCGCCAGGGATTCAGCCTCGATCCATTTGGTGAAGTAGTCAGTCGCAACTAACAGGTATTTGTGATTGCCGACGGCGGTAGGCAGCGGTCCCACGATGTCCATTCCCCATTGGACGAAGGGCCATGGGCTGGACAGGGACTTCAGATCGCTGGTGGGTTGGTGGGCCATAGGAGCGTGGAATTGGCATTTCAAGCATTTGCAAACATATACTGCGGAGTCCTTTTGCATGTATGGCCACCAATAGCCTTCCTTCATTGCTTGAAAGGATAGAGACCTTCCTCCGATATGACTTCCACAGATTCCTTCGTGAAGCTCGTGTAGCACTTGCTCGACATTACCTAGATGGACGCATCTAAGGTAGGGACCGGAGAAGGATTTCTTATACAAGTCGCAACCTGTGGATAAGTGAAAGCAAGCAGCTTTGACTCTTATCTGGTGGGCAGTTTTCTTATCATCTGGGAGCATGCCATCCTTTAAATAGCCCCTTAAGGGGTCCATCCAGCTGGGGGTTAAACCAACCTGGAGTACTTATTCCACGTTTGGTAACTTGTTGTTGTGGTTAATGCTCGAACAAATGAGGAAATCGATGGGGATGACCCTCTTAAGGTTAGAGTCAACTGCCGAACTTAAGGTTGCTAAGGCATCAGCATGACTGTTTTGCCCCCTGGGAAACTGCTGGATATTGATCTCTTCAAAGCTTGACATTAATTCTCTCACTAAGGTGAGGTAGGCTGCCATTCTTTCATCCTTTGCATTGTAATCTCCACTTATCTGATTGGAGACTAGTTGAGAGTCTCCGAACACCTGTAAATGTTTTGCTCCTAGAGTTTGTACCTTTTGGAGACCGACTATTAGGGATTCGTACTCTTCTTTGTTGTTGGAAGCTGTAAATTCAAGCCTGATTTCTTGTTCGAGGATTGTGTTTTCTGGAGTGATGAGGACAATGCCTACCCCTGCCCCCTTTGAGTTTGAGGCTCCATCAATAAAGAGTCTCCAGGTTCTCTCTGTTGCTTGGTTCTTCTTTTGCCTTGTTGGTTGAGGTTGGTCGGAGAGTTCCTCGCCCGTGAATTCGGCTATGAAATCAGCAAGGACCTAACCCTTGATAGCTTTCCTTGGTTGAAATTAGATGTCAAACTGGCCGAGCTCGACTGACCACTTAGATAGTCTGCCCGACAAGTCCCCTTTCCTTAGGACCGCCTTAAGGGGATGCGATGTAAGGACGATGATAGTATGAGCTTTGAAATAATGCTTCAGCTTCCTCGAGGCTATTACAAGTGCGAAGGCGAGATTCTCCAATGACAGCTACCTTTGCTCGGCGTCTAATAAGGTCTTGCTCACGTAGTAAATGGGGTGTTGGATTCCTGCAACCTCACATATTAACGCAGAGCTGACAGTGTGATTGGATACCGAGAGGTACAGGTACAAAGAATCCATTTGCTATGGTATGACAAGTAGCGGTGGAGAGCTTAAGTAGGAGTTGAGCTCGTCTAAAGCTCGCGAGTAGTCTGGGCTCCACTCTATCAGTTTACTCCCCTTTAGAAGCTGGAAAAAAGGCTTGCACTTCTCGGAGGATTTGGAGATGAAACGATTTAAGGCGGCGAGCATTCCAGTGAGCTTCTTCACGTCCCGAATTGGTCGAGTGGGTTGTACCCTGTTGATTGCATCGATCTGGTCTGGATTAGATTCTATGCCTCTCTTACTGACCAAGTACCCAAGAAATTTTCCTGACTGGACACCGAAGGAACATTTGCTCGCATTATGTTTCATTCGGTACTTCCTGAGGATTTCGAACTCCTTTGACAGGTCTGAGAGGTGATTTTCCTCCTTCTTACTCTTAACGAGCATGTCATCGATGTAGACCTCCATTGTGTCTCCCATTTGATCCCTAAAGATTTTGGTGACCAGCCGCTGATAGGTTGCCCCTGCATTCTTGAGCCGAAATGGCATGACCTTGTAGCAATATAACCCAACTGTCGTGATGAACGCCATTTTGTCCTGGTCTGGGACATACAAGGGGATCTGGTGATATCCTGAGTATACGTCTAGGAAACTCATTCGCTCGTGAGCTGCAGTGGCATCTACTAGTTGGTCTATCTTCGGGAGGGGGAAACTATCCTTAGGGCATGCTTTGTTAAGGTCAGTGAAGTCGATGCAAACTCTCCACTTCCCATTATTCTTCGGAACTACTACTGGGTTGGACAACCACTTAGGGAATTGCACTTCCCATATAGATCCTGCATCCAGCAATTTTTCGACTTCCTTTTCGATCGCTTTAGCCTTCTCGGGTGCAGTTCTCCGTGCCTTCTGCGTAACTGGATTGAATGTGGGGTCGACGTGCAGCTGATGATAGACCATACTAGTATCAATTCCAGGCAGCTCGTATGGTTCCCATGCGAAAACATTTACGTTGTGTCTCAGCAAGGTCGTCAACTCCTTCTGTTCTTGGTTAGTGAGAGATGCTCCAATCAAGAAGACTCTGCTACTATCACCAACTTCAGCTATAACTTCTACCAGGTCCTCGACGACACGCTCGGAGGGGAGGAGCCTGGTCTCCTCTACTCCAGGTCTTCCATACTTTAATTGCTACTTGGAAGGTATCACACCCTCTTTAACTTTCTCACTGGGTTGACCGGTCTTCTTCTCTGGCTTTGGTCGAATGGATGCTATGAAGCACTTCCTCGCCATCGCTTGGTCGCCGTGGATCTCTATTACTCCTTGCTCGGTTACATACTTGAGCTTCTGATGGTAGGTCGAGGAGACCTCCTTTGTCGTATGAAGCCATCCTCTGTCGAGGATGGCCTGGTACGGTGATTCGATCTCAACTACCAAAAACTTAATCATCTTGGAGACGTTCCCAGCATGAACTGGCAGCACTATCTTGCCCAGGGGCATGGTCATTTTTCCAGCGAAGCCGACCAAAGGAACAGTAGATTCCTTTAGGTCGGCGATGCTCAACTTCAATTTCCTAAATAGGTCGAGGTACATTACTTTGGATGAACTTCCTTAATCAACGAGGAGCTTGTCGATATCAAAGTTGGCTATCCGAAGTGTAATGACCAGTGCATCATGATGTGGGGTCCTTACTCCCACCAAATCTTCATCCGTGAAAACAATATTCTTGTTATAGTTGACGTCCTCTGCTCGTCGACGCTTTCCTGACTGTGACTTTGCTGGATCGATATGAAAAGCCTGCATTACCGGTGTAAGTTTTTTCATTTTCATTTGAGCTGAGTTCCCTTGTATCTGCTTGACGTCCGATACTCCATGGATTACGGTGAACTCATGTCCAGCATCATCCTCTAGCACGTTGTTGGGTCTCGCCTCTCTGCTGGCAGCCTCTTTCTCTGCCCTCTTTTCCACAAAGTCGTTCAAATGCCCGGACTGGGCCAACTCCTCGAGGTGAGACTTAAGAGCTTTGCATTCCTCGGTCTTATGTCCTCCCTCTTTGTGGAAAGCGCATCTTAACGCATTGTTCCTCTTCGAGGGATCTCCTCCCATTTTCCTGGGCCACTTGATGAATGACTCATCTTTGATCTTCGCGAGAATTTTGTAAATTGGTTCTTTGAAGACGGTGTTGACCACCTGGAATACTTTCGACGCATCATGGTTCCCTCCATTCTTGGAGCCATTTTTGCTTCCGTTCTTTCCTCCTTTCTTCTGGTTCTCAGTTTTCTCACCTCCCTTGGTAGTGAGCTTAGCTCGACCGTTTTCTCCTATATTAGGGCGGGTGACATCTTCCACCTTTGTTTATTTCTCGATTCGGGTCATTAGGTAGTCAATAGTCATAGCTTCCTTCTTCGATAGGGACTAGTAGAGGAGGGAAGAACTAGGGAGCCCAATTTTGAAGGAGGCCACTGCCACTTCCTCCACGTAGTCCTCGATCTCATTGAATAACTCCCAGTACCTCTTTGCGTAATCTCGGAGGGTTTCTTGAGGCGTTTTCTTCATTGTTAGCAGATCATCCATCCTTTTGGGATGGGAGATACTAGTAATGAATCGGGCCGTAAAACGTTCAGCTAGGGATTTGAAATTCTTGATCGACCGATGGGAGAGCCTTTCGAACCACTTTTGTGCTACATCATGAAGGCTCGAGGGAAAAATACGGCAGATCATGGCATCTCGATGACTCCATAGGGTCATGGCCTGTTAGTATTGCCTGACGTGATCGATCGGATCAGTTTTTCCGTCATAAATCTTGAACCTTGGAATGGAAAATTTCTTGGGAGCTTCCTCCTCTTCGATTTCCCTTGTGAAGGGTGACTTCATCTGGGTTTTGAGAGCTTGCCTCGCGAGTTCTCTTATTGATCTTGTTCTGTGGTAAGCGGGATGCTGGTCCATCTCCCTGCGGAACATGTTTCATATGTTCTCGTCGCTGCGAGCAGGGCTCTGGTAGCTGCGAGATCTTCACAGCTATTCGCGGAGGTCGTCGTCTGACTCGCCTCTTTCGTTCTTTTGAGATTCTCGCCTAGGGATCCTTCCTCGGCTGCGAGATTTGTTCGCCTGAGGGCTAGGAGTGCGATATGGGCATCTCCTATTATCAGGACGAAGCTCCCTCTCCAGTCTTTCCAGTCTTCTTTTCAAGAGAGCATTCTCATCCTCGTATCTGCTAGAAGACTCCCTCTGCTCGCGGAGCCTTACCTCGTACGCATCAATCAATCTGGATATCTGCATGGACCACGCTGGTCCCTGACTTTCTTCTGAGTTACTTCTTTTTTTCTATAACTCCCAACAATCCCCGTGTTTTGGCGACATGGTGCGCTGTTGAGAATAAAGGACAATAGGGGCTGTTGGAGCAACGCGGTATGAGCTTCAAGCCTCATTTCAAATGCAAGTAAATGAGGAAAGAAATCGTACGTTGTGATGTCAGTCATTGTAAGTGTGGTTATCATGGCATCATATGCATTATCAAGACTGCTATGAATGATATGTTGAAGATCAGATTCATTAATGGTGTGTCCAGAAGCAGCAAGGTTATCACCCAACTGTTTGGCATGAAAAAAAGTATTGTTGCATAGACTTGGAGCCTTCGCGCAAGGTCTGTAGTTAGCATCGAATGAACGGTTTGGAGGCATAATTCTTATCAAAAGCCAACCACAAATCATGAGAGGTGCTTAATCACATAACTTGAGCAAGAACGGTTTCGGAGAGAGAAGATAACCACCACCTGAGAAGAACCTGGTCTTGCTTGTGCCAATGTAAATAAGAAGGGTTAACGGAGGAATCTGTTGAGGATATGGTAAGGGGGACATGGTAATGATCTATCAATGTTAGTCACATATGGGAAAACTAAAGCCTTAAAGCTCAAATAATTCGAGGGTTTTACCAATAAGGAAACTTTAAGTTTGAAATTCTTGCATAAAAACTCCTCCACAGAATTTTCTTTATAAACTCTGTTATTGTGCTCTAGCCATATTTTGAAAAACCATTTTGCACAAATACTTCTCCATACATTTATTTTCGTTTTGTTGGGGCCAAAGTTCACCATAGAAATCACCATCATATCCAAGTCGCACTTAGTAATTTCAGTAACTGCTTCTAGCTCCCCCAAACCCCTTATCTAAAAGAAATCTGCATGTGGACAATGAAGAAGCAGATGATGATCTTGTTTCTCCTCGTTACGTTTATGCAGGATACATTATTGGGAGGAAAGGCACCAGGGTGGCAGTTTTGGTTAGTCATATCAATAACGGGTTTTGTTGTTCTCTGTCTAATTTCTATTTTCAAGTACTAATAATTCTAAAATGAAGAGAACTCAACTCATTATAAATAAAAGATATACTAAAAAGTTTCATCAAGTGCACAAGATTCGTGCACATAACAAGGTTTAGGTGAGGTAATAAGTTATATAACTCGATTATATTATAGAAACTCTAGATAATTTTCTTAGTAGGTGAGAATCATGGTTAATTTGGAGATTTCATTCTATCATGTCGATGTCTGCACCATTCAAACTCTTAAAACAAACTAATTTGAAAGGAGCCAAAGATAAGCTATCATTATGTAAAACATTATTGAAAATTTGAGGTCGGTAGTTTGCAAAACATATACCAATAAATAAACTTGGCAATGGGTCATGTCGTTTAGGATTCGTGTGCGTAATGATGGTGAATGACATGCCGTGTGTAATGAATTCATGTCGTGTTTCAGGTTCAGGTCACTTTTATTAAGTGTATTTATTATATCAACTCATTAACATTTAAATACATAAAAACTGTTTTATAGCATCGTTTCGATGTCGTGTTAATGAGTCATGTGAAGAGATTTGTGGTGTCTACATGTAACCACTAAGATTGATACTTAAAGTGTGTTTGGATTTGGATGTGTGGCAGTATAATTCAATCAGAATTGGAATTACTCTATCAACATGGTGCTTTTTGAACTGCTGGGTGTTCAAATTATTTAAAACTTTGAAACGAACAATCTTTTACATGAAAACGGAGGGTAAACACATTTTTAACTCATCTATATTGTGGAGCATATGGGAATTTATCCAGGAGTCCATGAAATAATAAGGTATATTAGATTGAAAAACTATAATAATTCTGCTACAAAGCTATAAAGTGATGAGATCAATTACTCCATGATATGGACATAACAGAATCACAACCTAAAATTTTGCTTAAAAACAATGATGAATATGAATCTCAACTGTCAAATCTACATATATAGATTCCTTCAATAATATTAGAAGCTTAATATCAGCCTTAATTCTAAAGACACTTATTTTTATTCGTTTACACCTGTAACGAGGATAACCTCTAGACAATTTGGCACCTTCATCATAATCCAAATGAAGAGGAAACAAAATGGAGGGTCGGAACAGTGAAGCCATTTATGACTTGTGGAAAATCTAGTAGAAATAGTGACTATAAATTTTTACAAATCTCAACTTCCATTTCTTCAAGGTAGGATTTAATGTTCTAGTACGGGTCCGAGTGGGGAATATATTAATAATGGATTGAAATGAAATCTAAAGGAAGAAAACATAATGAAATCGAACCACTTCAATACCACCATAGCCATTACATTTTGTTTAAAACACAAAAAAATTGGCATATTAGTTGGCAAAATGTTAACCAATATGCCAACTTTGGTGATCCAGCATTACAATCAACACGAAAAAAACCTTTATGTGGAAATTAATCAAAATGCTGCAGAATTTCATCAGCTTGATTAAATGTTTCACTTGAATGCCGACCTGGAGTGACCGACTCAGAAATTGGAATACTTCCTCATGATGCCCACTTCGACAGTTGAAATGACAGAGTATCGGACATGCATAGCCAGTTCTTTTTTGTGGTGGTCCATTTTACCATTTATGCATAGTTGACGTGGAAATGGTCAAATACATAAATCCTTCCTCCCACCCTATCCTGAAACTGCAACATAACCCGTGTGTCTATACTTTCACCCACAAGACGGAGGCGAAAAATGCAATAAGCAATCCTTATTTATGGAGGACAACGAAGAGAATGTCAGTCTGGTACAGACTCAATAGTGTATACAAGGTGAAGATGTTAACTCGACCGATATGCATTCTAGGAAAGGAGATAATCCCACATGCAGTAAGAAAAGGAGATAATCTCAAGGCCCTGTTATGGTTGCATTTAAGACTTCCTTGGGATGAGGACTGTTTGCCTATGGTTAATCTGTCTCCATGTATATACAATAGAGCACTTATGCCTCATATGTGGTGGATCTCTTCAAAGTCCATGTTCCACAATACTCTAGGATGGTACTCCCTCCCTGGATCCAAGAAGGATCCCTACATAAGGAGGCCCTCTATCTCCTACATTTTTGTTACGTATATGGAACATTTCTATCCTAAGTTCTTATAGGGTCATTATTGATGAGGTACAAGGAATCAAATGGTTTCATTGGAAAAAAAATTTGGAGGCTTAAGATTCCTAAAAAAAATTAATGATGCGATAATACAAATCATAAGCTGTGCAATCACTTTGAGGATGTGAACTATCTCGAGGCTGCTGGAAAGCTCAGCAGGTATGGTCAGATATGATGAGTCGCAATATATGTGCAGCAGGTAAGTATACAAGCTGATTATTTTTGTGAAATCACTCATTACTCCGTATGCGTGAGTGGTTTCATATTTATAATAGACGGAGTGAGTTACAGATATGGTTTTGGATAAACATAAAATTCAAATGTTAACAAGAGATGTTTATCTCTTCTAATGGATTTGGACTCTCCCAGCTCACATAATAACCTTGGGGTGGTTGTCTGGACTTGGTGTAACACCCTCCCTCAAGTTAAGCATTAATGGACGAAGGCTTAAATTGTTGCGTAGTTGCTGAAACCATTGGGAAACAACTCCCTTTGTCAGCTAGTTGATCATTAGAGGAGATAAATCGCACATCCAGTTATTTTTGAGCCACTTGTTCTTGGAAAAAATGATTGTCTGTTTTATTGTGTTTCGTACGAGCATGAAACAAGGGATTAGAAGTAAAATATTTAACCCCCAAGTTATCGCACCATAATGTTTGAGAGGGGGTGGAAATGCCCATTTCACACAGAAGTGACTGAATCCAGATGAATGTTTTAAAGAGCTTGCGATTGGAAAATGATACACTATTGCGTCAGCTATTCGGGATGCCCCTTTTGCGTGCGCCATTGGGTCCAAAAGTGCACAATTGGGAGCTAATGCTGCTCGAGATGGATTTTTTCTAAACATACTGACTTAACAAAACGACGTCATTTTGGTAAGTAGAAAAAGAAAAATGAAAAAAATCCTTAGTTCAGCGTAAACTTTCACACCCAAATTTGACGGCGCTCATTTCTTTTCTTTATTTTCTCCTCCTAACTTTGGTAGCCCTTCATTTCTCTTCCTTCCATTCTCTAACAGCCCCCGATCTAAATTCCGTCCATAAAAAAAACACTCAATTAGACAGTTCCGGCATTCAACAGAATATCTTTCTCTGGTAAGAATTCAGACAGTTCTTTTTTTATTTTTTATGTTAAACATTTTGTTTTTATCTCAAGTTATTTTTTTTTATTGTTTTTGAAATTTCAGATGGTTATCAAAATGATGTCTATTAAGAAGGATTTTCGGTGGAAATATGCATGTGAAAAGGCAGGGGAAAGTGGAGTCCTTTATAGGTATTGTCATCATAGGTCCTATTTTTAGAACAATATGGTCCTCTTTTTGTGTTTTAACGAGACCACATTATTCGGTCTTAGTGCTAGAACGTGAGATTGTTTTTTTCTTGAAACCACTCCATGAAATTAAATTTCCACCGAGAAAGATACAATACCCACTAATAGAGCGTCGAACATCGGGCCATCCTACAGTAGCCAAGGAAGACACAAGGGAGATACCTATTAGGAAATTTATGAGGGTTATATGTCTCAAGTGTGGATAGTGGAGGCATATAAACACACAAAGCGAGTGATAATGGTGTTGTAAGCCAATGGAGGATGGTAGTTTATTAATTAAACAACATGCAGTGGTAAAACTGTCAACCTACTAATATCTCTATGAAGGCGTTCGACTAATCCATTTTGCGAAGATGTGTGAGGGCGTGAAAATCAACGAAAAAATCCCTGATTATTTAAGTATGGGGTAAATTTCTTGTATTCATCACCGTATAAAGCTGATTTTTTTTTGTCATGTAATATTTTCAATTTTGTTTTGACCGTAATTAAAATTGGTAAAGCATCAGACCTTTTTGCCATTGGATAAATCCAGGTATAGATTGTGAGCATCCAATAGAAGGAAGTAATAAAAAAACCATCTCTATATAATATTAGGGAAGGAACCCATAAATCAGAGACAATCAAACTTAAAGGCTTATCATATAATGTGGAACTGGTTGAAAAGTGAGGTTTTTACTCTCACTGACTTTAGATAATGGACAAAATGAGTTTTTTCTTTTGCTAATAATGGTAATAAATTAGACTGAACAGATTTATTTACTGTCCGATTCATTAGATGTCCTAGAAGATGATGCCAAATTGGAAGAGACGTTGAGAGGAGGGATGAAAAAGAGGAAACCATGTCTTGCAATTTTCACACGTTGTCAAAATGGTATAGACCTCCCTTAAGAAGAACCTTCCCCGTGTTGCGGTCCTTCACAACAAAAAAAAGTGGGTGAAATTCAGAAAGGACATTATTATCTTTAGAAGATTGGCAAACAGAACGTAGTTTTGCAGATATATTCGGAACATGATAAAGTCTGTTGAAAAGGGATTGTCGGAAGTTATGGTAAAAGAATAAGTAACAATACTGGGAATAGGAAGATTTTTACTGTTACTGATTCAAATTTGGTCAGGACCATCATACTCTGCTTGAAGATTGCTTAGACTGATTTAAAATAATGTGTAGTGCCACTGTGTGGTATCCATTTATTGTCAATGACTGAGCTAGGTGCAGCAATATAGACGGTTGTCGGTGACAGAGAAGATTGGAACATTTGGTCAAAACGATACCGACAAGTAAGGGAAACATGATTTTTCTGTCCACGTATTTGACATGGGTCGGATGAATTCTGCAGTATTTGAGCTTGACTTTAGGATCGAGTAATAATGGTGAGCCATTGTCACAAAGTTAGTTACTGGAATTGGGACGAGGCTTATTCAGATTAGAACCGAGTTTCAGCGACGTGGTGCTCTATTGAGAAAAAAGAACATTAGGGGTTGATAGAGCAACACGGTATGAGGTTCAAGCCTCATATCAAATGCAAGTAAATGAGGAATTAAATAATCCAATGTGATGTTAGTTGTTGTCAGCCAACTGTTTGGCATGAAGAAAATATTGTTTTATAGATTAGGAGCCATGTTTGTAGTTCACATTGAAGCTGCATATCTGAACTCGTTATTTGGAGGCATATTTATTTTTAAAAGCCAACCACAAATCAGAAGAGGTGCTCAATCAGCTTCTTCATATCAGTAACTATTTCTAGCTCCCCCAAAACACTTGTCCCTAAGAAATAAGCAGATGATGATCCTATTTCTACTTGTTATGTTTATATAGGATAAATTATAGGGAGGAAAGGCACCAAGGTGGCACTTTGGTTTTGTCATGTTATTAGGTTTTGTTGTTTTCTGTCTAATTTCTATTTTCAAATACTAATAAATCTAAAACGAACACAATTATTGAATTTTGTCATGTGTCGAATTGCTTTACACGGACGAGAGATTCATTAACTCGTCACTGTGAGGACCCTCAAATAACCACGGATTGGCTACGTGATGATGGTATATTAAGAAAGGTTTGACACTTGTTTTTATAAATTTTCTTATTATTTCAATAAAAAATTATCATTGTTGAAAATATCCTGCTATTCCAAGTCCCTCACACAATTTTTTAACAACTTAGATTTAAGTTGTCAACCATTTAAAATCAATATGTGCTGTGAGGGTTAATTCTCAACTAACCTTAATAGGGTATGATTGCCATATCACAATTGCTAATGTTAAAGTAGTGAACAAGAGAAGAAAGCCTTCAGGATGTGTGATGATTTATCAAGGATAATATAAGACGTATATTCTTGGTAGGGAATGGTGCAAGTACCCCATGCCAACTGAAAAAATGTTCGTCTACTAATAGTATTATTTGTTGGAAAAAAAGTTTTCCTTCCAAAAAAATTTAAAATGACATTCTTTATACTTTACGAACAAAAGTTGTCCCAGCCCTGCAAAATAATCTTTTTAAAATTCAGAGGATAATAATGCTTTATGTAATGAATGGGTTAATTGAACATAAAACTGATTTGTTTTGGTAAAAGGTGTAAAACTTATCATCATAAGTTTAGTTGAGTTGAGGTTTTCTTGAGGGGGTTGTGCTGCTATTATAGATGCTGGAACATCCTTGATTGCGTCTCTTAGTGTAACAGATCATACCTCTTTCACTATTAGTTCATTTTCAAAAGATTTCGGAGATTTAAAACCATTATTCTTTTTTCACCCTTTCAAACCTATAATTTTAGTATTTTGTTCTAATTAGTATAAGGGGTTTGTATCACTTTCTTATTTTTATTGTTTTTCCACCATATGTAAGTGTACCCAACAATGGGAATCATATAATTTGTTTAAGTAACTTCCAATATCTATCCGATTTGGTAATGAGTGGAGGGGCCCTAGGATCTTACATATTGTGATGCAAGGCTTTAATTCCCCGGTGTGGGACTTTATATCTCAACACGTCCCCTCACGTGTGGCGTTAGTTGAGCCAAGCACGTGGACAAATTTTATTGGGTGATGTGGAGAAATTGGGCCATGAATAGCCTGGTCTGATACCATGTTAAATACTGCAACATCCAACCCAAAATCAATTGGGAATGAGTGGAGGGGCCCTAGGATCTTATATATTGTGATGCAAGGCTTTAATTGCCCGATGTGGGACTTTATATCTCAACACCAGATTGTTTTATATACATTCTTAATTTGAGCTAACATCTTGTTTTACTAGTTTCACTTAGTTCATTTATCTGATGGATATATGAAATTCTATTCCATATTGTTGGAGATTTTATAAAATAAGTGAGTAAGAGTTTTGGGTGTAAAATCTTAAAAAGCTTGTCCCACATTGGAAGTGTGTGGAAGAGGTGGGAAGCTAACCCAAATATAAAAGGGGATAGTGTCCCACATTGGAAAATGTACTAAGCTAAGTGTCACCACTAAGCTATAAAAGGGGTGGGCAACCTTTGAGTCCCACATTGAAAAAATATTAAGAATTTGTTCACTTAATAAGTACAAATGGAAGATGAAGAGTTAATTCATCTAGCATTTAAGAGGCTATTCAAGAGACCTCAATACGGTGCGAAGCACCGTACGCACACGAACACGCGCACGCGCTCACGCGCGCGTGCGGGTGCGGGTGCAGTGGATTGTAGAGGCTCTAGTGGTGCACTTCGCACGCCGCGTGTCCGCAGTGGTAGCGGGTTGCCGAGATTCGTCTGGGTCGGATCGCGGTAGCTCGGGCGAGGTCACTTTTTGGTTGACCCATGCAAAATCGATTCAGTGTTAATTGTACCTGTTCGGAAATGACTTAAGACTGTTGGTAATTAACAGTCATACCATTTCGGAATAGATTAAGACTGTTAATCCAACAATAATGACTCTTGAAGACAAAGCCTTTCATTATCTATAAATAAAGGCTGCCTAAAACGAAATTACATTGATAACAAAAACCCAGTTTCAGATTTCAAAACCCTGCTATTACTCTCTTACAATTTTCAGGAGATACAAATTCTCTTATTCTGTTTTGTGCACAGAAACAGACTAAGAACTTGATTGACTGTTCTTCACTGCTGCATCCAAGGGCTGTCTTCAGACATACTGTGACACCCCGCCCAATTAAATATCGGGTGATCAGTCTTTTATAAAATTTAAAACAAAATGTTCAGTTGGTTCATTCTTAGCATCACTGTCAAAAACGCAATAACTTATTTAATCACCTAATATAATTAAGCTAAGTGTCAAAACATTTTCTTTTTTATTAAAAACCATTTAATTATCAAACCAAGTAATTTAATATGAAACATCCACGCACAATTAATTAATACAAATACTGTATCAGAATGACATGCTGAAATAAATAAGACTGGATAAACATCCCAGTTCAAAACTCTAAACCAAAACAACAGTAGCCAACAATCCAAATGAAAGTAAACGAGAAATAGAGTAAACATAATCTCTTAAATTATCTAAGGAAGGGGCGACACATGCCCTAAAGAAATGTCATAACGAATAGGAATGAAATAGTCGAAGCGTCTAAACAAAGTTTTGTAGCTCCCACAACAGCTACAACATACCACGCAATTCGAACCTCTAAGCCTGATGTCCCTGTGGCTGAGCACCTAATATAATACATATATATAGCAAGAGAGAGAAAAGATGCAAGAAACGGGTCAGAGCCCGATGTGTAAAAAATATTTGTTTAAGCAAGTATTTAAAATTTGCAGTAAATCAAGTATCAAGTATATGTTAGTTCGAAATCTCTCTTGAGATTCTCACCCCTCTTCTATTGTGCACGCCTAACACGTATATAAATTTTTCCTTAGCTATAACTCCCAATATAACTAGTCTGAATCCATCCTAATAGTATTTACCCTCACTATTAGTACGCCCGTATCGCCCATACAATACGTTAACCAATTAGCCTATGACGAAAAGCTAATTAATACAATTCCCATTTTCATAATAATTCAAGTATACGATTAGAATTTTCTTAACAAATTTCCATTCCCACATTCATTACTATTCACACTAGATTAATTCACAAATCTCATACTTATATACATATAGTCACTTCTTCCCTATATATATATATATATATATATATAACATGATACTGCACCCCCGGGCTATATCCCATTAGTGCACCTAGTCAATATACTATACCCCCGGGTTATCACCCATTAGTATACTTATAATAATAAGATTTTCACACCCCCGGGTTATCACCCATTAGTGTCTTTAATAATAACAATACAAAGTAGGTATACACACACCCTATTATAATGAATAGGTATTTTCCCCTCACCTACATATATGCTTCTCTAACGCATATTGGTTTCAACATTCCTCACTAGTTATTTGGATTATTATCCCTCTCGTAATCTCTACGGTGTGTTCTCTACGTACCGAGTTTATTAAGGTATTTAGTCCCCCATACTTCTTCCGAAATCCCGCCTTACATAAGTTTATTATTTGGAAAATATTTCTCTCATTTCTGAACTAATAAACTCAAACTGGGTCCTAAAAGAAATTTTCAAAATTCCACTCTGTCGCTCGAACGAGGTGGCAAGTCGTTTGAACGACTGCCACATGTCGCTCGAACGACTTCGCGCGAGATAGCAATCTTGCTCGAACGACTTCGCGCGAGAATTCGCTGTCCGTCCCCTACCTTGGTTTTTCAACGTTTTCCACCATTTTTAACCTCAATCATCTCCTTCAACACCCCAAACTCCAAATAAACAGTTAAACCTCATACCCCAACAATAATATATGAATTCTAACATCCTAAAATCATCAATTCATTTCAAATCATTCATAAAACGTGAAATCCCCAATTTAAATTTTATCAAACCCTAGTTCTTCCAATACAAGTTCAAGAAGCCATAATTTTCAGATTTGTTCTGCATACAAATTTCTTAAAACGTGATTTCCAGTCTACATACATTAAGGGTTTCAATCTAATAAATCACAGAATTTATTTCCACATCCAATTTACTCAATTTCACCATTTTTATAACTTATAACATAATCCTAATCATCCTATACTAACATGAATTCAAATTAATACCGAAATATAGCAATTTATAAACACTTGCCTGGAATGAGTAGTTTGATTTCTGGATGATGTTGGTATGGGTGTGTTCCCCTCGTCCCGATCTACACGGTGGTGGTGGTGGTGGTGGTGGTTGTGCAAGGTGGTGTCGATTTGGCCCTCTTCTCTTGGCAAAAGTCTTCCCTCACACTTCCTATGTCCATTCTAGCTTTCTTCAGCTTTCTAACCCTAATGCAATTGTTTTGGCTGATTAATTAAGTACTAATTTTCGTCCATTAATTAGGCCTAAAATCCAATTTACCCAAAATTCCCTTTCGGGGTGCCGGTTAGGCCTAAAATTGCCCCGGGACTCAAAATAAACACCCGAGTATACTATTTCGACTATTTCGACCCTTCTGAACTCAACGGTACACTTGAAATCATCATATGAGTTACTAAAAATAAATGATATATTTATTCCACCAATTTTGTCTCGACACGACTCACACGCGCGTCTGACTTAATTCACTAAACTGTCGTATCACTATCTCTCGACAATTTATCAAAGTATATAGTTCCATATTACATATCGCACAATAATATTAAACTAATAAGTATTAACCCGTAGCACGCTAGTTAATATTTATTTTTATTAGATTCGGATTAATTAAAATTTAATTCTTCACATTTAAATTTAATTAATCCCGTTGTAATAGATAAATCCCATAATTATTTAAATCATCAAAAATGTGGGGTATTACATACTTCCCCTCTAATAAAGGAATTTCATCCCGAAATTCGGAAAAATAAGGTATACCTGGTATGAATAAATCTGGATATTTCTCACGCATATCCGCATCACGCTCCCAAGTAAACTCTTCCACATTGTGATGATGCCACTGCACCCGAACAAGTGGAACTACCTTTGATCTTAGACTCCTCTCACTATAATCTAGAATAGCTACCAGTCTCTCCTCATATGAACTATCTGGCTGTAGTTCAATCTCCTCAATTACAATATGAGTGTGTGCTAACTCATCTCGAAGGTATCGCCTCAGTGACGAAATGTGGAACACATGATGGATACGATGCAAGTGCTCCGGTAATCCCAATCTATATGCCACTGGTCCAACCCTCTCTATAATAGGAAATGGTCCCACATATCTCGGAGCCAACTTCCCTTTCTTCCCAAATCTCATTACCCCCTTCATCAGAGATACTCTCAACAAAACCTGGTCCCCCACTTCGAACTCTCGAAAGAACCTTTTTGCATTGGCGTAGCTTTTCTGTCTGCCCTGGGCTACCCGTATGCGATTTCGAATCATTTCGATTCTGCTCGACGTATCCTGAATTACTTCTGGCCCGAGTAGCTTGTTGTCTCCTACCTCTAGCCAACAAACTGGGGAACGACAAGGTCTGCCATATAATGCTTCGAACAGGGCCATGCCAATCATAAACTGATAGGAGTTATTATAAGCAAACTCTACCAGTGAAAGATACTGCTCCCAACCTCCCCCGAAATCAAGGATACACATGCGTAACATGTCCTCGAGCATCTGATTAGTGCGTTCAGTCTGCCCATCGGTCTGCGGGTGATACGCTGTACTCAACCGCAACTCGGTACCCATAGCTTCCTGCAATCTTTCCCAAAAATGAGACACAAATGTCTTGTCTCTATCTGACACAATGTTAAGAGGTACACCATGCAGTCTCACTATCTCTGCAATAAATAATTGAGCATACTGTCCCGCTGTGTAGTCTGTCCTGACGGACAAGAACTGGGCTACCTTCGTTAATCGATCTACAATAATCCATATAGAATCATGCCCATCTGCGAAGTGGGTAACCCGATGATAAAATCCAAATAAATGCCTTCCCATTTTCAGGTAGGAATCTCCAATGGATGAAGTAAACCTGGTGGTCTCTGATGGTCCACTTTCACTAGCTGACAAGTGGTACACTTGGATACGTCTGCGATATCCTTTTTCATCCCGCTCCACTAATACTGCCGCCTCATATCCTGGTACATTTTGTCCCCACCGGGATGTACCGCAAATTGGGACCCATACGACTCCGTTATTACTTCATATCTAAGGTCCTCCCCCGCCGGAACGACGAGTCTCCCATTGAAGTGCAAACCACCCTCAGAACTTACTGAATAAGACTCGTCTCCTCCGACTAAAAGCTGCCTAATCCGATCTTGACAGAATGAATCCGCTGCCTGTGCCTGTACTATTTGCGTAATGATCTGAGGTGTCACTATCATCGCAGACATAAATGACCGGGCCACAGCATCCTGATGTCCCAATTCCTTCCATTTAGCTTTCCACAACTCGGTCGTCTCATCGATCGACCTGCGTCTCAATGCATCAGCAACCACATTAGCCTTTCCCGGGTGATAGTGTATTTTGAACTGATAATCCTTTACAAACTGAAGCCACCGGCGTTGATGCATATTCAGCTCCTTCTGCGTGAACAAGTACTGCAGTGACTTGTGGTCTGTAAATAAGCGAAATTGTTCTCCCATTAAGTAATGCCTCCAAATTCGAAGCGCAAACATAACTGCTGCCAACTCTAAGTCGTGGGTGGGGTAATTCTTTTCATGAGGCTTAAGCTTTCGGGAAGAAAAAGCTATGGCCTTCTCCTCTTGCTGGAGTACTCCCCCAAGCCCCTGTAATGATGCGTCAGTATAAACCAGGTATTCCACTCTCGCTCTGGGAAGTGCTAGAATGAGTGTTGAAGTTAACTTGTCCTTCATCTCATCAAATGCTAACTGGCATGCATCGTCCCAAATAAACGGTACACCCTTACGAGTCAAATTTTTCATAGGACCCTCAATCTTCGAGAGTCCCCGAATAAACCATCTGTAGTATCCGGCTAATCCCAAAAAACTCCTCACCTCCGTCGACATCGTGAGTTGTCCCCACTCCCTCACTGCTGACACCTTACTAGGGTCTACAGATACTCCTTTTTCTGATACAATGTGTCCCAAAAACTGTACCCCCCGCTGCCAAAACTCACACTTCTCGTATTTGGCATACAACTCATGCTCTCGTAGGGTCTGTAAAACCATACGTAAATGCTCGGCATGTTCTTCTTCAGTGCGGGAATAAATCAGGATGTCATCTATAAAGACAATGACGAACAGATCTAGGAACTCTCTGAATACTCTATTCATTAAGTCCATGTATACTGTTGGGGAATTGGTTAACCCAAATGGCATAACCCTAAATTCGTACGATCCATACCTCGTCAGAAAAGAAGTCTTGGCCACGTCCTGCTCCCTGATGCGTAGCTGATGGTACCCGGATCTCAAATCTATCTTCGAGAAGTGGGCCGCTCCTCTCAGCTGATTAAACAAATCATCGATCCGAGGCAACGGATACTTATTCTGTATCGTGACCTTGTTAAGCTCCCGATAATCAATGCAAAGCCGTAGGGACCCATCCCTTTTCTTTACAAAAAGAATCGGGGCACCCCAAGGCGAGGTACTCCTACTGATGAATCCCTGTCCCAACAACTGTTCTATCTGATCCCGTAGCTCCCTCATCTCTATCGGAGCCATACGGTAAGGTGCACATGCTATCGGACGAGTGTCTGGTGCTAAGTTTATCACAAACTCAATCTCCCTACTCGGAGGCAACCCCGGTGTATCCTGAAATACATCAGCAAACTCGCAGACGATCGGAATCGAATCGAGTGGAACTACGACTGCAGAGGTCTCATCCTCTATATAAAATAAGTCGATGGACGACCCTCCCTCCGAGCGAGTCATCGCCACTAAGAACATCTCCTGGCCCGGAATGGCGAACACAATACTCCTACTGAAGCAATCAATCATGGCCCTATACTCGACTAACCAATACAAACCAATAATGGCATCGTACTCGAACATATTTAATACTAGCATATCAGCTGGTAAGATTAAACTACCAACCTCTATGCCTACTCCCCGACATATAAATAAAAACAATGACCCATTACCCAGTGGTGAGTCTACACAAGTCACTGTACTCTCTGTCGTTCTTAACAACCTTGTGGCCTTTACAAAGCTAGTGGCTACAAAAGAGTGTGATGCCCCCGTGTCAAATAAAATGCGACCCAAAGTGCCATGGATAGAAAACTTACCCTCCACTGCCGGCGGTGCCTACGAAACTACAGCCTGGTGGACGTTATAGACACGTCCATACTACAATTGTCCCTGCTGCATCGGAACTGCGGGTAAAGATGGAACTGGAGCCGGCGCTGGTAAGGCGGCGGGAAAAATGGGTCTTTGGGGCTCATGGTGAGCACCCTGCTGTCGAGGAACTCTGTCCCTATCTGGGCACTACTATTTCTTATGGACAGTCTTGCCACAAGTATAACATTTCCCAATGAATTTTCCTCCTCTCTGCCCCTGATAGCCTCGGCCCGGTTAGCCGTTATCACCTTTACCTTGGCCCTGTTGTCCTCCCTGCTGTTGACCCTGCTGCTGATTTTGTGGCTGGCCCTGGTGCTGGCCCAGTGGCTGGCCCTGTCTCCAACCCCCATGACCATGCCTGAACCCTCCAGAACGAAACCTCTTAGCAGACTCCCCCTACTGGGAACCCTGCTTCTGACTCTACTCGACTGATACTCCATTGGAATTACCTCCCCCTGACTTTCCCAGCTGGTTGGGATCTCCCCCTCGCTTGCTTACCTTAGCATGAAAGCGATTGTCCTGACAATGCAATAAGGCTACATTCAGAACGTCGGTATATGAGTGTAGGGAAAGGTTACCCAATAAATGTTATCGTATCTTCCAAGTCAAACCATCCATGAACATCTGAATGCTCTTCTCCTCAGTAGACACCTCCTCCGGTACCATGTTTGTCAAACTTGTAAACTCTTCCTCGTATTACGCAATGGTCTTCCCTTCCTGGGTGAGGTCTAAAAGTCTCCGTCGCATCTCAGTCTTGACGACGGAAGAAAAATACTTGCGGTTAAACCGCACCCAAAAATCGTTGATAGTCATCACATCTCTCTCCTCGGTAGTAGTAGTGGACTCCCACCACTGTAAGGCTGCCCCTCTCAGCTTGAAGGTAGCCAAAACCTTCCTTTGAACCTCTGTGCACTCATACATGAGAAGATGCCGCTGTATGTCCTTCTTCCACTGACTCGCGGTAACCACATCTGAACCGCCCAAGAACTCTGGGGGATAAGCCCTCTGAAAGGACTCTCTAACTCTCTCCCATGCAGTGGGAAATGGATGCACTGGAACTGGTGCCATTTCCTAAACCTGAGGTGGGGCCTGCTACACCACCGCTAAGGCTTCATTTATCGCTTGTGCAACGATCGCGGCAACTTGTGTTGCGTTCTGATTAGGCACATATTCTTCATATTTATCCCCTTAATTTCAGTATTTTTATGATACCGTGCAGTGTAATAGCTTGGATTTGTCTCGTATATATGCTACTAACCTCTTTTGGCAAGTATTTCATGTTTTGTGTATTTCTCATGAGCTTTACAGGTATTTTATGCAAGTTAGTGCGAAGGAGAACTCAAAACAGTGAAAAAAATCAAGAAAAGGAGATTTGAAGGGCATTTTCGTAATTTTTCAGCCTTAGTCCGGAGGTTGGGTCAACTAGAAAGTTGAAGAGATCTAAATTACAAGAACACTGGAAAAAACGGCACCTCAATCCGAGCTACGGTGAAGAAGTTATGATGTTTTGAAGTTGCGTGATAATGAAGAGAAATGGACGAGAAACCAAAACGATCTGGATGGAACAGGACCGATCCGGTCAGGAAAAAAGAACTGATCCGGTACCAAACCGGTCCGGCGGTGCGAATTGCTGGCATTAATTATGCAGATTTTGAGGTGATTAGCTGGTGAAAACTTGTACAACAAGCGATTCTGGCTGTCAAATTTGTACTACTTGGTGCTATAAAAGCCCATGCCCTAGCTCATTCTAAAGGGTGTGGAATTAGAGAGTTGTTTTATCAAGTTGTAGGAGGCTAGTAGGTAGGGTTTCTTTGTAGTTAGTTTTTAGAGGATTTTTGTAACCAAGAACCCTAGTTTTTGAAGTTTGTCTACTATTCAAGATTCAAAGTTCTATTCAAGATTCATCATTCATCCATTGCAAGTAATTTTAATTTATTGTTTTTACTCCTTTCCTAGTTAGTTTAATTAATTGTTGAGTTCTAGTTTTCCATTCCCAATTCAATTCATGTTCTCAATTTTCTAGAGTTAGTTATGAATTCCTGCACTTTAATTTGTAAGTTTTATTTTTATTTCATCATGTTAAGCTAAGTTTTTAAGGGTTGGGATGCATGAACCCATCCCAATGTAAATTACTTATGTAGAAAATAGAATTTAAATTAAAAATTTGAAAGATTCGTGCGAGACAATTTTACAACCATTGTAGATCTTTTAATCTCTCTTGCCCTAGGTACTTGGGATGTTTAAGAATATGATGTGCGTAAAATTATTTATCACCGCTTTATATTTACCTTTGATTTCATATGGTGCGGGCTTGATCCTCCTATATGTAATTCTTAGGATCTATAAAGACTGTATTCATTCAAATTTATAATTTACAATTCTAGGATTCTATACGATAAATTACAAGGGTTAGGGGGATTGTATTCCAACCTACTTTCTCATTCATCTTAATTAATTTAACTTCTTTATTTACTTATTTTTTTCCCTTTTCAACCATCATCATCTTTTTCATTTTTTCTTTAGAAGTAATAAATCAATTAAATTTTATCAACCATTCCCTATGGATTCGATACCTAGACTCGCCACTATACTCCTTAAGAAGTGTAGTTACAAGTTTAGGTTTTTTTGTATTGAGGTTGGAAGCCGATAACAATGACTAGCGTATTACACAGAAGCTAGGTTTTCGACTCAAGCACGTTCATTGTCCCCTGAGCCTGTATGGTCGGCTGTTCTGGCTGGGCCTGTCAGTCTCTTGGTGCACGTCGAGGAGGCATGTGAGACGAGAAAGAATATTATTAGTCCACAGTTATTTCAAAATCTTAAATAGCTGAAGACGTAACTGCAAAATATAATATCACAACAGTCCTAAAAATAGGGTTCTATATCAAAGGACACAAAGCTGAAAACGTAGTAAGCCGTACAGATCCCAATGGACACTAGAACCTGATGCTCTGATATCACCTGTGACACCCCTCCCAATTAAATATCGGGTGATCAGTCATTTATAAAATTTAAAACAGAATGTTCGGTTGGTTCATTCTTAGCATCACTTTCGAAAACGCAACAACTTATTTAATCACCTAATATAATTAAGCTAAGTGTCAAAACATTTTCTTTTTTATTAAAAACCATTTAATTATCAAACCAAGTAACTTAATATGAAACATCCACACACAATTAATTAATACAAATACTGCATCAGAATGACATGCTGAAATATATAAGACTGGATAAACATCCCAGTTCAAAACTCTAAACCAAAACAACAGTAGCCAACAATCCAAATGAAAGTAAACGAGAAATAGAGTAAACATAATCTCTAAAACTGTCTAAGGAAGGGGCGACACATGCCCTAAAGAAATGTCATAATGAATAGGAATGAAATAGTCGAAGCGTCTAAACAAAGTTCTGTAGCTCCCACAATAGCTACATCATACCAAGCAATTTGAAACTCTAAGCCTGATGTCCCTGTGACTGAGCACCTGATATAATACATATATATAGCAAGAGAGAGAAAAGATGCAAGAAACGGGTCAGAGCCCGATGTGTAAAAAATATTTGTTTAAGCAAGTATTTAAAATTTGCAGTAAATCAAGTATCAAGTATATGTTAGTTCGAAATCTCTCTTGAGATTCTCACCCCTCTTCTATTGTGCACGCCTAACACGTAAATAAATTTTTCCTTAGCTATACCTCCCAATATAACTAGTCTGAATCCATCCTAATAGTATTTACCCTCACTATTAGTACGCCCGTATCGCCCATACAATACGTTAACCAATTAGCCTATGACGAAAAGCTAATTAATACAATTCCCATTTTCATAATAATTCAAGTATACGATTAGAATTTTCTTAACAAATTTCCATGCCCACATTCATTACTATTCACACTAGATTAATTCACAAATCTCATACTTATATACATATAGTCACTTCTTCCCTATATATATATATATATATATATATATATATATATATATATAACATGATACTGCACCCCCGGGCTATATCCCATTAGTGCACCTAGTCAACATACTGTACCCTCGGGTTATCACCCATTAGTACACTTATAATAATAAGATTTTCACACCCCCGGGTTATCACCCATTAGTGTATTTAATAATAACAATACAAAGTAGGTATACACACACCCTTTTTTAATGAATAGGTATTTTCCCCTCACCTACATATATGCTTCTCTAACACATATTGGTTTCAACATTCCTCACTAGTTATTTGGATTATTATCCCTCTCGTAATCTCTACGGTGTGTTCTCTCCATACCGAGTTTATTAAGGTATTTAGTCCCCCATACTTCTTCCGAAATCCCGCCTTACATAAGTTTATTATTTGGAAAATATTTCTCTCATTTCTGAACTAATAAACTCAAACTGGGTCCTAAAAGAAATTTTCAAAATTCCACTCTGTCGCTCGAACGAGGTGGCAAGTCGTTTGAATGACTGCCGCATGTCGCTCGAACGACTTCGAGCGAATTCGCGTGAGAATTCGTTGTTCGTCCCCTACCTTGGTTTTTCAACGTTTTCCACCATTTTTAACCTCAAATCTTCTCTTTCAACACCCCAAACTCCAAATAAACAGTTAAACCTCGGACCCCATCAATAACATATGAATTATAACATCCTAAAATCATCAATTCATTTCAAATCATTCATAAAACGTGAAATCCCCAATTTAAATTTTATCAAACCCTAGTTCTTCCAATACAAGTTCAAGAAGCCATAATTTTCAGATTTGTTCTGCATACAAATTTCTTAAAACGTGATTTCTAGTCTGCATACATTAAGGGTTTCAATCTAATAAATCATAGAATTTATTTCCACATCCAATTTCCTCAATTTCACCATTTTTTTAACTTATAACATAATCCTAATCATCCTATACTAACATGAATTCAAATTAATACCGAAATACAGCAATTTATAAACACTTGCCTGGAATGAGTAGTCTGATTTCTGGATGATGTTGGTATGGGTGTGTTCCCATCGTCCCGATCTACACGGTGGTGGTGGTGGTGGTTGTGCAAGGTGGTGTCGATTTGGCCCTCTTCTCTTGGCAAAAGTCTTCCCTCACACTTCCTATGTCCATTCTAGCTTTATTCAGCTTTCTAACCCTAATGCAATTGTTTTGGTTGATTAATTAAGTACTAATTTTCGTCCATTAATTAGGCCTAAAATCCAATTTACCCAAAATTCCCTTTCGGGGTGCCGGTTAGGCCTAAAATTGCCCCGGGACTCAAACTAAACACCCGAGTATACTATTTCAACCCTTCCGGACTCAACGGTATACTCGAAATCATCATACGAGTTACTAAAAATAAATGATATATTTATTCCACCAATTTAGTCTCGACATGATTCACACGCGCGTCTGACTTAATTCACTAAACTATCGTATCACTATCTCTCGACAATTTATCAAAGTATATAGTTCCATATTACATATCGCACAGTAATATTAAACTAATAAGTATTAACCCATAGCAAGCTAGTTAATATTTATTTTTATTAGATTCGGATTAATTAACAATTTAATTCTTCACATTTAAATTTAATTAATCCCGTTGTAATAGATAAATCCCATAATTATTTAAATCATCAAAAATGTGGGGTATTACACATACAATTTGTAGACAGTGCAATTGCTTCATTGTATCTTGAGTACGGATTTGCTGATTTCCATTTTATACCGAAGTTACATTGTTGTATTAAAGTTGACATTGTTGTGATTCATAAAGAGTTCTATTTCTGTATTTCCTACATAATTTCCAACAATCTAAATACAGTAATTTCTGAAATGGCCGGCTCTTCCAAATCACTTTGACAAATAATAGAAGGATTTGTCAAGTTGGACCATTTTGATGGTGGTAATTTTCTGCGTTGGCAGAAAAAGGTTCATTTTCTTCTAACAACATTGAAAATTGTATATGTCTTGTCACAACCGAAACCAAATGAAGATGAAGATGAAACCATGGAATAGACTAGGCAACGTACAAAATGGGAGATCGATGATTACTTGTGTCGTGGTCACATTCTCAATGCACTTGATGATAATTTGTTCGACTTGTACCAAAATGTTGGGACTGCAAAAACTTTGTGGGAAACATTGGAGACTAAATATCTTACGGAAGACGCTACGAGTAAGAAGTTCCTTATCGGTCAGTTTTTAAGCTTTAAAATGCACAATAATAGGCCTGTGCAAGAACAATTTCATCCAACGCATCAAAAATCATTGCAAACTGAAAAAATTAAATATGGATGATAATGTAATTGTTGTTGCCATAATTGAAAAACTTCCTCCTTCTTGGAAAGATTATAAGAAAGAACTCAAACACAAAAAGGAGGATCTTTCACTTGAAGAATTAGAGACTCATTTAAGAATTGAACAAGAGTCTCGAATTCTAGATGGTAAAGAGGAACAAAAAAATTATGTTTCTAAGGTCCATGTGGTGGAGGAAGGAAAGGAGCAAAAATATGGTAATCATGGAAAAAATAACAAGCCGAAGATTTTTTCAAATAATTCTAAAGCAAACAAAAAGAAGAAAGGAAATTGTTTTCATTGCAACAAACCAGGTCACTTTAAGAAGGATTGTCGTGAGTTCAAGAAACTAAAGGAAAAAGGAGGGACATCAGACACAAAGAAGAAATTTGCTGCTATGATATCCGAGGCTAATATGTTTGGAGAAGACAACTCTTGGTGGGTTGATTCTGGTGCTACAAGGCATGTTTGTAAGGACAAGAACTTGTTCTCTGCCTATGAAACAGTGGAAGGAGATATTCTCTATATGGGAAATTCTTCTACTACTGTGGTTAAAGGCAAAGTGACAGTGGATCTCGAATTCACTTCTGGAAAAATCCTTAGCCTCACTAATGTTTTTCATGTTCCTGATGTTAGGAAAAATTTAGTTTCTAGAAGTCTTCTTAAAAAATTTGGCTTTAAGCTTGTATTTGACTCAGACAAATTTATTTTGACTAAGAATGGTACCTTTGTAGGCAAAGGATATTTGTATGAGGGCATGTTTAAGCTCAATATCAATGAAAAAGATTCTTCTGCTTATATCGTTGATTGTCTTTCATTATGGTATAGTCGTTTAGGACATGTTAATACAAAGAAAATGCATTTCATGGTTAATTTAAATTTAATTCCTAAATATGAGAATGATATGAATGAAAAGTGTAAAATATGCATGCAAACAAAAATAACAAGATTGCCTTTTCTAAAAATAGAAAATACTACATCTTTGTTGCAATTAGTACATAGTGATGTTTGTGATTTGCATGGAACACCTACTAGAGGTGGTAGTAAATATTTTGGTACATATATCGATGACTTTTCAAAATATTGTTACGTATATCTTTTAAACTCTAAGGATGATGTGCTTAAGAGATTTAAGACATACAAAAATGAAGTTGAAAATCAATGTGATACTAAAATAAAATGTCTTAGATCTGATAGAGGTGGTGAATATCACTTTCCTCAATTTTGTGAAGATATGGGAATTATACATGAAGTTACTGCACCTTATACACCACAACAAAATGGAGTAGCAGAAAGAAAAAATAGAACACTAACTGAAATGGTTAACGCTATGCTTTCTTATTCTGGTTTAAGTAAAGGGTTTTGGGGAGAAGCACTTTTAACTGCATGTCATATTCTGAATAGGATACCTGTTAAAGATAATAAGAAAACTCCTTACGAGTTATGGAAGAATAAAAAACCTAATTTAGGTTATCTTAAAGTTTGGGGTTGTAGAGCTATTGTAAGACTACCTGAAACTAAGAGAAAGAAATTAGGAAGCAAAGGTGTTTAGTGTATTTTCATAGGTTATGCACAACATAGTAAAGCTTATAGATTTTTGGTTAGTGAACCAAATGATTCTGTTGAGGTAAATATAATAATTGAATCGAGAGATGCAATTTTTTATGAACAAAGGTTTTCTTCTATTCCTAGAATTAATAATGAAAAATAAGTTAGCACTCCTTCACAATTATCTGATACTCCACCAGTGGAACAAGAAGAGATTAGAAAAATTAAAAGACGTAGGAAAGAAAAAAGCTTTGGTCCTGACTTTATAGTCTATCTTGTTGAAGGAACTAGAGACACATCTTGTAATCAATATGCTTTGACTCTTAGCGTTGAAACAGACCCACAAACTTATAGTGAGGCAATTAAGTCTGTAGATTCAGCATTTTGGAAAGAAGCTATAAATGATAAAATGGATTCAATCTTGGGAAATAAAACTTAGAATTTAGTAGATTTACCTCCTGGGTCTAAATCCATTAAGTGTAGATGGATTTTAAAAAAAAATGGAACAATTGATAAATTCAAGGCTAGATTGGTTGCTAAAGGTTTTACACAAAAGGAAGGAATTGATTATTTTGATACCTATGCACCTGTTGCTAGAACCTCCACTATTAGAATTTTAATTGCATTAGCATCTATATATAATTTTGAGATTCATCAAATGGATGTGAAAACTGCCTTTTTAAATGGTGACTTAGAAGAAGAAATTTACATGGAACAACCTGGAGGGTTTGTTATGCCTGGACAAGAAAATAAAGTATGTAAACTTATTAAGTCCTTATATGGCCTAAAACAAGCAGATAAACAATCGCATGCAAAATTTGATGAAGTCATTATTTCTTATGGTTTTAAAATTCATGAATCTGATAAGTGTGTTTATAGTAAATTTGCTAATGGTAAAGGTGTGATCATTTATTTATATGGAGATGACATGTTAATTCTTGGTACTGATTTAGAAAGCATTAATAATACAAAGAGTTTTTTGTCTTCTAAATTTGATATGAAAGATATGGGTGTAGCTGATGTCATATTAGGAATGAGAATAATAAGGAAAGATAAAAATATAATTCTCACTTAATCTCATTATGTTGAGAAACTTTTAAAGAAATTTAATCAGTTTGATTGCACACCTGTTAGTACACCTTTTGAACCACAGCTAAAGATGATCCCTAATAATGGTAGAGCTATTTCACAATTAGATTATGCACGAGTAATTAGTAGTTTAATGTATGCCATGACATGTACTCGACCTGATATTGCTTATGTTGTTGGTAACTTAAGTAGATATACTAGTAATCCAAGTTTATTACATTGGCATGCTGTCAATAGAATATTAAAATATTTAAAAGGAACTATGGACTATGGTATATACTATAGTGGATATCCTTCAGTATTAGAAGGGTTTTCTGATGCCAGTTGGATAACTGAGCGGGAGGATCATTCCTCAACAAGTGGATGGACTTTCACTCTTGGTGGAGGAGCTGTTTCTTGGGGATCAAAGAAACAAACTTGTATAGCTGACTCTACTATGGCAGCTGAGTTTGTAGCATTAGTTGTAACTAGTAAAGAGGCAGAATGGTTAAGGAATTTATTAATTGAAATTCCAGTTTGGCCAAAACTAATGCCTCCAATATCTATACATTGTGATAGTGAGTCTACACTTTCCAGAGCTTATAGTAAAGTGTACAATGGAAAATCTAGACATATTGGCCTGAGACATAGTTATGTCAGACAAATGATTATAGATAGTGTAATCAGAGTGGATTATGTAAAATTAAGTCAAAATTTAGCTGATCCTTTTACAAAAGGTCTTTCAAGAGGACTGGTGTCTAAGACATCAATAGGGATGGGACTAAAGCCCATTAATAATAATCACTCTTGATGGAAACTCAATTTGAAACTTGATATATTCAAGTCTCAAGTTCAATGATTAAAGTACATCGTACGACGTGATTGTAAGCACTATAAAATTTAACATCCCAAGGATAAGTGCTTAGAATATGTAATGAATAATGAAAGAGGATGAGTTTAACCATAATAGATTTATGGTGTTTTAAGTTACATGGACACCTATGATAATCTACCTATATGAGTGTGAAAGTGGTGCCGCTTCCTATGAGAACTGGGCTTGAATCTAAAGCACTCATGAAATAAAGGTACAGACACAAGGCCTAATACATGTGTCGGCTTATATAGATAATCAGTGACTAAAAGATTTGTGTGTGAAGACAAATCCGGCTGGTCAATATGGATTGATAGTTCAAAGACAAGTCTACTATACTTTCATGGTTAGCCTTGACGAACCTTTACAGGGTATTGCTTCAAGTCGTGAGACACCAATGCTTATACAAAGTCTTACAGGAAATCAAAGATTTACACAACTTATTTTGAAAATGGTGGAGGAATGTTGGAGATTTTATAAAATAAGTGAGTAAGAGTTTTGGGTGTAAAAGCTTAAAAAGCTTGTCCCACATTAAAAGTGTGTGGAAGAGGTGGGAAGCTAACCCAAATATAAAAGGGGATAGTGTCCCATATTGGAAAATGTACTAAGCTAAGTGTCACCACTAAGCTATAAAAGGGGTGGGCAACCTTTGAGTCCCACATTGGAAAAATATTAAGAATTTGTGCACTTAATAAGTACGAATGGAAGATGAAGAGTTAATTCATCTAGCATTTAAGAGGTTATTAAAGAGAACTCAATACGGTGCGAAGCACTGTACGCACATGCACACGCACACGCGCGCTCACACGTGCACTCGTACACGCGTGCGGGTGCATTGGGCTGTACAGGCGCTAGTGACGCACTTTGCACTTCGCACGCCATGTGTATGCAGTGGTAGTGGGTTGCCGAGATTCGTTCAGGTCGGATCGCAGTAGCTCGGGCGCGATCACTTTTTGGTTGCCCCGGCAAAACCGATTCGGTATTAATTGTACCTGTTCGGAAATGACTTAAGACTGTTGGTAATTATCAGTCATACCATTTCAGAATTGATTAAGACTGTTAATCCAACAGTCATGACTCTTGAAGACAAAGCCTTTCATTATCTATAAATAAAGGCTGCCTAAAACGAAATTACATTGATAACAAAAACCCAGTTTCAGATTTTCAAACCCTACTATTACTCTCTTAAAATTTTCAGGAGATAAAAATTCTCTTATTCTGTTTTGTGCACAGAAACAGAATAAGAACTTGATTGACTGTTCTTCGCTGCTGCATCTAAGGGCTGTCTTCAGACATACAATTTGCAGACAGTGCAATTGTTTCATTGTATCTTGAGTACGGATTTGTTGATTCCCATTTATATACCGAAGCTATTCGTGTGGGGTAAATACTGTATTTAGGAAAGTGACATCACGCCTTGAAGATTCATAAAGTTACATTATTGTATTAAACTTGACATTATTGTGATACAATAGAGAGTTCTATTTCTGTATTTGCTACATAATTTCCAACACATATTAGATTGTTTGATGAGATAAATGACTCAAGCTTCAATATATTTTAACACTAATAGTCATGACTGGCCACAACTAAAACTGTAAAACAATAATGTGAGTGCTTTTCTTGGTCACAGGTCATAGACTCATTTTGAGAGCTGATTAAGCCAATTCTCACGTTTTAAAGATTAATTTGTTTTAGTAAGATATATATTTTTCCTCGACATTCTCTTCACTTTCACCAAAACGCACGCATTTTACAAACATTTCTATTTATTTCACACACACACACTCTGCAGATAAAGTTTCACACGACAGTTCACACATATTTTCAAATACACAGTCCACACACACACAACCATTTCACACGGATTTACATGTCGTGCGCACATACACATTGCACGGAGTTTCACACATGCATGAACATTCCCACAGTTTCACGCAGTGCACATACACACATAAACCCACAATTTCAGTTTCACAAACAGTTTCAACGACATACACACCCCACAAATCTGAGTGTATGTGAAACTGTGTGCGTTTTGTGTTTAATGAGTGCAAAGTTTAAGTATATAATGTGTGTGTGCATGCGCGCACGCATAGTGTGTAGGAGGTGGGTGTGTGACCAGTGGGTGTCTACGTGAAACTGTGAGTGCAGTATGTGGGACTCCCTGTGCTATGTGTGTGTTTGTGAAATGTGTATGTGAAGCTATATGTGCAGTTTTTATGTGAAACTGTGTTTGTGCAGTGTGTGAACGTCTATATGCAATGTGTGTGAAACTATAAGTGTTGCGTGCATATGTGAAATTATATGAAACAGTGTGCAGCGTATGGAGCTGTGTGTGTAGTGTGTGGAGATCTATGTGCAATTTGTGTATGCGTGCGCCCCTAACTGTGTAATCCATTCCATAAAATTATATTACTGTGATTATCTACTCATTCTTCATAAGTCAATTTATGGATTTGGAATTACTAGATTTTTTTAACCAAACAATGGGAGTGGATTCCAAAGATCAAATTCAACTTCCAAATCATGCAATTGCGTCTCCCAAATACAAACTTTGAAGAGAACAATCTTCAACATGAGAATGGATATAGAAAAAACATGAGAATGCAATTGCGTCTCCCAAATGTAAATTTTTTAACCGATCAACGGGGAATCGAATCAGGTGTCCATGAGATAATAAGGTATATTAGAGTGAAAAATCTATGCCTACAACATTAGTAAACAAATATGAACATTAAATGCCCAAAACTCCTACTTACATAATTTAAATCTTTAGTCTTACCTTGAAATTTGAGTTGCTTAAAGTTTTTCTTTAAACGTAAATGTGATGGATTTGAATAGAGCTAATAGGAGCCTATCCGATATTAGAGCACGAGACAAAATGCAATTACAACTATTAAGCTACAAACTATATCGTGTTCCATTCTTTGTTTATTTCGAGATCCTCCAAGATCACACTAATTTGCTAAGCATATTTAAATTCCATGACTTGGTAGCTAGACATGGATTTGATGGGTACTTTTTTTTCTTTATGAATGTCCTTAATCAGTAGCCTATCTTCGAGTTAAAAGATCTACATCTAATACGATACCTTCACCAGACATGGATTTGATATTGCACAATGTGCTGGGATATGATAACCTTTTGCACTGTAATTTAATTTTGTCAATAGTCAAAACAGAAAAAGAAATATTATGATGAAGAAGTGGGATTGGTTTTTACAATCTAATTAACAACCATCATTAACCATTTCATTTTATAAGAATTCAAACTGATAAAAAATGCAAAGCTTTATTAACTTGAGTTGCATGCCAAACTTTTCTTCGTAATCACTTTAGTCAAATTTTTTTTTGTTAAAAATTATAATTTTTAGTGGGAATGAAGGTTAATTAGATTGAGTGATTGGTACATAGAAAAAACATGGTACAAGGACGAACAAATTCGCGAAAGACTTGAGTCTATCAATACACAAGGAAGTAATTTTCCCATGTTCTTATTTTTTTACATAAATTGACAAGAAAAATAAATACAGTGCACTTGCACCCAAGGGCGGATTTGGGTCTGGACTGAGCAGGGCTGCAGTCCAATGCAAAAAAAAAAGATTTCAGCTAACTAGTTAATATCCAATCTATATTCTAAACGTAGCCCAGCTCAAATTATAAATCTAGTCCAGCCCAAATTCTAAATTTTACCCCAAAACAATAGAGTTCGACACAAACAATCCCTTGAAAACAAATATGAACATCCCTCTCTATCCTCTGGCTGGGCAGTCGTCGTATACCTCCTCACGTCACCGTTGGACGCTGCTGGTCTCCCCTTTCTTCCAGTTGCAGCCTCCGGCGCCACTCAGGTATGTTATCTCCATTTTTTTCGTTTTTTTCTTCCCAAAAATGTTTTTTTTTCATTTTTTTTCCCAAACCAAAGCTGCCATTTTTTTCCCATTATTTCTTTTTTTCCCTTTGAAGATCTGTAGAGTAGTGGATTTTTATTCCTACTTTTTTTTCGTTTTTACTTATTTATTCCTGCTGTTTTAATGAATTCTCTTTTTATTCTTGCTATTTTTTTTAAGATTAGAGTAGTGATTTTTAAAATAATAAATTGATTACTTGATTTAGGAAGATGTGTTATCTGAAATATTAACAAATTGATTAGGTTGATTAATGACTATTTATGATTCTAATTAATTTGTTAGATTTAATTGGTTATTAATAATCTATTGATTTGTGATACTAATTTATTGAATGCAAATCAGTCAAACAAGGGTGGAATCGTTAGAGTTTAATATAGCGGATTCCAAAATTTTGGTTCATTTCCGGAGCAAATAGCCAGGTATTTTTCTATTTAAATAAATTATTAGATTGGTGAATGTTTGTGAATATATGTTATTGTCTCCATGGCCATTTTAGTGTTAATATATTCTGATTTTGTGAATATTTACTACTGAAATTGAAATGTGAAGTTTTGTGAATATTTTAATATTTTGATAAAAAAAACTTTTAAAAAATAGGCTCAGGAGCTCCCGCCCCCGAACCCCCAGACTTAACCTTAGCCCACCCCATTGAATAATCCTAACTCCGCCCTTGCTTGCACCAAGTGCTTAAGGGATGTATAGTTAGTTAGTGCCATAGACATGGGGTTTTTTGCCTACTGAGAACCTTAATTTCAACGCTTATGTTAATGAATAATATATAAAAGGAAAAGGACTGAAATTAATGTTTATTCAATTTTTGTGAGGGATGAAGTTCATTTTGGGTTAGTGAAAGAGGGAAACATCTGAATACAAATTTAAATTTCATCCGTTATAAAATTTAAATTTCAACCCTTATACTTATGCATCTACACTATATGTTAGCTATATTAAGCTCCTAATGGTGCTATTTCGTATTGTATCTATATATTTTTGTGTCGAATTTTTGTTTTAGACATGTACCTTAGAGGGTTGACTATATACGTATACATTTTTTGTGTTCAATCTATATGATTGGTATCTCATTTATACATTATGACGCTCGATTTTCTTTGAATTTTTGAATGTGTTGTGTCAATGTTTTTTGTTTATACAGTCATTTAGTTATTTATGGTTTTGGGTTTTGGAGTTTCGCATTATTGAGTTTAATGTTCAGAGTTTTTGTTTTCTTTGGGTTTTGGGATTCATATATTCAATGATGAAATGCATCTAGTTATAAAGTAACTAAACTATAGAATTTTGCCTTTGATCACACCTTATTTGAATATGATTAATGGTTGTTATAAATTTTTATGTGCGAACAGAGTATAATTTGCACTTTTTTAGTTATCGTGGATGTTAGCAATGTTGGCATGTACTAGTGAATATAAAAAATATCATGGTTTGTCTTCTTCAAGTATTTCACTCATGATCGGGTAATTAATTTCAAATAAGTGGCATTATAGTGTTGTTAACTTAAAATTTCATTCAGTACAATAATGTGACTAGGAGTGGTAAATGGACGGATACAGATCGGATACCATGTTTTCCATATCCGTATCCGTTATCTGAATGTACTATCCGTATTCGTATCCGTATCCGCCTGGATAGTTAAAACAACTATCCATATCCGTATCCGCTCGGATACCTCGGATTCGGATAATATCCGTATTCGTTTACATTATTTGGCCATCGCAAAAAATAATAATTAAAATATCCAATCCAATGAAATCCAATCCAATCCAAATAAATATGTAACAAAATTACTGCCTCCTAACATCAACAATTATGGATTCCATAATAATAGTATCATTCCATAATGATAATATGGCTTAAAGTCATCCATACTTTACAACCATATAATCTTAAAGCCATCCAAAAAAAATTAATAGTCGCATTCCATGACAGTGGAAATAAATATGCACCTTTTAGATTAATCAAATTTATTGAGAATGACAACCTCATGGGCCTTTTGTCTTCAAAACATACTGATATTTTTATTTTAATAAGTATACATTTTTATTTTGGATATAATATACATGTTGTTAACTTCAGTTCTCATTACAATCAAAACCATCTCTTTATTTTTATGTTTCTCTCTTACATTCTATTATGTTTCTCTCTTACATTCTTTTTTGTTTCTCTCTTACATTTATTTATAATTAAGGAAACTAACGAACAACCACATGAGAGTTTCTTTTCTCTTGTTTTGTACGAAGGAGAAATGAAATGAAGTTAGTTTTTTTTAGTCGGTGTATGTTGTGTGTGATAAGGTGTATTGTAACTTTAGTGTAACTCCATGATAATATACCTATTAAAATAATAATACATGACATTTTATAATATACCCAATAAAATAATAACTTTAGGGTGTTTTTGTTTTGAGTGGAGTATGTGTTTAATTTGTTTTGGGAATAAACGATTAAGATTTTTTTAATATTATTTTATTAGTAATACTAATACTAATATTATTAGTAATATTTTAAACATATGTTTGACGGATACGGATATTCGGTAAAACGGATATCCGATAAAATGGATACTCCGCATCGGATACGGATTATCCGTGATACTGGTACTATCCGTATCCGTATCCGTTTTATCGGATATATTTAAAGAATATCCATATTCGTATCCATTTCCATATTTTCGGATAAATATCCGCAAATTTGGATTCGAATATTGGACAGATACGGATTTTCGAATATCCGTTTACAGCCCTAAATGTGGCATTGTGTCATTGTGTGAGTGGAGTGTCGTTGGGTGACATTCTATAGGCAAGATGTATAGGCACAAGAACATAAAAGGAACAAAACTACAATGGTTCTACTGGCTTCAAACATATTGGTTGTGATAAAACTATCACTGTATGTGATACTGGTACATGTGCTTCGTGTATTTAAAGGGGAGATAATTGAAGGCAAAATAAAATACTTCTTTCGAGTATTCAATTGGATTTAAATAAGTAATTATAGTATTGTGTTCTATTATACATTTGGTGTCCCCTTGCCCAATTTTACTTAATATGCTTAAACAGTGCATAGATTCATTTTTTGCATTTTTAAAATATTCATTTTTTATTTATAAATCAAAATTTTTATTACTAATAGTATGATAATTGTACTCATTCAGTTATCAACATTGATGATTGATTTCAGGAAAGACGAACATGAAAAATGACGTGTTTTACTTCAAACACAATTCACATCTCCCAAAAATGAAATGAATATCTTCATCTTCTGCTTATTGGTGATAAACTTCATGTTCTTACATTTACCGAGTAATTTATTAACTTTCTTGTAGTATTTAATTTTTATGTTAAATTTCATATATTATCATCTTCATGTTCGATGAACCATAATCATATATTCTCATATTTTTTTTATAAAACATTGCCTGGGTTGCCTCATAAAACAGAAACTATAAAACGTTGGTGCATTTCACTAGGCTAAAAATTAATGAGATGTATAAAACATATGCCTTAGATATGGTGGTTCTTTTGAAATCCCATGTGGGATAATTCTTTCATATGTTTCCCTCCCATATTAATTAGTCATATTACTTTGATTCTTAAAGTGGAATGTCTTGAGACTATCACCCTCACCCGTTCTAGTGTGTTTCACAAGATTCTTTCGAAGGTTATGATGAACAGACTGAGGCCCTTACTCAGTGGTCTTATTATCCCATATTAGTACATCTTTTTTTTTTTCAAAAAGGCTCAATACATATGAAGGAATCAACTTCTCTTGTTATTTTTTTCGAATACAAAGCACTTATAACCAACTATATTTTAGTATATGGGATGCAAAGAAATGGTCAACATTACTTGCATATCTCTAGTAAAAAAAATCCCCAAAACAACCCCAACCCCACCCCCTCTTTCCCTAAAATGAAGCAATATCCAGAAGATAGAAAATGCAAATATCTTCTATGAATTATGAATAGTCATTGAATGAATATGATCTATTAATTTACTTTATATCCACCATTTTTTCCTCCCACTTGTTTATAGATCAACATTAGGAAAGAGACCAAAAGTGGAATTTCGACCACCATCATTAGCATCTGCATTAGCGTATGATGAAGCATGTATAGGAATCCGTTGGGGTTCTTAGGTGAAGCTGTATAGGAATCCATGAAACACTGCTAGTAGAATAAAATGATGATGATGTTGAAAGCCCATCGATTTTTTGAAGTCCCGTTGGATCAGTACTCAGGCAATAACCTCTCTCCACTGTCTCAGCTTCAAGTGGTAATTCATCAAGTGTCCAGAAAGCCTGCTGAAGAAGATAGAGTGTTTCTTTGGTACGTCTTCTCTTTGTTGCCACTTCATCTGATTCTTGCAACATTTCTTCGAACAAGTTGTCTCTGTAAAGATTTTTAAGGAATACATTGTGCAACTCCTGTTTGGTATGGTTCACCAGGAAGTGCATAATGGCCTTCGGTATGGAATCCTCCATGTACTTTCTAACAATGTCATAATATGACATCAACAACAGCTTTGTGACCGCAATTTCAATAGAATCCTGGTCTGAATGGGTTTCTGAGGGCCTCAAGATGGTTGGGGGCTCCCTCAAATGGATCATAGAAACTGCATGCTCCATGCTCTAAACAATTTCATTAAATGGTTTTGTTGACGAGTTTTCCTTGTTGGAGGTATGATTATCGGAACCACCAAAAATCGATGAAATCCCCCAAGTTGTGCTTCCAGTTGGAGTGGGTTTTTAGACTTATTGAACTGGTTGAACCCCCTGCTCCGGAATAATACCATTTACTTGTCTACCAAGAAAAGAACGAGACTTGAGACTTCTCTCAGATGATGGTACTTTTCGGGCTCTACTGCGTCCTTCAGTCTAGGAATGGGAGCGGCTACCTTAATAAACTTGATCTGCTGAAGTGCCGTCTCTACAGCTTTACTCCCACTAATGAAATTTGGATGTGAAGTGTTTACCATATCCATTTCAATAATCTGTCCAATCATTGTCTTTGATGGTTCAAGACCTTCTCGCAAGAAATTCCCTATAACCTCACCCATGCATCTTCTTAAAACAGGAAATCGCTGCATATCATTGACCATACACCGATGGCTCATCTTTATTAACTCATCATAAATGAATCTTTTACATTGAAGACTTGGATCCAACAAACGAGCTATTTATCTTCGAATAAGAACTTCAAATGGAACTTCTGGTACAAATAATGCAGATTTAGAACCAGTATCATTCTGAATGGAGTTCGAATGTCATCATCAGTTGAGTCCTAACATAGGTCCACCTCCTCCAAACTATTCACCAATATAGATTGGAAAATATTATGTATTCTTACTCCGCCAGAAAGATCTGAGGGGAAAATTTCTTCATTCTTCCCCTCAATCATGGAAGAGAATGCTTCATAATACTTGGAAATAATATTTAGAAGAAGTGCTCCCTGACCAACCTTTGATTCTGTTATTTCTCCATAACTAGCATGCTCTTTTGCAACAGAAACTACTGCAGCACTAATACATGTCTTCAACCCTGGAAGCACCATTTTAATATGTTAAACTAGAATCTGGTTCAATTACTTTGCCAACTGGAGGACGCCACAACGATCAGCGAGATCACTCTACACTGGACGACTACGAAAGAACTCCTCAGCCACAAGTGCATCCTTGATAGTTCAGTTAAGCATAATGTCCTCTTGGCTACGATTCACAACGCCTATATAACCAAGTCGGAGGGGAATCAATTTTCCGAGTAAAAAATTACGGGCATCAGTTCCTCTGTCCATAGTATCCAAATTTGTGATCCCACCAATTGTTCGATAACCATCAGGATTAGCATTTCCAGCAATTTGAAGAGCATCATATTTTGCTAGGTCAGAATTTGCTGGTGTAACAGATATGATTAAACATCTTGGAAGTTTAATATATGACATGATCATCGTTCTAATCCATGCTTCAATATCGGAAGGCTGGTCACCAACAGGAAGGTTTGTTATACCAGACAAATCTACCAGTGTAATATCCATCTGCTTGTCCGAAACACCTTTGTTTCCTCTCGCTTCTCTATCTGTCTTGACCTGAATTTCCTTACGAATGACATTGAAATTGTAGAACCTCTTCCCACACAAGTTCAAGGACTCCTCGTCGGTCTCATTGGCCTTACGTTTGGTCTGAAATAGCTGAAGAACTAGCGGTTGATGAGTACAAATATCGGAACCCCTATGTAAGAAATCTCTACCAATGAGAGCTTCTAGAACGCTCGATCTGCCGCTGCTTTGGCTCTCAACAACAGCCACTTGAGGAAGCTCGATAGTGAATGAGCTGTCCAGCTGAGCGAATATGTCTTGGAGCTTGTTCACGATTGGGATCACGAATCGCCTTAGAGGACTTGTAATTGAAGAAGATGGAGATGGCTGAGTTGAGGAAGAGAGAGGTTCGTCACCCATGGATTCAGATCCAATAATTTGGTGAAACCCCAGACTAGAGGTTTATATCAATATATCTCTATTCTGGGTAGACAAACCACTATTAATGTAGTCAAAACTTGAGAAACCATTCATATCCGGAAGGGTAGGAAGGGAAAAATAGGAGGCCTTATCTCTATATTGACCTGGAATGGTCCGACAATAAAGTCCAATGGGTCTTCCTTTGGAAAGTCCTCAAGAATTTCAATGTGAATGAGCATTGTAATAACCCCATTATTAGTTGTGTCATGGCTTTCACACAATCCTCTGGAATTTTAATCCCTTCCCGAGCTTTAGGCCTGATAAGGGCCTTAAACAAGGACCCCCTCGGTCGCCCTACCTTTTTGCGATGGGTATGAAAAGTCTTTAAACAAAGTTATTATAAGGTAATTATTGACGTGAGGTGTGGGGAAAGGTTGTGGGGTCGGGGGGGGGGGGGGTTAGAGGAGAGGAAAGAATAAAATGGTTTCCTCGACAAAAATCTGGAGGCTTAAAATTCCTTAAAGCTTCTCTTTTCATTGGTTGGTTTGAAACCAAAAAGTTGTGAACAATAGTCAATGCACGGTTAGAGGAATTTGTGATGATTAAAACTTACGAGCTATGGAATCACTTTAAGGATTCAAACCACGACGTTTGAATGGTGAAAAACATGGAAGGTGTGGTTAGAGGTGATGAGTTGGTGCAGAAAATATGGTCCCTAATTCCAAGATTGGCTTATGCAAAATTTGTGGACATGAGCAGGGGTGGATGGAGGTGAGGACCAAGGAGGGCTATGGCCCCAGTTCATTTTTTCAAAAGAATGTTTTTTAATGGTTTTTTGGTAAAATTTCATACTTTAATGTATAACTATAATTATTTCAAACCTTAGTGATATGCTCCAAGTGTGACCTCGGCCTAGAGACACCAACCTCGACAGATATTGTGGCCGACGTTGGGCATGTCTTGGACACGCAATATCACCCCTCGGCCATATCAAGATCGGCCCAGGCCGACACTACCATGAGCCTATCCATTCACGTATGCCTTGGAATGGTAACCTCGGCCAGGCACAGGCCGAGGTCGCAAGAAGCCACCAGCAACCTCGTCCAGACATTATTCGATACTCCAAACACTCCAGCTCAACCTCGTCTCCGGCCGACCTTGTCCATTGTCTCGACTGGGGTTAGGCCGAGACCTCTATGGAATACTCTGACGAACAGGTACCAAGACTCACCATCCTCGGCCTCCCCAAGGCCGAGGTCATACACCAGACGCGATAGCCGAGCATCTGCTGACATTTGGATAAGGACACGTGGACACAAATCAGGTTCAACAAAAATTATTCCCCACACGTGGGGGGAGTATGGCATCATCATTCTCTACATGTGACAGTGACAGATGGCACTCCCATATTGGTGAGGCAAACACACACATTCTCATTGCATGTATGGAGGGTACATTACACCCCCTAGGTACTATATATAGAGGCCATCCTCTACCTTGCAGGGGGATCCCCAGATATTCAACCCTAGCTAAAACCCTGTCTAGATACACAGTAGAGAGAGAAAGCTTGAGAGATTGTATCCATGGCCATTAGTGCCTTATTGCAGTGAGGTTATTAACACACAAACAGTGGACGTAGGCCAATCTAGGCTGAACCACTTATATTCTGGTGCTCTCTCCTCTTCCCCTCATCACATTCTCTTACCTTTTACATAACTATGCTGCCATTGTTGTTCTTAGATTGAGATTGAAAACACCTTATCTGGTGGTGCTGATTCTGGCATCATCATTTTGGCGCCGTCTGTGGGAACGAGAAGCAATCTCTTCCTCTTTTTCTGATTAACCTCACCGGAGACTCTGGTGGTGAACCAGGCCTCCCCCTAGCGCGGAGTTGTTTCACCATTGAAAGAGGTCCTGTAAGGTACTAAGCTCATCTGCTACTCAAGATCTATAGTGTTAACATATGGCACCAGACTTACCACCGCCTCTTTCGCCGCCCGGGGGCGGGGGGTCTAGTTCCAGTTAGGCGACCCCCCAGTCCGAAATGGTGGAGGTAGCTGCAGCCTTGAGATCTTTAGCTTCAACACAAGCAGCCATGCAAGAGCAATTTGCACATCTTAGCCAAACTATGATGAGGCCACCTGGAGTCTCACCGGACATGATCACTTCGGCATCAATTCAGCCTCATCCTGACGCTAGGGGACCACCCCAGGCACCAATGAAGGACCAGCCTGCACCCCTGCGGAGAAGGGACGTTGCTGACCCTAGGCTCTTGTGCCTGGGGAGGCAGGGAAACCCTTTTACAGAGGACAGGTATGATGATCTAGAGGAGGAAGAAGCCCCGGAAGACTGCTGGGAGCCCTATGAGGTGTCGAATAACACTGTACGGCCTCTTAGGCAAAGTCAAGGTTGTTTTGGCCAAAGAGGTGAAGAGGACCAATAAAGAGGGTCAACCTTTGATAGGTTGAGCAGAGGGTCGGCGTTCGAGAGACTGGGCCCGATAAATGACCTAAGACAGACACTGTCGAGATCAAGGAGCGCAGCAGGCCCTCAGAGAAGGAACAGGCAGGGTCGGCCAGACCAAGGCCGACACTGTGAAAGAAGAGGCAGGGAACAGGAAGAGGTCAACAGCCAACGTGTCTTGGCAGGGGAACCCTCGGTCCATCCCAGGGAGATGGAAGGGGATAACCTCGGCCAAGTCGATGGCCAAAGACCATGGAATGATTCTATCCAACGCCTTGAGGAGAAGATAGGAGACCTCATTAAAAGCAGGGACCCATTACAAAGGGGTTACTCAGAGGGCTCCCCATTTGTGGCTAGGATAGTGGGGTTCCCAACCCCAGCTAAGTTCAAGCCTCCTACGGTGTCTCCCAAGTATGATGGCAGCACTAACCCTGTGCATCATATCGAGATGTATCAATCGGCAGCACACATCTACTCGATACCCGATGAGATTAAGTGTAGAGCCTTCTCTGGGACCTTAACAGGGGCTGCACACAATTGGTTCACTTCCCTTCCCAAGAACTCAATTGAGAACTTCAAAGGCTTGGTTGAGCGGTTCATCCACAATTTCTGCTTTGGGGTGAGGCCTCAAAAGAAGACTACCCACCTGCTGTATGTCAAGCAGGCCAAGGGTGAGAGCCTAAGAGACTACATAGCAAGATTCAACAAAGAAAAGTTGGAGGTCGAATATTATGAAGAGAACATAGCCATGAACGCCCTTATAGGAGGTCTCCAGAAGGGGAAGCTATTGTGTAAACTGGTGGAAGAGCCCCCTAGGTCTATGGCGGAGCTGCTGGCAACCGCAGGGAAAGTAATGAATGAGGAAGACGCAATGGCCGCCAAGTATGAGGATGAGAACTGCGGTGGCAGTGGAAAGTCCCAAAGAAAGAAAGATGGGAAGAAGAGATCGGGTGATGACAAGTTCGTTCACTATACTCCTCTGACTGTGAGGTGTGAGCACATCCTCAATGAGATTAAGAATGACAGGGCTCTGAGATGGACAGAGAAGCTAAAATCTCCACCACATAAGAGGAACAAAAACCTATGGTGTGAGTTCCACCAAGATTATGGTCACGTCATAGATAGATGCTTTGCTTTGAAGGATGAGATTGAGAAGATGTTAAAATCTGGTAAATTGAGAAAACATGTAGAATCTGGTAAAATCTGGTAAAATCTGGTAAATTGAGAAAACATGTAGACGGTAAGGCTCCTAAGAGTGGAAGAGATGACCATAAGAAAAGGAGTAGATGCCGTGACGATGTCCCAGCCCGAAGAGACGATGATTCAAAAGGTGATGATGAAGATGATCGGGATCTTCCACCAAAGGATGACAACACCCCGGTGAAGAGGGTTGGTATGATCTCTTTCTGTGTTGGCACAATATGCGTAGGATTTGCAGGTGGTGGATCTGAAGTAGCTGATAGGAAGGCTCCTGTAGCCGAGGCCAAATCAGTGGCCAAGCTTGAAGTTATGAATCTAACGTCTTCCGATATAGTACAGAAGAGGAATAAAGTATACATGAACACCCTCGTAGTTGGGTTCTCCAGACTCGACTTCAGAGGTATCTTAGCCCCCCATGATAACCCTTTGGTAATAACGACAAGGGTGCATGGATATGAGGTGCAGAGGATCCTCGTGGATGGGGGGAGCTCGACAGATGTGATGTTTTGGCCTTGCTTCAAGAGCTTAGGCCTTAGAAGATCAAGACTGGTCCCCTATCACCACCCCCTGATAGGCTTCAGGGGTGAAAAGGTTCACCCCTTGGGCATGTATGAGATGGACGTACGGATGGGTGATGAATGGCCTAAAAGGTTGACCAGGAGGATTAATTTCTTTGTGATGGACGAGAGTGTCTTATGGGCCTATAACCTCATCATAGGAAGGGTGGCCCTTAGGGAGTTCGAGGCTGTGCCGTCAACGGTCCATCAGATGCTAAAATTCCCGACTCCTTATGGAGTAGGGAAAGTGCAAGGTGACCAGAACACAGCGCGAGAATGTTACTTCAACTCGGCCGAAGAGAGAGAAGACCATAAGAGGGCCACCACCACTTATAACATTGATACTCTTAACCCAAGAGATGAAACAAAATTGAAGAAGGGAGAGGTCGCGGAAGAGGTAGAATCCATCGTCCTCGATGAGGACGAGCTGAAAAAAACCATCCAGGTCGGTAAAGACCTTAATCCAGAAATCAAGGAAGAGCTGATAAACTTTCTCAGGAAGAGGCAGAGTGTCTTCGCATGGAGTCACGCAGACATGCCTGGCATCAATCCTGAGGTGATGAGCCACAAGCTCAACGTAACCAAAGATGCCAAGCCTATCAAATAGAGACGAAGAGTCTACTCCAGGGAAAAATACAACATCATTCGTGAAGAGGTGAAAAAGTTAGAAGAGGTAGAGTTTATAAGAGAAGTTACCTATCCGGAGTGGCTATCAAATGCGTTCATCGTGCCCAAGGCCAATGGGAAGTGGAGAATCTGTGTCGATTTCACTGACCTAAACAGAACTTGCCTAAAAGATAGCTACCCCTTACCTCGAATAGATCAGATGGTGGATGCTACAGCAGGATATGAGCTCATGAGCTTCATGGATGCGTATTCAGGTTATAACCAAATCTTCATGAATGCCGAAGACTCAGAGAAGACAGCCTTCATTACCGATAAGGGGACGTACTGCTACAAATTGATTCCCTTCGGTCTAAAAAATGCAGGGGCAATATACCAACGTCTTGTCAATAAGATGTTCAAAGAGAAAATAGGTAAGACCATGGAAGTGTATGTAGATGATATGCTGACAGAAAGCTTGAAAGCTTGCAATCATGTAGCAGACCTTGAGAAGACCTTCTATGTGATGGACTCATACAAGATGAAACTCAACCCAGCGAAATGTGTCTTCGGAGTAGGCGTCGGGAAGTTCTTGGGATTCATCGTAAACCAGAGAGGAATCGAAGCAAACCCTGAAAAAATTAATGCGTTGCTTGACATGAAGACTCCTAGGAGTATTAAGGATGTCCAAAGACTCACGGGGAGAGTGGCTGGGCTTAACAGATTCTTCTCTAGGGCGACGGATAAGTGTCTCCCATTCTTTAAAGTTTTAAGAAAGGCCTTCCAATGGGGTGAAGAGTGTGAAAAAGCCTTCAACCAACTCAAGTCCTACTTAGGGTCTCCCTTATTGCTGTCTCGGCCCATCGCAGGAGAAAGGTTATTTGTGTATCTGGCAGTCTCTGAATCAGCCATTAGCGCGGTCATCATACAGGAAGAGGATGGGATCCAAAGGCCTATATACTTCAACAGTAAGGCCCTTCAAGGGTCTAAACAAAATTATACCCGTATGGAAAAGTTAGCTTACGCCCTAATACATGCCTCAAGAAAAATGAAGCCTTACTTCCAAGCTCACTCCATAGTAGTCCTCACTGACTCCCCACTAAGGCAGGTCCTGCATAAACCTGAGAAGTCCGGGAGATTGATGACTTGGGCCATCGAGTTGGGATAATATGATCTTACCTACCAGCCTAGGACAGCCATCAAAGGGCAGGCCCTCACGGACTTTATTATAGAATTCACCTGGGAAGAGGCCGAGATAGAGAAAGGCCTAGAGGACGCTGAATAGACAAACCGTACTGTCGTTTGAAACTCAAAAGAGACGGCACCAAATGTCTTCCGAGATCGGGAAGAGGTCATCTCAGGCAAAACCCAGAGCAGAATAGAAGAGAACGAAGAAGATCGATACCTCTTCAAGCAAGGAGTTATGACAGCAGGGGTCTTCTCATCAGATACAGATGTCTGGAGCCTCTTCATTGATGGCTCTTCCTATTATAGTGGAAGCGGTGCGGGGCTAATACTCTCGGCTCCAGATGGCGCCAATATTGAATACGCCTTGAGATTCAACTTCCAGGCCTCAAATAATGAGTCCGAGTATGAGGCCATGATAGCGGGTCTCTTATTGGCAAAAACTCTTCGTGTAAGATGACTCCTACTCCACAGCGACTCAAGGTTAGTTGTAAATCAAGTGCTGGGAGTCTATGAGGCCAAGAATGAAAGGATGGCGAAGTACCTGGAAAGATTTAGAAAGATGTTGGAATATTTTGAAGAGGCAAAACTGAAGAGAGTGCCTCGACAAAGTAATAACCACGCAGATGCATTGGCAAGGTTGGCCTCGGCAACACAGACAGATGTTAGAAGGACCGTTCCGATCGAGGTCTTAGGAAAGGCAACTATCGAGGAAGAAGAGGTATATAACCCTTGTCACAATTTGAACTTAGGAGACTCATGGATCGACCCACTCGTCAGATACATAAAAGAAGGAGAGTTGCCTGAGTCCAAATTAGAGAGGAAAAAATTGAGACATAGAGCTGCCAAGTTCTCGATGATAAGAGACGTCTTGTACAAAAAGGGATTTCTATTATCTCTCCTTAGGTGCGTGCATCCCACAGAAGTTTCCAAGGTCTTACAGGAAGTCCATGAGGGTTCTTTCTCTAGCCACATAGGGGGAAGGCCCTTGGCCAAGAGGATCATCACTCAGGGGTACTGGTGGCCTACCTTGTCCAAGGACGCTGCAGACTACGTGAGGAGGTGCGATAAATGTCAAAGGTTCTCCACTATCCCTCATCAACACCATCAATCTATGATGTCAATCTCTTCTCCATGGCCATTTTCGGTATGGGGAATTGACTTAGTAGGACCCTTGCCAAGAGCTGTCAACAGCTATAGATTCTTGATAGTTGCCATTGACTACTTCTCAAAGTGGGTGGAGGCAGAGCCGATGATAACAATCACAGAGCAGAAGACCTTCCAGTTCATTTAGAGGAATATCATATGCAAATATGGCCTCCCAAACACTCTCATCTCGAACAATGGGACCCAGTTCAAGAACTACTCTTTAGAAAAGTATTGCCTAAGGGTAGGAATAAAACAATTATTCTCATCTCCTGGTCGACCTCAGGAAAATGGACAGACCGAGGTCACAAACAGAACTCTCCTGGATGGGATCAAGAATAGATTAGAGGATGCGAAGGGAAGATGGGCTGAAGAGGTCTACGCTATGTTATGGGCCTACAGAACCACTGCAAGGACACCAACAGGTGAAACCCCGTTCATGTTGGCACATGGCTCAGAGGCTGTCATACCAATGGAGATAGGGCTCCCAACTCATAGGATTCAGACCTATGACCCTGACAATAATGGGGAAGGGAGGATGCTAGACCTAGATCTTATCGAAGAAAGAAGAGAGGACACAGAGGTCAGACAAGCAGCCTACCAACAAAGGGCAGAGAAATTCTACAACCAGAGGGTGAAGTCAAGACCCATTGCAGTGGGAGACCTAGTGCTAAATAAGACCCTACAGAAAGCTAATAAGTTTCACCTAAACTGGCATGGCCCCTACAAAGTGACTGAAGAGGTTGTGCCTGGCACTTACAGGCTAGAAAACCTAGAAGGAGAACCTTTCACTAACCCATGGAATGCCGATCACCTAAAGAGATATTACATATGATGTTGCATAGAGTTTTATGTAAATGTACCATCTTATTATGAAGAGGTTATTAATAAAGATCAGTTCCCATGGCAGTTCTTGCTTCATTCTTAGATCAGAGATTAATTATGGAGATAACATCCTAGGTGAGGACCTCAGACCCTCATAACACCATTCAGTGGTAACGAGGTCTGAGATCAGACACCATAATGGGATGACCTCAGACCCTTAACATCATTAATTTGGTGAGATTAATTATGAGGATAACATCTTAGGTGATGACCTCATACCCTCATAACACCATTCAGTGGTGACAAGGTCTGAGATCAAACACCATAATGGGATGACCTCAGACCCTTAACATCATTAATTTTGTGAGATTAATTATGGGGATAACATCTTAGGTGATGACCTCAGACCCCCATAACACCATTCAGTGGTGGCAAGGTCTGAGGTCAGACACCATAATGAGATGACCCCAAACCCTTAACATCATTAATTTGGTGAGATTAATTATGAGGATAACATCTTAGGTGACGACCTCAGACCCTCATAACACCATTCAGTGGTGACAAGGTCTGAGGTCAGACACTATAAATTAGATGACCTCAGACACATAACATCATTAATTTGGTGAAGATTTATTATAGGGATAACATCTTAGGTGATGACCTCAGACCCTCATAACACCATTTAGTGGTGACAAGGTCTGAGGTCAGACACCATAATTAGATGACCTCAGACACATAACATCATTAATTTGGTGAAGATTTATTATGGGGATAACATCTTAGGTGATGACCTCAGAACCTCATAACACCATTCAGTGGTGACAAGGTCTGAGGTCAGACACTATAAATTAGATCACCTCAAACACATAACATCATTAATTTGGTGAAGATTTATTATGCGGATAATATCTTAGGTGATGACCTCAGACCCTCATAACACCATTCAGTGGTGACGAGGTCTGAGCTCGTGATCATTGGTTGAGTTTAAACAAGACCACTGCAAAGGGACAAGCTTAGAAAGAGGGCTTCAGAGGTTGAAGCTCATTACAAATTTGTTTTTAGCAGACATCATTGCAACGAAACTAAGAAGGAAAATTAATTAGCTAAGAATGAAAAGCATCATAAGACATTCAATGAAAAGAAAGTGAAGATGGTCCTCATCAAAGGTTGATATATATTCAGAAATAATATGTTCAACGATTACAGAAACTCCATAATACAATGAGTTACAAACAATGATAAAAAAATCCGAAGGGTTTGAAAGGGGAGCGTTGACATCCTCGGCTTGATTAGTCACCTCGACCGCATCATCACGATGGTCTGCCCCTCCAACCTCGGTGACCTCCAATGTAGCAGTCTCGATAGGAGCGGCAGTCTCTTCCTCAACCTCCTGAAGAGCCCGGGAGAATTGAGGATCAGCAAAGCCGAGACCAACAAAATCAGAGGCCTTCAAAGTAACGGCCTCTCTCTCACTGACGCCATCCCATTTAATAGTGGCTTTGATACCTCTTTCAAGGTATTCAAAATCGAAGCCCATGAACTCATCAGAGGACTTATAGTCAGCAATTATCTTCTCAGAGGTGTCATCAAGGGCAGCCCTGACAGCTGAGTTGACTTTCTGCTGTAGAATGTCGTCCTTAGCCTTCAGTGCGGCAGCATGATCCTTGTCGAGATGGGAGATGTCCTTCTCCAACCCCTTCACCTTTTTCTCGGAGTCCTTCAGCTCAGACTTGAGGCGCTCGATCTCTGCGTTCAGAGTACTCTGGACTTTCTCGGCCTCTTACCCCTTTTGGATGAGGGGCAGCTTCCTCAGGGTCCAGTTGGACAAATGGTGCATGGCTATAAGGCCCTGCACATTTAGTGATCATAAATAAACTGAAGAAAAATCAGATGTTACACTTTGAAGAATTTTTGAAGAAGTATCAAATCATACCTGAACGGCACTTTGAAGGTCGAACTCAACCAGCAATGGGGTGTCAAGAGACCTGAAGAAGCGTTTGTCAACCTCGGTCATTACAGAGCCAACGGCATCCAGGGCCTGAAGGCTGTGACCGACTACACTGTTGGTTAATTTCAATTGATCCAGACGAGCCGACAGGGCATCAGCTGAAGAGATGGGGATGGCAGTGTCGACAGTCTTCTTCTTTGGCCTCTGATCCTCAGGGGCATGACCCCCTGGAGCCCTTTTCTTTGTGGCTGGGGGCTTAGAGGCATAGGGAGCTGGTGGAGGAGCATTAAGGCCTACTTTCTTGGCGAGTCTCGTCAAGCTTGGTGCAGCCATCTCCCAAAGCTCGTCTGGAATATCCTTTGGTCGCTCTGTAAAAAGTTAGTAGATCTGAGTTAGATAAGCAGATATGAGTAAACTCAGAGGTTAAACTTAAAAAATAAAAATGCTTACCAATCTCGGCAAGGGGACTTCCACCTAGACCTATCCCAGAGAGTTAGTGGGGAGTCATTAAGTGTTCAAACCTGACAAATAGACCATGTACCCCCTGATCTTAAAGGACTTTCACCTTCTGGAGGTTTTGTAGACTTAGGCCAGGTTCGTCCCTAGAAGACATGGTGACCTTACCCCACCTCAGGGGCATCCTCTGCTCCAGTTTAGACGAGGGAACACATGGGACAAACTCCCATGGCCCTGAAGCAAAGAAGTACCGAGGCTTCCAATTATGGTTGGAAGTCTGAATCACCTAGAGAATTTTCTTCTCAGGCTTTCGAGCTACAAAATGGCAGTAGCTCGGATGATTTTTGGCCGAGGAAGGGACGTAGCAACCTACGAAGACCTGAACAGGAAGGTCTGAGTGGTGGACAGCCTTCCATAACACTATGGCCCCTATTAGGACTCTTTAGGAATTAGGAGAGAGTTGAGAGGGGGCCAAATTAATATAAGAAAGGATGGACTTGATAATGGGGTGAATGGGCAGACGGAACCCCAACTTGAACATCTGCTCGTAAAGGCAAATCTCGCCATCTTGACCATGATAAGCCCTCTCTTCCCTCAGAGATCTCCTAAGCTTTATTGAGGGGATGATAGAATACAGATATCTGAAGCAGAGAAGGTCTACCTCAGTAATAGTACTCTCGATCTCGGCCGCCTCAGAGACGTCGACATCGCTCTCAACCTCATCATCATCCAACTCAACGTCGACCAGAGAAGATGTTGGTGGGTTACTCGAGAACCTCTGAGCGAACTCTGCCCCGGTGACGACCAACAGAGGGATGGTGTCAAGTGGTGGGGGAATGGCCACACTCGGCTCAATAATCTCAACCTATGAGGAAGAGGATGAGGTGCTTGAGAGATTATGGGATGAGGCTCGGCTAGATACCTCGACCTGATCAGGGTCCTGATCATGCCGAGGTGTTAAGTCCATGGCCTCCTGAAAGGAATCCACAGACATGGGGTCTGAGGTAGAAGATTCCGACTCAGACATCGGTATGGGATCAGCAGGAACCTCTGTCTGATAGAAAAACTATAGGGGGTCATGATATATCACCTTCAGAGGTGGTGGAAATATGGGTCTAATGGGGAACTCTTGTGACCTACGAGCCTCCTCCTGTGCTCTTTCTATTTGCCTAATCTTTTCTAAAGTCTTCTCTCTAAGAGAGGGGAACTCCTCAAAAAGCTGATATAAGGGTCTGAGCATCAGAAGACGACACTACACTTGGGGAATTTCCTAAACTCTAAAAATTCCAAACAAGACTGGTTGATAAAATAAAGGAATCTAAATATCAAACCAAGAAATTCAAAGCAAACACAATTCACCGGAAAACCCGAAAACTCACCGAAAAACTTGGAAACTCGCCGAAAAACTCAGAAACTCGCTACAAAACTCATAAACTCGATGGAAAATGCAAACCAGGAGGAAAAAGCAAAGAAAATGAAGGGGAGAAGATACCTGGAAATGAAATGACAAGGGGAAGTGATGAAATATCAGAAAAAACCACCAACAAAGACCTCTGCAGTAGAATCTTGTTCGAAATGTCTTTTAGAGGGAGAAAGCGTTCGCAGGAGAGGGAATTGAAGAAGGAAGAATAAATGAGGGTTCAAAACCCTTATAAATAAGCAAGCACGATTCCCAAGGCCTATCATTGCCTTGGGAGCCCCAAAGGGCGGCTGAAAGCACACGCCTACCAAGCAAGCATGTTCCAGCATTGGACAAGTGTCAAGCAAGTATTGGCTTATAATAGACAGGCCTCGGAGGTGTGGTAATCCCCTAGTCACTTGCTCTCACATATGACTAAGGGTTGGGGGGTGATTGATATGCCCCAAGTGTGACCTCGGCCTAGAGACACCAACCTCGGCCGACGTTGGGCATGTCTTGGACACGCAATATCACCCCTCGGCCATATCAAGGTCGGCCCAGGCCGACACTACCATGAGCCTCTCCATTCACGTATGCCTTGGAATGGCAACCTCGGCCCGGCACAGGCCGAGGTCGCAAGAAGCCACCAGCAACCTCATCCAGACATTAGTCGATACTCCAAACACTCCAGCTCAACCTCGTCTCCGGCCGACCTTGTCCATTGTCTCGGCTGGGATTAGGCCGAGACCTCCATGGAATACTCGGACTGAACAGGTACCAAGACTCACCAACCTCGACCTCCCCAAGGACGAGGTCATACACCAGACGCGATAGCCGAGCATCTGCTGATATTTGGATAAGGACACGTGGACACAAATCAGTTACAACAAAGATTATTCCCCACACGTGGGGGGAGTATGGCATCATCATTCTCCATATGTGAAAGTGACAGATGGCACTCCCATATTGGTGAGGCAAACACACACATGCTCATTGCATGCATGGAGGGTACATTACACCCCTAAGGTACTATATATAGAGGTCATCCTCTACCTTGTTGGGGGATCCCCAGATATTCAACCCTAGCTAAAACCCTGTCTAGATATACAGTAGAGAGAGAAAGCTTGAGAGATTGTATCCATGGCCATTAGTGCCTTATTGCAGTGAGGTTATTCACACACACACACAGTGGACGTAGGCCAATCTAGGCTGAACCACTTATATTTTGGTGCTCTCTTCTCTTCCCCTAATTTCATTCTCTTACCTTTTACATAACTATGCTGCCATTGATGTTCTTAGATTGAGCTTGAAAACACCTTATCTGGTGGTGCTGATTCTGGCATCATCACTTAGGGTATAAGATTGTAATTACTTAAAAAACTAAACCTACTAAATGAAAAGATGTCCACCAGCAGCCGACCCTAAATTCTTTTCTTCTCTTCCCAGCCCAATTTTTTCAGCCCTCATTTCTTCTCCTCTAGGCCTACCGCCACCACCAGTCACCACTAGCAGCCACGCCCAGCCACCAGCAGCCACGCCCAGCCCACCTCTGAATGACTCATCAGTTATTTTTTGTCCCTTAATCTGATTTTTGTGTAAGATTTTTGATTGTATGTATGATTTTGATTGCATGTATGATTTTTGTGTAAGATTTTGATTGTGTAAAATATATGGTTTTGATTGAATGTATGATTTTTTGTATGTATTATTTTTGGAGAAATTGTACAGAAATAAGGGTATATATTTTTCATACAATTTCTTTAAAAAATGTCAAATTTCTCTAATTTGTGTCCCAAGCATATATGCCAAAAAAAAACTCGAAATAAACTCGAAACATATAATTTGTAGTCAATTTGGATGAATTATAATTTGTATAAAACTCGAAATAACCCAAAAAAAATCGTCTTAGGGGCTCCCGCCCCTTAATCCCCGGCACCACTCGAAACTTTGGCCCCGGTTGACCAAAAATTCTAGATCCTCCACTGGACATGAGTAAGCTTTTAAATGTACACTTGTATATTGTGTTTATCTCCACATTATGTAATCACTTTGGTTTGTAAAGTTGACAATACTATTCACTTTGAGACTATCAAAGGCATAAACTTGGTTACTGATACTGACAATGCTTTTAGAATGGACAGTAACCAGTAAGGAGTGATGGTTTGAACACAGATTGTCTGGTATTTTCCACTTGCTGATCATATCATACATTCGACACTAACTGAAGATTGCGTATTTCTAGAAATGTCAGTTACCTCAAAAAACTAAAACATTTTGAAGGTTTTTCCAATAAAGTGACATTAATTAAATTTTACATTCTTGCTTAGAATAACTCCTCCAGCGTATTTTTTATTTTTTTTACTTTTTATTAATTACGTTTAGGTTTAAATTTTAGACATGCCAAAAATGAAGTTTGCGCATAGAAAAATGAAGTTTTGTCTCGAATTTTCGATATTAATAGTACTAGACAATACCTGCTTTACGTTCGCATTTGGTTCGATCTGACATATCATTTATTAGCTTCACCCAATCCGTTTAGACGATAAATTTAGGAAAGTCTATTCCATATTCCTTAATAGATTGATTCGTGAGATAATTGACTCGAGCTTCAACATATTTTAACACTCATGAGTTTGTCCACTCATAAAACTGTGAAAATAAGTGTAAAAAAACATCAACTCAAGCATTTCTTGGTCACAGGAACAGGCTCTTTTGGAGAGAAATACAAGGCAATTCCTCGCAATTTAAACATCAATAGTCTTGATTTTTTTATAAGTATTATTCTATAGTTTCTATGAACCAAGGTTAAACAATCGAAGGCTCAAGTTGCTTATAATCCCATTCATTGGGCTACTACATAGCTCAATTTGTTGTAACAAAAATAAAATAAATTAAAAGGTTGCACCAAGTGCACTAGATTCGTGCAGATAACAAGGTCTAGTTGATATAATATATTATGCGACTCAATTTTATTTTCCAGCCCCATATCAATTTCGAATAAATGTGAATGACGATTAATTTGGAGTCTCCAGTCAGGTGTGTTGATGTTTGCACCGTTTAAAAATATGAAATCAACAATTCAATTTTATACATGAAAATGGGGGGAAATACATTTTTAACTAGTTTAAATTTGGGAACAGTCTGACGGGGAATCTAACCAGGAGACCATGAGATAATAATGTATAGTAGAGGGAAACAACTCTGCCTGTGCATCTAGTAACCAAACTTAAAAATCACTAGAGCACCATATGATAATATATGTGACTAGGTATAATGTTTGGGTGACAATATATGATTTATGTGCCCAAAAATGTAGCACATTACATCTTATACGTTGATTCCTTCTATATACAGCATAAATGTTCAACATTTCACAAAATCGGAAACACTTCTACATTTTCTAAAAATAATTCAATTTTGTGCCAGACACAAACTACAATTTCTTTTGTACAATATGTTTTTGTGAATTTAGTCTCCTCAAACATTCACTTTGCTATCACCAAAACACACAAATTTGTAGGGCTACCCAGTATTTACTTGATGAAATGAAAAAAGCAAAGAGCCTCCGCATAGCACTACTTCTCAGAGATACTAATTAGCTAAGAAAGCAGTTTGAATCGACCTCTCGACAGATCTACTCTAATAGTTACTGAACTATTAAATTTTAATTTGGAAAACTCCTATTCACACACATTTTCGAATTATTCAATAGGCCGACATAGTTGCTAACTTTCTAATATATACCAATTATCGGAGTTATGCCTTTATACTAAATTTTAGTATTCGCAGAATGCTTACATGTAAATTATTTCTTAATAATTGTGATGCCAAGATTAAAAAAGGGGAGATCATTTACACCACGTTATGGGCGTGAAACTCTAAAAGAACACAACCTAAGAACATGTGGTAAAATGATGACAAAAATGAAGCTCAGTTGTCTCCATCTCGCATATAATGCTTTCTTAAAAAATAGTGGAAGGTCAAAATCAACCTAAATAGTTATTTGTTTTTTTTACAAGTCTGAAATTTCCCAAGTGTTTTTTTTCTTTCTTTTTGAAAACCAACAGAATTCATTATCATTAAAACAAACTACAAATACCAAGTTTGTACATCCAAGTTGAATTTGGCATGCTCAGCCAATAAATATTCGGGCATATTGCCATTGCGCTTTACAAAAGAAAAGGAAATATGAGAATAACAGCCGGCAATAGTACGAGTACCATTGATAAGAACATAATTTACCCTTTTCCTCCTAAGATAGCAGTCTTGATATGACAGTTGTCACCCTCCAAAATGACGCAGTTCCAGCCCTCTTCTAAGCCAAAAAGCACATCTATGTAGGCTGGCATTGCTTCAGCATTTTCTGCAGTGAGTCTCATTTGAATTTTTGTCTTAACGTTGCCCTCACTTATCCTTCCCACACCACTTACCCAATGCAAATAACATTTCTAACCTGACCCACAGCACATCAAAAAAAAAATTTAACCTTACCATCGAGCAGAGCCTTCCATTTACCTAGTGTAATGTCTTTGTCTTCTTGCCTTTGTTTTGTAGCTTCTATAAAATCTCGATGTTTCCAAATAAATCCCTTTTAGATTCTTATTGGCTTTGCTGACACTACTCCATGTTTCACATCATTTCGAGTATGCCATATATTCCATAGAATCATTGCAAAAAGCTCAAATTTGGACCTAGAGAGTGAGGATTATACTGTAATGACCCAGCCTCTTCCCTAATTAACCCACTGTACAAGGTCAAATTTAGGTAGATTTGAGTGGTGTCATACGTCTTGAGGCCACAGGGAATTCCTTAAGCACGTGTAAAGAAATCTCATGCCCATTTTTACACAAACAACAGCCCCCCTGTACCTTAATTTTTCTATTATGCAGGTTGTCCAGCGACGGGAGTCAATTCCTCCAAACACACCATATAAAAGTTTCACCTTGTTTGGGATTATACAGTTCTAAATGATACTCCACTCCTTATTCGGATTAGATGATAAAGGCAGACCCTGACCACTTTTATCATTAATTAATTTAAACCTTTTCACGAGTCGGTATCCGCTTTTCGTAAAGTAAAACCAACGTTTTTTCTCATAGTGCTATTTCTCCTTATCCTCAACAGGGTAAATGCTCAATGGTATCAAATAGGTTCACATCCCAATGTTTGATGCGTTGGTCTAGATGGTATTAGGAAAGGGTATCTTTATCAAGAGATGTCGGGGGTGACAAGCTTCAAAGTATTTGATCGGGGCATCCGACAATGCTTCCAAATATTGACTTTATGCCCATTCCCAATCTTCCACCTTACCCCGAACTCCAGGACTTTTTCACTCTCCCATATACTTTGCCAAATGCGATATGCACTTTATCCCATTTTAGATTCTTAGAAAGTTTCCAATGGAAAATAGTTGGCCTTTACAAGTCTAAATCATAATGAGGAGAGATTGGATATTATTCCCCATCCTTATTTGGCTAAAAGCACTAAATTGAAATCCCAGACCACACTGATTCTTTGGTTTGGATACTTGTTCCCACATGACCCAACACATTCCCCATTATTTTTTTCCATGAGCCCATAAAATATCAATTCACTTAAATCTTTACATGTGATGCATGATCTTGAACAACTCATCGTGTACACTAGCCATGGTAAGTACTTCCTTTCCCACTTTCAAAAGTAAATTTTCTTCCCACCCTTTTACTTTCTCCAAACCTTCTCATAGAGGCCTGTAAATATTTCCTTATTTGATAAGCCCACAATTGATGTGAGCCTAGCGTATTTGTCGAAGATGTTCACCTCCTGAACGCCTATGATGTTGACACTGTTATCCTTTATGTTCAATGGTTGATTCCGCATTTGTGGTGATTTATTAGTTGACTTGATTCTTGTTCATATCTTTTTAAATTCCGTAAGATTCCTTTGGTTCAGAAGTCCCAAATAAAATGCTATCATTGGCAAAGAATAGGTACAAAACTTTTGGTTCTCCCTTCCTGGATGCAATTCCCAAAATTATGTTTTGGGATGGGGTATTATTCAACAACAATTTGAGCCCCTCTACACATAAGATAAATAGATAGCATTTGATCATAACAGAGAAGGAAACATATGTTATGCAATTCATAATTAGCACCAAATCCCATTTTCAGCATTATGTTTCGAAGGAAACATCATTCAACTCTGTTGTAAGCTTTGCTCATGCCAAGCCTTAACGCAAAGTTGTCTTTCTTTCCTTCATTTTTCCTTTTAAGGGAGTGGTTTAATTCGGAGGTCTCCATAATGTTAGCCAGTACAAATCTCCCTCCCAAGAACTTTTTTAACTCTATTTGCCAATACTTTTGCAATACTATTTATAGTATTTTTGGGTTTAGTCCCATGCTTAAAGTATTTTTAGGCTCCCCTCCCATGTATTTTTTAAATTGTATTTAGTCCCATAACTACTCAAAACCTCCCTTAACCACCTCGCTTTCTCTCTGCAGAGAATGACACGTGTCCTGCAGTTGTTATAATAGGACCAACGACTAAAAAAATAAAAATATGGGAGTGGATAAATAAATCTTTAAAAGTGGGACTAAATACCTGTGATCCCATTTATTTATATAGACATTAAAAAAGGCTAATAAGCCTAAAACGTGTCAACCTTTTTGAATTTTTAAGTTGAGACAAGTAAAATGTGAATTTATTTTAACAACGTAATGGGATGATTATTAAGGATACACAACACGATTCGAGGGATTTTTGGACTGCTGACATGCCATTGGGATTCTGAGATTTGAGCAGAGCCATGTTTTAAAGATAAATACACTTCTGATCCCTTCAACTCCCAGAGAAACTGAATTTTCATTTTCCTTGTGACTCATTCGTTCAGTCCCTTTAGGATGGTCTCTTTCGAAGGTATATCATTTGCTTGGAACAACTTCTCAAAATAACGCACTGCGCAATCTGCAATATTCTCCTCATTACTGATGGATATCCACATTTTCGTCTTCCAAAGAAAGTATATTATTTTTTTTACGCCTTTGGTTTGCGTTAGCATGAAAGAATGACGTGTTTCGCTTACCTTCTTTGATCCATTCCACTTTACTTATTTCTTTCCATATTAGCTTCTTGATTTCTAGAAATCGATAAATCTAGCATTCTAAAGTCCGAATCTCCCCTCATTTTTTATTGCTAATGTTTTGGAATTTCAATGTTGTCATGTCTCTTTTATCCTTCAACAGTCTAGTGAGGTCTCTAAACTTCTGTGTGGATCAATTCCCCAACACTTCGGGTGTGTTTGGAAATGCCAATTCCATACTTTTGAATTGGCATTCGAAATTTTTCCGTTCAATTTTTTTTTAAAATTTGAATTGAAGATGAGGTACCATGGTGTGTCCTATTTGCAGATGATATTGTTTTAGTGGATGAGACTAAGACCGGGCTTAATGCTAGGTTGTAATTGTGGAGAGAAACTCTAAAAACAAGAGGATTTAAAATAAGCAGAACAGAAACAGAATATGTGTAGTGCAATTTTAGTAGTAATAGGAGAACGAATGGAGATATGGTGAAATTGTAAGGTCAAGAGATACCTAGAAATGATCTTTTTCATTATTTAGGCTCGATTATAGAGAGATATTAGTTATGATGTTACTCATAAGATTAGAGCAGATCGAGTGAAGTGGAGAAGTGCTACCAGTGTTTTGTGTGATAGGCGTATACCTTTAAAGTTAAAAGGAAAATTTTATAGGACGGCCATTAAACCGTCATGTTTTATGGGACAGAGTGTTGGGCAATCAATAAATAAAATGTGCAAAAAATGAGTGTGGCGGAGATGCGAATGCTAAGATGGATTTGTGGTAAAACTCAAAAGGATAAAATTAGAAATGAACAAATTCGTGAAACGGTAAAAGTACCTCCAATAGAAGATAAATTGAGAGAAAATCGACTTAAATGATTTGGACATGTTAAGCGTAAACCAATGGATGCTCCTGAAAGTAAGAGTGGTTTAGTTAGTATTGATGGTAACACAAGGGGTAGAGGTAGCCTAAATTAACTTGGTGGGATATTATAAAAAAGGACATGATGTCATGTGGTTTAACCGAAGATATTGCGCTGGACAGAATAGAATGAAAAATAGGATTCATGTAGCCGAGCCCAAATAATTGGGAAACGGCTTTGTTGAGTTGAGTTGAGTTGCAAAATTTTCAAATCCAATTCCAAAGCATGGAATTGCGGTTATCAAATGCACACTTCACCAACTAGTAAACTCCGACGCTCAAATAAACCTAAACACAAACTCTAATTTTTTTTAAGAGAGTAGAATTTAACTTAAGTGAGAAGATGAGGTTAGCATTACCCACAAACATTTTCAAAAAGAAAGCAATCCACTTTTTTTTTTAAATATTGCAGTTTAAAGAATTGTTTAGATAAGGCAGTTTTACGAATACCATTTCTCAAGTCATTAGCATTTCAGAGAGAGAGAGGTACCCTAAAGACATTTTTTAGTAAGAGATTTTAGTAGTTTAGAGAAAGCAGGGATCACACAATTTTAAGGAAATTTGTCTCTAAAATGACTTCCTACTCAAAACAAACACAATATTTAGCCTCTACCACCACCACATAATATATATCATCACTGAGTAACTAATCAAAACAAACTAAATCATCACCAAGTACTACTAAAAATAAACAGAGGCTTAATGGTCAAAATATGTGCTAAGAACATGGAGGGGTTCACATGACAGACTGTACAACCAAGTCTAATTTTTTTCTGCTAAACAAGTAAAATCAAGTCTAGTTGATTTTCGACAAAACCAGAGCAAATAGTTTTAGGAACCTTTCAACTGGAAAAAAACTTTGTTTCCAAAATAGATTTCATAACCCTACTAAGAAAGGAGCGGAAGGGTCAACAGTTATCATCTCATACTGATGGAATAATCTTTTTATCTTAGCCGTGTTGAATGCATATGGAAGTCCAAAAATCTCTATTTGATCCTGGAACACAAAAAGAGCGAGGCGGTGGGGTGTTATTACAGTGGTGTATATAGTCATCAAACAATAATTCTAGGCAGACTCTCATGTGAAACTCAAAGGGTCGCACCTGTATTGGCTCGGGTTTGGACCCCATTGATGTTGGGCCCGGAGAAGAGCTAATACGGGTGCAACATGTCAGCGAATCGCACCCCTTGAGTTCCAAATGTGAGTCGGCCTAGAACTACTCATCCGCAAATTACATTTAATAGAAGGTCAAACATACCAAAAACTGTTTTTGTGTGCCATTCTCGATAAGGGCAATGATAGGGAAATTTGTAAAAATTAGCTCCCCAAACCAGTCAGGAACTTTTTGTGCAGTAATTTTCACGAAACAGATCTCCGGAAACTCCCTTGCCAATTTAGGCCTCGTTTGCGAGTTCTATTTTTGGAGAGAAAAGAAAGGAAAGGAAGAGAAAGTGTGTTTCCTTTCCTTCGTTTGGGAGTTTAAGTGGAAAGAAAGTGACTTTCTCTCGTTTGGGAGTTTAAAAGGAGAGAAAAGAAAGGAAAATTTTTAAAAAACTTTCCCTTTCCTTCTCTCCAAAACTTTCTTTCCAAATCGGAAAGAAATGGAGAGAAATGAAAGTTTTTTAATGAATTGTTCCTTCTTCCTCTTAAAAAAATTATTTTCCTCCCAAACTCCCAAACGCAAGAAAGGAAATTGTTTTCTTTTCTCTCCCAAACTCATTTCTCTTCTCTTCTTTTCTTTTCTCTCCTATTAACTTTCTCTTCTTTTCTTTTCTCTCCTAATAAAATTTTCCTTTCCTTTCTTTTCTCTCCCAAACTCCCAAACGAGGCCTTAGGTAACTCATTTTCTAGCCGCTGCCATAATAAGAAGTCGGTAAACAATATTTGGAGCAAAAAATGTTATTTAGCACGTGTAAAGAATAATATTGGCATGATTGAAAAGAAGTAGCATGCATTAGCTAATTCACATACAAGTAAAATTTGATTTACTCAAAAAGGATTAGAGCATCACATACTCTCATAACATCATTCCTCAGTGAGAGTCCAAAATGTTCTCTGACGAAGAGTCGGACCCGCCTTCTGTAGTTTTGTAGATTTGTAAATACATTACAATAGTTATGGAAAGTGTAATTTAGATAATTTGTTGGTTAATAAAACACATCTTACTTACCCAATTGAGTTGGTAGTAGAAAAGGCATACCACATTTGCATTGGTGTTTATGGTAGTGTTAAACTCCTCCAGGGAATTGAGATCAGGGCAAGTAAGGGGCTCCTGGTTCTCGATTGATGATGGATCATCACTTAAAATGATAGGTTTGGGCAGCTTATAGAATAACGTTGGTCATGTAGCCTTATGAGTGATACTATCGTCGTCGTCGTCGTCGTCCTCCTCGTACTCATCGGACAATTCCTCGACACTGCTCCAATCAATCTCTTGCCCCTCCAACTTTGATGATGTCGTTTCAACCTCCTCCTCCGATTCCTCCAACGTTGGTTCAACCTTTTCGGATTCCTGCACTCAACTCATGGTGGTAAGTTCAATATACAAATTGATAATTAATATGTGAAAACAAAACAACCCACTTCTTTGTGTAATTTTATGTTGTGTTATGAGATATATGGGGTTGAATAGTAAAACATTAGGGTAACAACTTGATTTATGATACCTTTATCGGTGGTAATAACACCTTTTTTTTCTAGCAGCCAGTTTTAGTACCTTATTCAAGCTAAAGATGGAACTAGAGGTCTTCTGCTCCAGAGAAGTCGATCTGCGTCGCTTTCCGAGACTCATAATAGACCTCTCGTAGGGATGATTACGTCTCCATCCAGAATCCATAGAAACCCTACCCCAACGTTTGAAGAACACCCTCCCACGCTAAAGAGCCCCGTCTTAGGTTTTTTAAGGCAACACGTTATATTGTTTTTGTGTTTTACTACCATGCAACCCTACAATGAGGCTTATTAATCATATTTATAAAATAATTAATATTAAATTGGAAAATGCTAGGGAGACCCACTTCCTGGACACACTGAATTAAAAGTTTATACCTTAGGTATAGTTTGGTTGACAATTGACAAAAGAGTGGGCATGGCAAAATTTGCCTTTACCTAGTTTTTTTATCACACGAGACTATTAAATAACCATTGGGAGAAATTAAAGTCAATCCAATTAATTTATTTAAAAACAATTTTTATATTATATTCAAAAATGTTAAAAACAGTTTTTACAATATTTTTATATTACGATTTTTGAAAAAAATTGTAAAACATTTTCTTAAATAATTTTTATAATATTAAAAACAGATTTTAAAATATTACAAAACAATTTTTAAATATTCACAACATTTTTTTTAACTATTTAAAATATTTTTAATTTTGTTTTTAAACTGTAAAACTGTTTTTATATTATATTCAAAACAATTTTTAAAAATGTTAAAAACTATTTTTACAATATTTTTATATTACGGTTTTTCAAAAAATTTGTAAAACATTCTCTTAACAATTTTCTATAATATTAAAAATAGTTTTTAAAATATTACAAAACAATTTTTAAGCATTCACAACAGTTTTTTTAAACTATTTAAAACAGTTTGAAAAAATGTTTTTTAAAACTTTAAAACAGTTTTTATAATATATTCAAAATATTTTTTAAAAATGTAAAAAAAAGTTTTTACAATATTTTTATAATACGTTTTTTTTAAAAATTTGTAAAACATTTTCTTAACAATTTTTTATAATATTAAAAACAGTTATAGTTTTTAAATATTTATAACAGTTTTTTTAACTATTTAAAACAGTTTTTAAAATTATTTTTAAAACTTTAAAACTGTTTTTATAATATATTCACAACATTTTTTACAATATTTTGTTAATACGGTTTTTAAAAAAATTTGTAAAACGTTTTCTTAACATTTTTTTATAATATTAACAACAATTTTTGAAACATTGCAAAACAGTTTTTAAATATTCATAACAGTTTTTTAATTATTTAAAACAGTTTTTAAATTATTTTTTAAAACATTAAAATCGTTTAAGAAGTTGACATATTTGTTGGCAAATATTTTCCACTCAAATAGGTAAGCAAAATTTGCCCACAGATTGTGCATAGGAGGTGTTGTACATTGAGAAATAATGCCATGATAAATTGTGCAACAAACAGCCAAAATGTAGGCAAATTTTCATATTTGCCAACTTTTTGGCATTTGTCTAAGCAAAAAGAGCCAACCAAACGGACCCTAATTATTTTGGGTCCCGTCAGGACATTAACCAATGCATTAAAAACTTGTACCTATTTTTGTCTTATTCACGGATTCACGAAATGTGTCCACGAAGTGGGTCTCCTAGCATTCTTTTAAATTATCCATCAATCATTTGATAAAGAAAATTTATTTATAGAAAAAATAAATAAAAATAAAACTTGAAATATAAAAAAATATAAAAAAGGGGTTCAAACTATAAAAAAAAATGAAACTTGTCCGAGTTTATGATATATAATAGATTATAGGTACTAAATTTAGGTTGGGTTAAATGTGAGTTGGGCAAATTTGATTATAGACTGGGCCTAATTTGAGCCTATCAAATATAGGTTGGGTTAAATGTGAGTTGGGTCATATATGAGTTTGGATAAATGTTGGTTGGGCGAAATATCAACAGCCAAAAATATGAGCTTGAACCAACCCATTTTTTCTACTGAAATAAATATTACAATTCCAAATATAATTACAAAATGAATTTTTTTATTTACCACCCCACATTTTATAACGATATTTTTATTTGCATCCCACTTTTTGATTTTTTTGTATTTGCACCCCACTGTTAGTAAAATACGTTAGTTGCTCTCAAAGTTTTCAAATAAAACCATCTTACTCCTTTTTTAATCCCAAACAATATAAAAGTTTTAAAAAATTAAAAATTATATAATAAATCATTAAAATCATATTTTAAAATCTAAAAATTATAGAAAAGCTATTAAATTTTTGAAAATAGAGAGAACATTATAAAGACTTGGAAATCAAGAAAATAAATATAAAAAACAAAAAATATTTAAAAATGTGGACATATTAGAAAAAGAAATTAATTACCAAAATATCATTTAAAATTCGGAAAAGTACGAAAATATTTATAAATATATGAAATTAATCAAAAAAATTACAAAAAAAGAATATAAATACTGTTACTGAAAAAACTAATAATATGTTGGAGATTTTTTTTTCTTTATGTAGTGCAAAAATACCAAACTAGACCCTATTATTCTCTTTTTTTTTTGGTGTCGGAAGAGAAATTTAATTGACATAAATTATGTTCTAACCAGGGGCGGAGCTACACTATGCCGAGTGGGTGCGGCCGCTATTGAATAATATGTTATATATATACCTATTTGTAATAACTTAAATGGGTTTATCAGGTCTGCTGTTGAATGTTGTGTAGGGTCGATCTGATGCATTTTGACTTAGGTTGATGTTGGTTTAGATTTGTTGAGTTAGCTTGTTTGTTCTAGAGTTTATGTTGTTAAAACGCTATTGAAGGTTATTGTAGTTTGCTTTTTTAGTCTTGGCTGCTGGTTTTTGATGCTTGGAGTTTGTTGATGGAGATTGAAGTTCAGTGGTTTTGTTTTTGGTTGTCTCGAAGTGTTGACTTTTGTTAGAGAGCAAGCACTCTGATTGGTCCTATTCGCGGTGGTTGACAGGTGTGGAGTATTCTAGATTCTTATCTCATTTAGTGGGTTATTGGTTTGGGTCAGAGTGTGGGTGTTGTATCCAGTTTGGGTTGTTTGTTTGTTGTTTTCTTTTGTTGGGTTGAACTTTCTAAACCTACGGACCGGTTGATCCTTGTTTTCTCTAGGCCTTTCTAATTAAATCACATATGTTAGTTTTATGCCTAAATTATTAATTTATCTTAGATTAATTATCTTAATTAATATATGTTAGAACTTAGATTTACGCCCAAATTACTTATTTATGTTAGATTCATTATGTTTTTTGCTGAAATTTTCTATACTACTAGATTTATGCCCAAAAAAGTAAAAATAACCCCCCCAAAATAACCCAAATGCTACAATTGTGGCAAGCCAGGACACCGCTCAAGCGAGTGTCATAAACCAAAAAATGCTAAGAAGCAAAATGCTCAAGAAAATGTCACGGAGGGTGAGAATATTTCTGATGGTATCGCAAACTTAAATTTTTCCACTGTTGTCTCTGAATGTAACTTGGTAGGACAAGGAATGGTGGGTGGATACTGGGGCTACTCACCACATTTGTGCAAACAAATGGATGTTCACTAATTATAAAGCTTTGAAAAATGAGGAGACTCTCTCTATGGGAAACTCTTCGAGTTCTATAGTTGTGGTACAAGGAAAGATTATTCTGAAGATGACCTCGAGAAAATAGCTTACCCTTAACAATGTGTTGCACGTGCCTGACATCCGAAAAAATCTGATTTCCGGATTACTTCTAAGCAAGAATGGGTTTAAGCTTGTGTTTGTTTCTAATAAATTTGTATTGTCTAAAAATGATGTGTATGTGGGAAAGGGCTACCTGTCCGAGGGGCTCTTTAAAATGAATGTAATGACATTGATGCCTAAGGCATCCTCTATGAATGAAATTCCTAGTTCTATTTATTTGATTGAGTGTTCTAATATATGGCATGATAGAATAGGACATGTTAATTTTGATACCCTGCGTAGATTAATTAACTTGGATTTTTTGCCAAAATTTAATATTGATAAAAATCATAAATGTGATATTTGTGTGGAATCAAAATTAGCTAGATTACCTTTCCATTCTATTGAAAGGATAACCGAACCACTAGATTTAATTCACATGGATATTTATGATTTAAAATTTATACAAACTAGAGAAGGGAAAAAGTATTTTATTACTTTTATTGATGATTGCACAAAATATTGCTATGTATATTTATTACATAGTAAATATGAGGCTATTAATGCATTTAAACAATATAAGAATGAAGTTGAGAATCAATTAATCAAAAAGATAAAAGCTATTAGGAGTGATAGAGGAGGTGAATATGAATATCCATTTGAGGAGTTTTGTTCTGAAAATGGGATTATTCATCAAACCACAGCTCCATATTCTCCTCAGTCGAATGGCATTGCTGAACGCAAAAGCCCTACATTGAAGGAGATGACGAACTCTATGTTAATAAGTTCAGGAGCTCCCTAGAATTCTTGGGGGGAAGCCTTATTATCTGCTAATTATATTCTTAACAAAGTACCACACAAGAAAACTCATAAGATGCCTTGTGAGTTATGGAAAGGTCGAAGACGCCAAGGTAATGGTTCCTAAACCTAAAAAGGTTAAAATAGGGACAAAAACCATTGACTATGTATTTATTAGTTATGCTACTAATAGCAGTGCATATCGTTTCTTAGTTTGTAAATCTGAGATTTCGAATATTCATGTAAATACGGTTATTGAATCGAGGGACGCTTCATTTTTTGAAAATGAATTCCCGTATAACATGACCCGAGAATTTGGTCCTTCTAAAAGGACAAATCAAGCTACTATAAGCGGTAATCATCAACATATTGAAACAATAGAGGATAAACCAAGACGTAGTAAAAGAGAAAGAACCTCGACTTCTTTCGGTCTGGATTTTCTAACATATCTGCTGAAAAATGAACCTCAATCGTAAAAAGAATCTATATTCTTACCCGATGCTTCTAATTGGAAAGAAGAAATTAATAGTGAAATTGAATCCATATTATAAAATCACACATGGGAACTAGTGGATCTTCCACCAGGTTCAAAACCATTAGGTTATAAATGGATCTTCAAAAAGAAGTTGAAGGCTGATGGATCAATTGATAAATATAAATCTAGACTTGTAGCTAAAGGCTATAGGAAAAAAGAAGGGTTGGATTACTTCGACACATATTCACCGCTAACAAGAATTACGTCAATTCGGATGTTAATAGTAATGGCTGCTATTAATGGACTTGAAATACATCAAATGGATGTAAAAATCACATTCTTAAACGGTGAACTTGATGAGAAAATTTATATGGAGCAACCTGAAGGAGTCAAGGCTCCTGGACAAGAAGGAAAAGTATGTAAGATTGCTAAATCACTTTACAGATTAAAACAAGCACCAAAGCAATGGCATGAAAAATTTGATAATGTAATGTTATCAAACGGCTTCAAAATTAATGAATGCGATAAATATGTTTATTTCAAATACATTCAAAATGGATATGTCATTGTGTGCCTCTATGTTAATGATATGCTTATCATGGGTAGTAATCTGGAAATAATCAAAACTACAAAACAAATATTGAATAGTCGATTTGACATGAAAGATATGGGTATCGCCGATGTTATATTAGGAATTAAAATTTCTAAAATATCGGATGGACTTATATAATCTCAATCTCATTACATAGAGAAAGTACTTGAAAAATTCAAGAATTATGATATCAGTCTTACTAAGACACCTATAGATGTAAATTTACATCTAGTAAGAAATAATGGTGAAAGCATGCCTCAACTAGAGTACTCTCGTATTATCGACAGTTTAATGTATATCATGATTTGTACACGACCGGGCATAGCATACTCAATAAGTAAGCGAAGTCGATTTATGAGTAATCCAGGGAGAGATCACTGGAAGGCAATATTAAGAGTTTTGGGTTATTTGAATACATTCAAAACTATGGACTACACTACTCAAAATATCCAACTGTTCTTAAAGGACATTGCGATGCAAATTGGATATCTGATACAAAAGACTCTAAGTCTACGAGTGGGTATGTGTTTACCCTTGAAGGTGCAGCCGTATCTTGGAAATCCTCAAAACAAATGTGCATTGCTAGATCGATAATGGAATTCGAATTCATTGCACTAGACAAAGCTGGAGAAGAAGCTGAATGGCTTCAAAATTTCTTAGAGGATGTTCCAAATTGGTCGAAGCTTGTGCCCACAATATCTATACATTGCGATAGTCAATCGGCAATTGGAACGACACAGGATCACATGTATAACGAAAAATCATGACCTATTCGTCGTCGACACAATACCATTAAATAACTTTTCTCAAATGGAATTATCTCAATTGACTATGTAAAGTCAACAGATAATATAGCGGATCCACTAACTAAAGGTTTAAACCGAGAGGAAGTTGAAACATCATCGAGAGGAATGGGTCTAAAGCCTATAAATAAATAAGAATCAATATAGTGGCAACCCAACCTAGCTGACTGGAGATCCCAAGATCTAGGTTCAATGGGCAAACCGAACTACGTTGTATTCAGTAAATACTGGAGGATATTTAATCCTATCCATTCTAAAGATTAGACAGTGCACATCGGCTACGAAATTAGGATAAGTTATGCTTTTAATGACTTCCATATCTTAGTATGTCTAAGTGGGGTATTGCAGGATACTATTTATGGAAGTCACCTACGTGAGTAAGAAGGGGGGCACTACTATGAGAATAATGAAAGGCATATTCTCTAAAATACTCACGGAACCAAGTGGTGTTCATGGCCAAAATGAACACCAACGTGAGAACCAACTGTGTTGAAGAATTATTGTGTGAATACTATTGTCTAGGTTTACAAAATGGTTGTTGGTTCAAATACGTGAAGTCTATCGATTAACCAAGTAAATCCGATGGTATATCACTAAGAAAAGTTCAAGTCCACTAGGCTACTTCTCCCAATGCAATAAATCTTCAGTTTTACTCAACATGTGTCTGTATCTGCATTAGCATCTATACTATTTTATTTATAGTGATATATCATTCATGTGGGGGATTGTTGGAAAAATGGGACTAATGTGAATACCTAAAAGCTGTCCAGAATTTTGAGCAACTTTGAGCTCAAATTTAGGTGGGACCCACACTACGATAATTGTGAGACCATATACGAACGCGTTCTCCTTCGCAAGGATATTAAAGTGGCATATTCACATGTCCAATTCCATTAAGTTATGAATAATATATTTGGGTCCAAAGTGACTCATAAAGCAATGAAAGTTAATGAATTGGGTGTGTTTTAACTCTTGTCCCACTTTGAAAGAGTAGTGGAAAATTGAAGAGTTAATTACACCCCAAGTATGGACTAAGACTTGGATGCGTTTGGGGTATCCCAACTCTTTGAAGGGGAGATGACTTACACTATGCATGTGTTGAGCTTGCGCCAAAAGCCCACACGCACGTGCGCGCACCGTCCGTCCGGTCGGCTCAGCTCGGTTCGGTTCGGTTCGATCTTGGGCTTATAAAAATCTCTTAATTTTTTTTTCCGATTTAAATTAACTTTTTGGTCTCTATTTATTAATTAATTAATTAACTGTTGACAGTTATTACCAACAGTCAACAGTTAAATAACTGTTTCGACAGTTATTTTGAACAGTCACTTGCTTTACTATAAATACAAATGCTTCCCTCCGTTTTTAAACAAATGATAAAATTCCCTCTTTAATTTCTTCCAACCCGAAATACTGTTATTTCCAGAAAACAAATCATGCATTCCTGCATTCATTTGACATAATGTTTGGTTGAGTAAATACACAGAATTGTGTTCAATGAGATTTTACATTGTTGTGCTACTTGTTTAATTCGAAAATCCGTTCTATCTTGGGAGACAATTATTCATTAACCTTAAGCACTTGGAGGGAATAAATCTATCTTAAGGACACCGTGGGATAACACAGGGCTACAATTTCTTGTCTGCTTTATTATTTTTCTGCATATTCAAGTAAGTTCTTTATTTTCTGTAATTTTATTTTAATTCTGTAATTATTATTTCATTTTAATTCTGTATTGTTTGTTAATTTAAATTAGTAGGAATAACATTACTTTCTCCCTAAAAGTCTCAAAAATTGATTTACTCCAAGAGACCGCCATGATGAAGATAAAGCAGCAACGTCACTTTGTTTTAGATTCGTACGTGATTATGCTGACATTTATGAATGCTCACTCACATAGTTAGCCTCTTATCCAATCAAATCCAATCTTGGAAGCTTTTCCTAACGAGACTATGATTTAAAGTTTGTTATGGCCAAATGGAGCCAAAATAACTGAATAGAATGTGTATATTCATTAATAATCTCACCCTTTTCTATTACTGGACAAAACACACAACTAAAAGTTTACTAATAAACAATTCAAGTGTATCACTTATGACATAATATACGCTAACCAACTGCATAAATATAAGAGGAACTAAAATAAATGATTGGAGATTTCTCTACCCATTTGGAACTCTCATGTTTCCTATCACGCACCAGATCCAATGTGTAATCAAATGACAAAGAAGCACAAGTAATAAGATTAATACAAGAGATAACCATGTTAATATCGTTTATATAGTCATAAAAGAACATATACCAAATTTAACAGAAATCTCTACAAGATACAGCTTATAAATTTATCTCCCTATGTTCATTCTCCGCCCGTCTCTCATTTTCACATAAAATATTCTATAATATCTCATAATGATACCTCCTTAATCAAATCCACTCCATTGTTGTCTTGAAATTGACAAATTCTCTCAATTTTTGTCTTGAATTGACAAACAGAAGATGATATAGTAAAGAAATAATGTATTTTATAGCATAACGAAGTTTTATAAATACTTGAACTAGATAAGAACATCCATACGTGAAATTAAAATACCATAATCATGATGATAAGAACATCTATTAAATAAAAAATAGTTAAATATTGTAATTTTATATGTAAGAAAAGAAATTAGATTTTTTAAAAGCACTTTTCAAACAAAACATTTTTGACAAAGAAATCATAACATTTTTTTATTATAAACATTTATATTTTAAAAAAAAAAAAAATTCTATAAATAGTGATTGTTAAAAGAATTGACACAAAAGCAATCCATTGATTTAAGAATATAAAAAATAAAATTTTATTCAACAAAAAGAAAGTGGGAAAATGTAGGTTGGAAATTTTTTTTGGGTAGAGGTTAGAAAATTTTACCACAAAAGGATAAAAAAAGCATGATAAATTTAACTATCAAATGCACACAATAGTGGAAAAAAAAAACTCATGGCACACTTTTTCCCATTTGCTATGGAAAAATCATACTATTAAATGACGCTGCGATATATAAATAAGGAGGTCGCTTAAGGCACTCAGAAAATAGCTCTCATACACCACATTCTCCTAACAGAGTACTATTGATTTTCTTAGTGCTATATACCATCAAATATGCACCCCTTAGATTTAAAGAGTATTTTAAATCCCTAATTTCACTTTAATACAATTTTTTAATTTCTTTTATTACTAACTATTTTTTCTGAGGTGTTGTTTGTTTTTATCTCTTAAGTCTAAATCTGAACCATTCAGATTTAAGAGGTACCAAAAAGTGCTTATTTTTTTAAATGATTAAGAAGCTAATTATTATATTTGACTCTTAATGATTAAAAGGTAGAATTACATCCAAAGTCTGAATGAATCTAAATAATTATTTTTATATATAAATATGCCTCTGAATGAATGTATTTAAATTGATTCAATTTGAAATTGAGATGAAAAAACGAAGACAAACTAAATCTAAACATAAACAACATTGATTAACACCACATCCCATCACCAAAGGTATGATTGCTCTCTCTCCCCCCTTGTTCGTATATAGTACATACAAGGAAAATGATATTGGGACCGAATTTTTTACCGAAAGTGGAATTACCGAATGAGGTGGAGGGTTTCTATTGGTTCTTTTGTGGGGTCCACGCCAGTGCCATCAGAGAATAAACCAATAACACGCCTCCACGTGTATTTTCGGTCAAAAATTATCAAAAATTCTGTTACAATAGAATGACTCGTACATACAAACCCATATAAACAATTCATGTATATTCATTCACATATACATGAATCCGTATACATCGAAACGCATATACACAAATCTGGATTATACCAAAACTAATAAATCCCAACTAAGATTCGTTGGTATATTTTTGAACCTCGTTGAAATGATATTCATAGTTATATCTCTTACTTAAAATTGGGAAGATGGCTAGTATAACTTATTTGCAACCTGCTGCAGTGGACCTTTGGACTTTTTCACCCATTAACGTTAAGAAGCATAGTTCTTTGAAGGCTGATTTTCTTGTGGATGATGATTCTTGCTTGTCCAGAGTTTCCTTCTTTCGGCTAGCACTGGTGGGCCGAGTTGGTGAGTAGGGTAGGGCAGTGTTCCTCCGTCTTTGGAGAGGTTGATAGGGTGGGTGTCCATGGTGTGCTTAATTTTTTCATCAGAGAACGAAACGAAGAGAATCTTACAGACGAAGAGTGTTGGAAGGAGGTAACGTGTCGGGGTCAGGTTTGGAGGCTGTTGAGCTTTATGGGGAAGATGTTTTAGCTGAATGGGGTATCTTTGTGAAGTTATTGATAAGATGGAGCTATCAACTCCTATTTGTATGGTTGATCTACAGGGAGCGTTCACGGAAGAGAATTTGGGTCAGGTATGCAGTGGCGGATTCAGAATTTTTGATCAAGTGGGTGAAAGTTTTGAGAGGTGCTGGGAGTTCGGGGGCAGGAGCCTCCAATGTGATTTTTTGGAGGGTTATTTCGAGTTTTATACAAATGATTTATTTATAATGCCAAACAACTACTCTCAATTATTATTAATAATACTTAATTAATTTAAAAAAATAAATAACGCTTAATAAATATTTACAATACCCAAATTTTAGTAGTGATAACAATTGAATATTGCTTAATATGATTTTATATAATTTTTCAAATGGGTTTTAATTTTTTTTAAACTTTTGTAATATGAGAAAAATGATATTGTTTTTAATACGAAATTCAATTTCAAATTTAAAAATAAAAATATCCAAATGATAAACAAATCAGACTTTGTCAAAAAATTTATTTAAATAAACAAATCAATAAACAAGTGGCATTACAAATTAGTGTTTAAATAAGCAAATCTACAAATCAGTAAACAAGTGGCCATTACAAATTTGTTCTTTTGAACAGGTTTGTTCTTTATTTAAATAAACAAAGAAGTAGAGGAGATTACAAGACAACCACCACCTGCTTATCGGAGTAGAGTAGAGGAGATTCTAAACAAATAAATAAACAAATAAGTAGACCATTAAGAAGCAAAGTAAGAAATAGCAGAGCAAAGCATAAATCTGCTTACCGGAGGATGCCGGATGGGGAATACAAGACAAAACCACCACTTGTCCAAACCGACCCAACCTCCACCCCTCCTCCCACCATCAATACAAGACAAAACCACCACCTGTTCAAATCTGAACTAACCCACCATCAATCTGAACTAACCCTATTTTTATTTCAAATCTGAACTAGGGCGGCCGCCCCAGTTCGTCCCAACGTGCGTCCGCCGTTGGACCCAGGTCATCTTGGGAGTGACACCTCTTACTGGCTCAGGAGGCCACGGTAACTTTGTTCCTGTTTGTGAGACAATCTCTAAAACCAACACGATTTCCTTTTCAAACAAAATAAGTGATGTTTTGTGTAATGTTGTTAGTCCTAAGGTGGCTACCTACATCCAATCAAACGTTTTGGCTCTTAATAAAGGTAGGGACAGTTAAAAAATTTAATACCGGATGTCAGCATCAAAGGGACGGGGCTTGAACAGGTGGTTGTTATCAAATTGAGCTATACAGTCCCAGTTTCCGGTGCTATTCAGAACGAGCATACCTTTTTATTATGGTAACTCTTTGTTTGGCCTGAAAAATATCAAATCATTTTCTAAAGCGGGTGGTGGCTTCAACAAGAGAGGATTCGATAGGAGAAAATTCAAAGGCAAGAGTAAAATTGTTCAAGAAAGGTCTAGTATAGGAAGGAGTAAAGAGGGAGAAGGAGTTGTAGTTGAGGGTGACAAAAAATTGGCGATTGTAGTGGCGAGCGAGAGTGTCAGTCAGGGGGTCGAGAAGGGAAATTATTCGAAGAATTTTATAGGGGAATCAAGCAAGGGGGTGGGAGGAGAGTAGGAAGTTCATCTTCGGATCGTAATAAATCCAAATTGTGGGTGGAGGTTTGAATTCCTAGGTAGATGAAAGTGTTATGTGAGAGGGAGGAGCAGTGGGTAGAGGACCCGAAAGGATAGCTAGAAAATTCTCTTGTGGTGAAGGAGGAGGTGCATACGCATGTTTTGTCGAGTGACTTGGGGGAAGCATTGGGTGGGAAGGAGTTGTTGGGAAATACGGAAGGCTCGTCCTCTAAGGTATGGGTCGAGCCTGGGGGGTCAGAGGGGGAGGGGGAGATGTCTGGGGGGTAAGAGATTTGAGAGCAGGTTCTGGAGGGTGAGGTGGAAGAGTGGGTGTCTTTTATGATAGGAGGATTAATCAAATTCTTAAGGTTAACTTATTTGGGGAACAATAATGAGTCTCTTAGGTTGTTCCATGAGATAGAGGAGAGGCGGAGGGGAAGGGTAAAGGTGGTAGAGGGGAGGGGATGGGTTAATAGCGGTCTTTAATGAAGTTACACATTATTTCTTGGAATGTGCGGGGATTGAATGACCCCGAGAAAAGAGGAGTGGTAAGTGGAGCCATGTCGCGGTGGAGACTGGATATTGCTTATTTATAGGAGACTAAGATGGGAGTTATGGATAGAGAGTTTGTGTGGTCTATCTGGAGAGGGTGTTGTATAAAGTGGTGTTGCCTGGATTCTTTGGGGGCGTCAGGTGGGATTGTTATTATGTGGGATAATAGAATGGTGGAGAAAATTAATGTGCTAGTGGGATGTTGGTCCTTTTCTTGCTTGTTCAGGAATATTGAGGACAATTTTACATGGAGTTTTTTCGGGGTCTATGGACCAGTCGAGGACTTGGTTCATCGGGAGCTGTGGGAAGAATTGGCAGGGGCCAAAAGTGTCTAGAGTGTTCCGTGGTGTATGGGGGGTGATTACAACATTCTTAGTTTCCCCTATGAGAGGAGTGGTGGGGGAGATTGGATTCTTTTATACAAGATTTCTCCGATTTCATTGATGAGTTGGAATTGGTGGACCTTCCCTTGGAGGGAGGTTTATTTACATGGTCTAGTCAAAAGGAAGATCCTTTTTTTTCTCGACTTGACCAGTTTCTTTTTTCTAATGAGTGGGAGGAGCATTTTATGGGGGTAACTCAATCCTGCCTTTCACGGTTTACTTCTGATCACTCCCCGATCCTCTTGGAGTGTGATGGGAGAAGGGGCGGGAGGTCCCCATTTCGATTTGAGAATATATGGCTTAAGGAGGAGGACTTTGTTGATCGGGTCAAGGAATGGTGGAGTTGGTATGAAGTGGAGGGGAATGCTAGCTTCAGATTGTCTTCTAAATTATTCCGTCTTAAAGGGGATCTTATTCGGTGGAACCATGATGTTTTTGGACATCTGGGGGGTGTGATTGCACAAATTGTGGAAGATATCCGAGGCCTCGATGAGAAAGAAGGGTTAGATGGTCTTTCGAGGGATGAAAGGGTGGCTAGGGAAGAGAAAAAATGGGAGGTGGGAAAGATACTGATTCAGGAGGAGCTTTGTTGGAGGAAAAAGTTTAGGGCTCTTTGGCTTAGGGAAGGGGACAACAATACAATATTTTTCCATAAAGTGGCTAACTCCCATCGCCGCTTTAACCATATTGGGAAGGTTGTAGTAGAGGACCTGGAGTACACTGAGTAGAGTGACATTCATAGGGATATTAGATAGTTTTATGCGAGATTGTATATGAAGGATAGGTCTTGGCATCCCAAGATGGATGAGCTTCCGGTGGCTAGCATTTCAGCGGATGATGTGGATTAGTTGGAAAGGGTGTTCACAGAGGAGGAGGTGGTCCATGTGTGGGGACAAGGGACTCGACCCTAACGGGTTCACTATTAACATTTTTCAACATTATTGGATGGTTATCAGGGAGGATATGATGGCGGTCTTCTACGAGTTCGATGACAGGGGTACTTTTTGTGGAGTCTGAACGCTACTTTCATTACTTTGGTGCCTAAGAAAGGTGGAGCGACGAATGTGAGAGACTTCAGACCCATCAGTCTTGTTGGTCATGTGTATAATCTCATTTCTAAGGTCTTATCAGCTAGGCTCAGGAAGGTGATTGATCCTCTCGTGTCCGATGTTCAGAGTGATTTTGTGGGTGGCCGTCAAATTCTTGAGGCGGTATTGGTGGCGAATGAGGGCATCGAGTCCAGGTTGAGATGTGGGATCCTGGGTATTATTTGAAAGCTTGATGTTGAGAAGGCCTATGATCACGTGTGTTGGGACTTCCTCTTCTATCTTCTGAGAAGGATGGGTTTTGGGGAGCGGTGGTGCAGGTGGATGAAGAGACGTGTCTCCTCTGTCAAGTTCTTTGTCCTGGTGAATGGAGTGCCCGAAGGTTTCTTCATGAGCTCTCGGGTCTTAGTTAGGGCAACTCGTTATCACCTTTTCTCTTTATTTTGGTTATGGAGGGTTTTTCTCAGATGATGAGTCATACGGTGGAGGATGTCCTGTTCTCTGATTTTTTTATCGGTAGCGCTATTCCCCATCTTAATGTGATCTCTCACCTGCTGTTTGCAGATGATAGTATTATTTTTTCTGGGACGTTTGTGGGTGAGGTGAGGACGTTGAGGTTGCTACTGGTGTGCTTTGAGGCTGTGTGTGGGCTTCATATTAACGTCATGAAAAGCGAGATGATTGCCATTAGTGAGGTTGACATCGTGGGTCTTTTGGCTAGGGTGCTTGGGTCTACGGTCAACTTGCTCCCCTCTACTTACCTTGGTCTCCCCTTAGGGGATAAGTTTAAGTCCAAGATGGTGTGGGATCCAGTCCTTGAGAGGGTTCAAAGGAGGTTACTAGGTTCAAAGCATAGTTACCTTTCCAAAGGGGGAACGTTGACGTGGATCAAGAGTATGTTATCGAGCCTTTCAACTTATTTCATGTCTATCCTCCCTTTATCTGTTTCAGTTGGCAAAAGAAAATAGAGGAACATTGGATAAGGGTAGGGGATTATGGGGTGTGGGACCCGATGTTTAGGAGGGCGCCTAGGGATTGAGAGCTGAAGGAGGCGAAGGAGTTCTTTGAGTGGCTGCTTTCGACGCCTATCACGTCTGTTGGGGCTGATGAATTGAGGTGGACAAGATCTCAGGATGGCTTGTTTTCGGTGAAGAATTATTACAATGTGCTTAGGGGCAGTGGGAGTGTTTCTCTTCCTTGGAAGACTATTTGGAAGAGTCTTTTGCCCCCTAAGTTTAGCTTCTTCATATGGACGGCGACCAGACATGCAATTTTAACTATTGAGGGATTGCAGAAATGAGGAAGGAGGTTGGCCAGCATGTGTTGGTTGTTCAAGAAGGAGGAGAGGACAACCAATCATCTTCTTCTTCACTGTCAAGTGACCCAGGGCATTTGGGATTTGACCTTCTCATTAAGCAAGATTTGGTGGGTTATGCCATAGGGGTGAGCAAGGTGTTGCTTGGGGGAGTCATAGGGGTTGGCTTTATCCGAGGGGTGTTTGGAAGATGGTCCTGCATTGTATCTTCTAGACTGTTTGGCAGGAGAGATATCAGAGATGCTTTGAGGGGGTCGTGTTGGATCCTTCACATTTATGGTTCTGTTTTTTGAGCTTTCTTCTCTCTTGGCATCGAAAAAGGATGGATTCATCGATGTCTCTCTTCCTTAACGTTTTGGAGGAGTTTCGAGTGTTAAACTAGTTTTTATTAGGGCTTCGGCCCATTGCTTTCCTTTTTTGTATGCTTCTTGTATACGGGATTCTGCCCCCTTAGGCGGGTTCATTTTTATAAATCATTTACTCATAAAAAATAAAATAAAATAAAAAAATAAATCCCAACTAGTAAACCCCAACGGCTCAAATAAACCTAAATCGATTTTTAATTATTTCAAAGAGAAGTATAATTTAATTTAAGCGAGAAGACGAGGTTAGCATTTCGCAAAGACCAACATTTTGAAAAAGAAAGAGGTTAACATTTTAAAGAGAAAATATTGCAATTTGAAGAATTTTTTCATATGCAAGTTTCAGGAATACCATTTTCTAAGACTAGGGAGAGAGGGTTTTTAGTAAGAGATTTAAGAACCTTTGGAGAAAACAGGGGTGAGAACAAGTTTGAGGAAATTTGTCTCTAAAATGACTTCATATTTATAAGAAACACAAAATATTCAGCATCCACCACTACCATTACCGAGTAATAAATCAAAACAAACAAAAGCGTAAACAAGTACTACCAAAAACAAACAAAAGTTTCATAGTAGAAATATGCGTGAAGAACATGGAGAGGTTCACATGAAAAAGTGTACAACCAAATCTAGTTTTTCTTTATGTTAAAAAGGTAGAACCAAGTATATTTGATTCCTATAAAAACAAAAATAAATAGTCCAAGAAAGGAACCTTTCAACTAAGAAAATATTTCTTGCCAAAATAGATTTCATAACCCACCAAGAAAGGAGCGGAAGGGGGAGTAGTTATCATCCCATACTGATGGAATAGTCTTTTTATCTTAGCCGTATTTAATGCATATGGACATCCAAAAATCTCTGTCTGGCCCTGAAATAAAAAAAGCGAGGGTTGGGGCGTTCTTACAGTAGTGTGTACAATCAGCAAACAATAATTCTAAGTCGACTCTCATTTGAAACTCAAAGGGTATGACTCGCTTATTTGTCACACCCGTATTGGCTCGGGTTTGGACGCATTGATGTTGGGCCCGGACACGAGCCAACACGGGTGCGACATGTCAGCGAGTCACACCCTTTGAGTCCTAAATGTGAGTTTGCCTAGAACTACTCATCAGTAAATTACATTAAATAGAAGGTCAGACATACCAAAAGTTATTTTTTGTTCCATTCTCTATAAGGGAAATGATAACAAAATTTGTAAAAATTAGCTCCCCAAACCAGTCTTGTCACGACCCCGTCCCAAAATAGTAGTGGGGAATGAGTGTCTTGACATGCCACCAAGGCAATAATTACTCTGACTTAAATTGTTTCCTTAATTTAATGCAACGGAAATACAATTATATGGTTATGAATCGTACAATACTGAAATTAAAGGAATTCCGTCATCAGAGCTTTCTTAAAGTAAACTTCATTTATATTACAAGTAACAACGAATTACAACTTAAAACGAAATTTAAAACTTATTACAAGAGAGCCAAACATGCTCAATATGATATAACAAACTTTTGACTTAAAATAACAAAAAGAGCTCTAAAAGCTGAATCTTCCATATAGTCCTTTTACGTTCCCTCCAAGCCTACTTATTTCCTGAAAAATGGTTAGTTATACAACATCAGCTAAAATCCGAGTGAGGTTTAATCTCTAGACATTCCATGGTTTTTTAGAAAATTGATACCTATTCAATTTACAACAAAAGGCGTATACATATATGGACAGGAATTTGCAGTCAAATATTTATATGTGAATGATAGTATGTAGAAATGAATAGCTCAGAATAGAACGTATGCGATAAATTAAAGGCAATAAATTTTTATTTCAATCATATCATTTTAATGGCCAAGTACACTCTAATACCGAATTCTTCTACTGTATTATTCCCCGTTAGTTGAGGGTCAATCGAACTTGTTTGTCACAACGCCTTATTTAGGGCACACCAGCGATAACCCAGCTGGGAAGGTCAGTCAGTAAGAGACACCAGCGATAACCCAGCTGGGAAGGTCAGTCAGTAAGAGAGGTCCCTTAGGCCGAATCTTATTTTCAATATTCAATATCATTTTCAAAACTCTTTTTAATCGGTATGTCTATATGGAGAAATATAAACATATCAGAAGGAATCAATCATCGGTATCAGATGAATTTTGAGGATAAAAGTAGTTCACAAAATATATATATAGTTTGCATAATATCATATAATTAAAACGCACAAGGAATGTCAGAGTACTCACCTACAAGAGAAGATCAAAGTTATAAATATTAAGTCTTGGATCACTTCGTTAAGAAGAAACTTCTTCTTGAACTTACAGAACTCCCTCTTGAGATATCACTCTTTCTTACTATAGTTATTGAGGAAATGGTATGAGTTTAAATGATCCTAAAGGTTTTATTTATAGTTTTTCAAGGATTTCACGGTGCTGACACGTGTCTAGCTGACCAAGCCTTTACAAAGACGAGTCAGCGTTGAGGTGTTCGTGCAACAGAGGGGTCTTACAGCCTTGGTTCACCAAACGGCGACTCGTGTTTTAACTTTTTCTAAAGGATGGACATGTGTTTTATCCTTTCCTATAAAGGCGACACGTGTGTAGTGGAGGTGTCCAAAAGAAAGCACGAGGTGGAAAGTTATTAAGGGTGTAGGGGTTATTTTACATATTAAGGGCATTTTGGTAATTTCACACTTATATTTTCAATATTTCTTAGAGGTCCCTAAAAATATTTTATTTACAAAATGGTCCTTTTTATATTTTCATTTTAGTCCCTAAAACTTTCTTTATTTAAAATCAAGTCCCTAAAGTTTCATAAAATTATATTTTCTACCCCAAAACTTATGATTTAGCTTAGGATATGCTATAAGACTTTGATTTAATCCATTTTGCTAAAGAAAAAGGTCATTTCAAGGTGTTTAAGTCGGCCTAACTAGCTTCCCCTTCCAACTAATCAAAACATAACACATGGTGTGCTAAAAAGATAAAATACGACTTAAATGATGGACAGATTTGCCCTTATTTCATAATTTCGGTATAACTTCTTGCTCGAACCCCCGTTTAACACACCGTTTATGTGTTACAAACCTAATTCATATATCTACAACTTTTTAGGTTTTACCTCAAGTAAATTGTTATATTATAATGGTGAAAACTAGTCTCCAATATGAACATTCCTACCGAAAACTTTAAAATTTTATGTTTGTAACTAATTTGATATTTCATGATTTATGAAGGGAGGATTAGACTAAAATAAATAAATTAACATTATCCATATCACATATGAAATAATACAACATTTAAAACTATATATGAACATATAAAAATGTGGTCATTACAAGTCTGGAACATTTGAGCAACAATTTTCATGAAACAAATCTTTGGAAACTCCCTTGCCAATTTAGATAACTCATTTTCTATGAGTTGACATAATAAGACTCTATAAACAATAGTACATGCATGATTTGGAGCAACAAATTCATTAAATAATTTACACACATGTAAAATTTAATTTACTAAAGAAGGATTAGAACGTCACATACTGTTATAACATCATACCTTAGTGAAAGTCCAAAATGTTCTCTGACAAAGAGTCGGACCTGCCTTCTGTAATATTATAGATTTGTAAATACATTACAATAGTTACGGAAAGTAAAATTTAGAGAATTTGTTGGTTAATAAAACACATCTTACCCAAGTGAGATTGTAGTCGAAAAGGCAAACCATCTTTGCATTGGTGTTTATGGTAATGTTAAACTCCTCCAGGGAATTGTGACCAGGGAAAGGATTGGAACTAAGGCTGGGCTCCAGCTTCTTTATTCATGATGGATCATCACTTAAAATGATAGGTTTGGGTTGCTTATAGAATAAAGTTGGTCATGTCCTTATAAGTGATAGAATCATCATCGTCGCCGTCCTTGTACTCGTAGAATAATTCTTCAATAATTCTCCAATCAATTTATTGCCCCTCCAACTTTCTTGAAGTCGGTTCAACCTCTTCGGATTCCTGTATGCAACTCATGGTGGTAAGTTTAATATACAAATTGATATTTTTTTGTTTTACCACGAGGTGTCCGACCAGCTTACGAGCACCTTGACTAATCTCCATTCGCAGTTCGTGACTTTCACTGTTCAAGCATTATGTTGATAGCGCCAAGAGTCAAACTGGGAAGCAAACCCAGTCGACCCCAAGTCTGTCCCACATGTAGCCTTATACAACAGTGCCAAGAGGCTTGGTTATACAAATTGATAATTAATATGTGAAAACCAAACCACCCACCTCATTGTGTAATTTTATATTGTCAGATATGTTGGGTTGAGTTGTGAGATATATCATCGAGTTGAATAGTATAAAATTAGGGTAGTAACTTGATTTATGAGACCTTTATCGATGGTAATAATCACTTTTTTTATAGCACACACTTTTAGTGAAGTAAAATAAGGGTACCTTGTGCTCTCCCATCGTCTTATGCTCTGGAGAATTCGATCTGCAACGCTTTCCTAAACTCGTAATCGACCTCTTGTAAGAACAATTAGGGCTCCATCCAAAAGCCATAGAAACCCCCACGCGATAAAAACAGAGATTTGAGGAGATGTGCTCGTTTAATGGGAAGGGTGGGGTTCTCTTATGTTTTGTAAGGCAACACGTTATATTATTTTTGTGTTTTATTACCATACAACCATGCACGTAGTCTTATTAATGACTAGGGTGCCCATGGGCGTTGTACGTGTGATCGAATCCGAATATTCAATTTGAACAATAAAGTAAGGAATAAGCATTATAAGTATAGAGTTCCATTACCACCTCAGAAATCAATAACAATGGTATATTTTATTGGTTAAAATATTAAAATTATTGTAATAAAAATAAACTTATATGCACTTGAATAGAAATAAAATTGGAACATTGTTTGAGTCCAAAAGATAAGCTGAGCAAGTCTTAAAATACGGGTAAATGTGATAAGACAATATGATAATGCTGCTGAATTTTTTTTATTCATGTATCTGTTCTTATCTCTCCATATATGGCATAAGAATATCATTTCCTGGTTAAATATGACCATTTGATCAAATTTAGCCATATGAATTTACCAACATAATGTTTTGACTCCATATATAGAAAAACATTTCTAGGTTTGCTTTTTATGGCAAAACAAATATGAAAGTGGGGCATATGATTCATGACCAAATACTTAAATTTATATACTACAGCAAAACATATCTTTAAACATTCATCTCTAAATGTCATCAATTGCATTAAAATATTTCCATGTTCGACTCACCAAAAAAATAAACACAAAACATATTTGATAATTTTTTCTATTAAATTTACATGTGTGATATTTATTAGTAAAAAAAATCCATATAAAAGGGAATCAATCTATACGTTGAATATATAAAGTATTACTACTTTCAAAATAATAAAGGTATATAAATAAAGGGTTAAAATGATTAACCCCCGAATATATAAGATAATTTTCATATAGCATTCTCAAAATTTTATATACATTTTTTATTATTTTGTCTTAACTATCTCCATGATAAATATGAAAAAAGGCAACAAAATATTATAATAAGTAAACTAATTAGTTACCTAAATACATGACCAATACAATATACTAAATTCCAGAGTAAATCTTATTATAATTAGTACTATCCCAAAAAAGTTGAGTAATATGTATAGTCTAGAGCACATCTAGTATACTGTCATCTTAAAAAATTAGAGCAAGTTTTCACATCACGTGTTCGAAAGGAATGTGATTAACTCTGATTTGAGTAATGAAGGGAATGTGACCTAATTGATGTCACGTGTTCGAACGCATGGCACATCACGTGAGAATCATGACGGGTGCATAATTTTGTATTATTTATGCTCAAATTAGACCTTGTTAGGTGCATTATTTCATATATAATGAGCTTTTAGAGTCATTTTGTTAAAGAAAAAAATACAAGTTTGAATAAAATTTCAATTATAAATTCAATTTTAGTAATCACGAGGGTGACATCGTAGTTTTCAAAAACTTAATAGGCCTGAAAATAATTTTTAAATATTTATCTAGACGAAATAAAGTTTTGTCCAAAATTTGGTTGAATATCAGATTAAGATGAGCAACTTATGAATTTCAGGAGTTAAAATGTAATTAAGGGTAAATCAGTAATTTGCTAAACTTTAATGGTTGAATTTAAATTAATATAAGTGATTTTATATTTTTACAAGTACCCATAAGGTTTGGTGAAGATCGGAGGTCATTTAGGAAAGTTATGAAGTTATGAGGTTCAAAATGGGAATATACGAAATTAATCTTAAAGAAGACTTTAAAGATAATTGGATGCAATTATATAATTCAAATGTTTCTTAGCATAGTGGTCATGCGTCACGAGGGCCACAAGAGGCCAGGGGTTCAAACCACGTACATCATGTATATTTGTACTTACTTTTGCACTCTGAATCTTTTTGGGGCTAATCTGCTTTTTGAACTTTATTATGGGTCAATATCCCCTACAATTTGATGCCGTTTTGGGAAACCGAAGTTCTTACCACTTTTAAAGCCAATAAAATCTCAAAGTTCATAATGAGTGCAGACCATTCTCACCCTGATCATGTAATAAGTCGCGTTCAATCTGAGATATGCATCGTAATAAGGGATCAACACCTATTTAGCTACCATATCTCCAACAACATTCAAGGTCCAGATGGCGATTTTTCGGGAGATCCAAATCTAGTCGGTGATACGGCACACCACCTTATGGTCGACCAGAGGGAAGAGTGGTTTCCCATAAGACTAATTTTTATGAAAAAGGCTGGACGATCGCGATTAGGAAATCGCCCAACTAAGGAAGCAACTGACTCAGCAGTCAGAGGATCGCATATCAAACTCCCATACTCAGCACCATCACAGGAGGGGACCTCCCTCTCTTAATAATTGACCTGGTAGGGCCTCCCATTCAAATATCCCTCATGCAATGTATCACCACCAACGACGTGATTATTCTCCTGGAAGGAATTCTATTAACCGTCACCAGCCCCCACCCACAGAGTTAGCTCAAAGCAGTAGGTCTGCCCATCCTGAGGTGCAGCCTAACCAAGCAAGGAGTGAATAACTGAGGGGACTCATCCAAAAAGAATTAGAATGAAGGTTGAACTCAAATTTATCCTGGATTCCCAATGATCTGTCCAGAAAATCATTGGGGCACGAATCTTCATCACCCTTTTATTGAGAAGATAAAATCTTTTAAGACACCCAAGAAGTTCTCCATGTCTAAGATAACAACGTACGATAGGAATGTAGATCTTACCCATTACATCAGGTATTATTGACAGTCTATGTCTCTTTAGATCCATCATGATTCCCTAATGTGTCTAGTATTGCTATCGACTTTAGGAGAGATCGTACTGAAGTGGTTTGAGAAGTTACATCCCACATCAATCTTCTCTTTTAGAGAACTGTCCGAGCAGTTCATGACCTAGTCTATAAAAAGCAGCAAGATAGTAAAGGAGATTGAATCGTGGATCTCTCTTAAGAAGAATAAGAAGGGAGAATCTCTCAGGAAAAATGCTCAGAGGTACTGGGAGATGTACAATGAAATTGACAATCGTAATGACCAGCTGACAATCTCTTCCTTCAAGTTCAGCTTGGATTGGTCAAATGATCTCTATTAGTTATAATGAAGAATTTTTCCTCTTCAATAAACGATATCATGTTCTGTATTGAAAAATATGCCAATATGGAGGACGAACTCGACAACATAGAGTCCCCAACCGATCAAAAGAGGAATAATCCTGACAAGGCCCCTAAGGGGTGGAAATTAATATTCCTTAACCAAGAAGGGATCCATAAATGATGCTTCACAGATTTTCCTATATCTCAAGCCGGTGAGAGCAGTTACAAGGAACTAGGGACAGTCTTTAAGGAACCCATCTTCAATCTCATTTATCGAATCAAAGACAAGCACTTTTTCAAAAGGCCTCCCAAGATGGTCGGCGATCAAGATGATAGGAATGCCAATCTCAGGTGTAACAATAACTAGGACCACGGACACCTCATGGAGGACTGTAAAATATTCAAAAAACACATGGAGGAACTTATGTAAGTGGGACACCTCAAGGAACATATCAACACAATAAAGTCGAAAGTGATGACAAGGGTCAACATGATTCAGAAAGCAGAGGAGGATCTTCCACCAGTAGGATTAGTCTTTACCATCCACGGTTACACTGAATCAACTCAGTACATTGGTAAGAAGATCAGGGAGAAGGTGAGAATCGTAGCCATCATACAATAAGCGTTCCAAGTAGACTTGTCAAAGCCAATTCTAGACAGTAAGTGAAACAATGACCTGGATACGAATCTAGCTATTATCTTTATCGACGATGACCTAGTTCGCATTAACCTACCTTATAAGGACACCTTGGTGCTTAACTTAAGAGTGCCAAACTTTGGTATAAGAAGGGTGTTAGTCGACCAATGAAGCTCTTCAAAAATCATGTAAATTATAATATTTATTATATATTCAAAGTAATTAATATTGCCTAAAATTGGTATATTGATTTGATCTTATCTACAACATATAAGCTCAAACGATAATTGATGAAAGATCAAAAAAATAATTGTCTAGGACTTGCTATATAGTGAGATGAGAGAAAAAGAGATGAAACCGAATTTATGTGGTTCAGCCTTAGGTGTCCTTACATATATAGGTGCAAGTGTATGCATTATTAATTTCGTAGAATGAGAATGTGTAATCTCATTCAGGTTATGCCCTCTGGATTACTCCATGAATCATTAAATATGGGCTTAGGAGTTTTTTTATGGATTATTATAGTTAATCCACTAGAATATGTCAGGGGTATTCTATTTATAGAATATATAAGTACCCACTTTATAAGATAATGGAGGAATAATTATAAATTTAATCATGAGTAAACATTCATGGAGTGAATGCTTAGTTATTTTTAGTGTGTGAGTGCACTAATGATGTCATCCCACTATCCGTTTCACTGGTAGGGGAAGTATAATCGCACATGCACTATTTAGGATAGCAAGGCCGATCATAATGCCTAAGGCCAGTCTTGATCATATCTAAGTCGATCTAATTATTTACCTGGCCCGACCTCAATTTAGCTAATAATGAGTCCAGATGTCTTATTTTGATTAATATAGGGATCAAACCATATTTATGGTACAACAAAATCCCCCAAGACTTTGCTCATGATTGAGATGCGAAACTGATTCTATGAAGTATTACGTCTTATGGGTATGCGTTGAGAAGATTTGAGCGAGTGAAGTGTTAATTAGTAAATTCGACTAGAGACCAAAATGGCTTTGTCAAACTTGTTTGTATCCATCTATCTTGCAACTTTATATTTCCAAACAAGGGGTCAAAACTTGATTGGTTCTTTGCTAATTACATTGAGATGTTAAGTTTTGATTGGGAGAATGTGATAAAGACTTTCCTAATAAAGTTAATCCAGAAATACCATGCAACTCTAATGAAAGTGATTGGTTGTGGTATCCTATTACCCATAAGTTACATATGTGTAAACTTATATTTTTGTTATACCACATTTGTAGAGAATCTCATGACCCAAATAGAACTGAGTAAAACTATTCAATAGAAATTTAAAGAACTCATCCCTAGCCATACAGACACCGAGTAATGACCTCAGCCCAACAATGAGATCGGCATCCTTTTTGTCTGGGTGGATGAGATCAATGATAGCAAGGTTAACTGTCAAAAACACTCATGATAACCCTATTAAAGGTTGGCGAGTTCCATGTGAATGTCACCATCGATAGCCAACATGTGTAGGAACATTCCTTCATGGGTAAAACAATAAAGAATTACATATCTCGGTTGTGCTCCATTAAGAAAATGCCCATGACCAACTTAAGGGCAGGACATATGTAAATTCCATGCTTTGGTCTTAACATGTACTCCCTTATACTCATTCCCTATAAAAGGAGAGATCCTTCATTAGGATTTGGATCGCCAAAGAGATATGCTTACATTCTAGGTGTCAAATGATTGGTTAAGAATATATTGAGATAATTGTATTATTTTAAGACCTCTGGTCAACTGAAACCCACTATTAAAAGCTACATGTGGATGTAAACTCATTCTTAAAAGTAGAACTCCATAATTCTTGGTGTAATTCTTCTTATTGTATCTTTTATCTTTATATATTTACATTTTACTGCTTATTTATTGTTTGTTATCTCGAATTGAATCTCAACTTGCTAAGATGCAATCTTGAAACAAATTTTAGAACATAGCAATTTTGTTTTTATTTAGATTTATCGAATTAACATAATACAATCTTATTTCAGTTTTGTCTTTGTGATAGCACACACACTATCGAATAAATGGGTGTTATCAATGCAGAATATCCATCTTTTACAAGATGGAATCTTCGAGATCTAAACAAGAATTTTGATGATGTCTCTATCTCTGAGTTACAATTTCAAGAGGTAAATAAATATATTTATATTTGACAAGAATTTATATGTAAACTAAATTTATTTATACCATTATATATAAAAATATATTGGTAACGATGTTTCCAAATTGCTAATATATGGAATTTTTTTATTGTTTGGTATTATTAAGATTATTACTGACTAGAAAAGTTAATACTTGGAGTTTTAGTATGTGCTGAAGTAATTAGTCTGTTGTACAACTGATATTATAATTCAATATTTTTATTTGTGTTGAGATATGAAGTAACTATTATTGCATGTGGGTCGTAAACTGGCTATCATTTCATGGTAAAAACTAATGTGACATGAAAATAATAACTAATATGTTATTTATATATTCTTAAAGTAACTACTTTATATGTAAAAATTGTAAAGGTCACTAATAAGTATTAGTCCATTTATTTTACTTAATATCCTAATAATGTAACTTTTTCCATGTTGATTTCCAATAGGAACATGATAAGGCACAAAATATAGATGGTCGTGGACAACAATACAATGAAAAATATGAAATAAGTGTGTAGCTTTGAAACCTAAATCTCATAGGAAGGAATGAGAGAAAAAATTGATGTAGACGAAGAGATTGAATTTGAACAATAGGAAAAAGAAGAAGATAATTATGGAATGTGTTGATGTAAAAAATTAGATCATATCTAATTATTTAATCACAGATAAATAAATGAGACAAAGAATTTTTAAAGTGGTTCAGCCTTATAAGAATGGGCTACGTCCACTGTTATGGTATAGATGATTGTATGGGAATTCTCGATTACAAGTTATTTCAAGAAATTCCGGTCCTTCTACAATGAGGATTGTACAATGTATTTATATCCCCGAGGCTGTAATATGAAAGGGTAATACATTAAATGATGTACATATGAAAGGGTAATACATTCAATGCCACTTAAGCGTATGCGTCTGAATGATAAGCATTTAATGAACAGTCAAACTGTTGGTTATCTTGCTAGTAATGCTTTGTTAGAGGTGCAGCTCGGACCGCCTAAGCTTCTCGGTGCTCAAGAGTTCCTCGGAGAGTTCTCGTTCCTCAGAGCGTATGGGTTCCTCGGGGAATCAATGTTCCTTGTTGTAGTATGGCTCCTCGGAGCATGTGAGTTCCTCGGAAGTGTTTGTTGTTGCCACGTGTCTTTACTTTATTGAGCCATGTCAGCAGACTAAATTTGGTATCAACAGAAGCCCCCAATGTTTCATAGTTCGAAATTTGAGGAGTGTGGAACATTCTTTCTCGGAATATGGTAGCTTTAAATGGTCCTCCTGATTTTTAGGAGTGTTTCCCTTGTATTTATTTTTCCTTCCAAATTCATAGAATCAGGCTTTTTTGAATTTTTATACTCGCTTCGATTGCCGCGCCCTTTTTGTCCTTCTAGACGTCGGTAGCGTAATTGTTTCTTTTTGTAATCATTACTTTACCATTTCCCAAGGTAGAGTATTTAAACTTCAAAGACACTCCCATCGTCTTCTACCTTTTCAAATTTGTATTTTTGAGTTTTCCATTATCTTACTCTCCTGTGCGTTCATCCTTTTCACCGTTCGTTGTCAATAGATCCACTCTTTTTCTGTAAGATCCTCTTCCTTCTTCTTCATTTCCGTTATTCATCATGGTTTACCCTGTTGAATCTCTTGAAAAATTTCGCTCTGATTTTTCTATTCCCTCCTGGGTTGTTCTGGAAGAGCTTTCTGAGCCTTGTGACTATTTCCGTTTGGCTGAGGGACATTGATTCCCCAATCTCTTTGTTGCTGAGTGTGGATTTTTTTTCCACCCAATCCTTTATGTCTGGAATTCTGTCAATACTTTGACATTGTTCCTGCAAGAATAGCCCCCAATACATGGAGAATAGTTAATGGGGTTCATAGATTAAATCAAATCCATGGAACTCGCATAGGAATTCCAGAAATCATGTTTTGCTGTAGATGGGCAGTTGGTGATAACACCTTTTATTTAAAAACTAGATTTTTAAATAGGGCTTTAGTGGTCAATCTCCCGGATGCCAATAGGGACTATTTTGAGCACGGAGTTGTTATAAAAAATTGGCAACATGATCCTTTATCTGGGGATGAAGTGTATCAGGGTCCCAGATGCCCTCCCTATGGCAATGGGATAGGTTATTTTATTTCATTTTACTTATTTTGAAATCATGCTTCTTCTGTGTTTGACAAAATGTGCCACTGATATTTCAATGTATATTTATTTGCAGTTGATAGCAAAAGAAAGTGTCCAAAAGAAGCAGACGTGAATATAAGGCACTTAAAACTTATTTGGAGTTTGCATCAGAGTGTTGCCGACGAGCACATTAGGTCAGCCTCGTATCTGCTGCAGTACAAGAGCTACACCACTTCTTTCACTGCTCATCCGGTGATAAGTGACGCAGAGCCAGTACCAGCTTCTACCAGTTCTTCTCCTGAATCACATATTCCTTTAAGTGAAAGGATGAAGAAAAGAAGACCTCCCACCTTGTTCGAGAAACCTGCCTCTGGTGCTGGAGAGGCAAAAAGAAGTAAGATTGGCGTCCCAGGGGAGGGGACAAAGAAAACTGATGCACCTTCCTCGGCTGCCCCTGTTATGAAGGTTGTCGAGAAGTCCCCAGTGGCCCCGAGCAAGGCTACTACTCCAGGAGAAGTGATTGTAATATCACCGACAAAGAGTTCCTCCTTGGTTGAATCTATTCCTGCTCCCCCGAGGAAGCTGAAGAAGAACTCCTCGGTCAATTTGGCTGACACCATCTCTCAGCCCCCGACTAGTGGAGTTCCCACTTTCGTTCCCCCGAGCTCTGCCATGATCTCGGTGAAGACTTGGATCATTCCCGAGATCCAAGGTATCGAAGAAAACCTTTCTCGGGATATGGTTACCTCTTTGGCAGCTCGCCGCATTGCTTCTGTAAGTCCTTTTACTTTGAACTTTTCATTTTTCCCTTATTATATCTGTATATGACTTGCTTTCATTTTCTTTTCACAGTTGGTGAGCTGCTTCAATACAATTTTGAAGAAGGATGAAGCTATTAAAGCTTCAAGCTCCTCATCTGGTGTGGAGGAATCTTTGATGGGCGTGAGGCAGTCTTTGGAAGATTCTCGTCAGAAATACGATGCTAATAAGGCTGTTTGGGAGAAGAAGCTTGCCTCCACCGAGCAAGAGAAGGCTCGAGTTATTGAAGTCTCCAGGGGGTTGGAGAAGAAAATAAAGGACTTGGAGGAGAAAAATAAAAAGCTCGACAAGAAGCTCAAAGATGCTGGAGAGTTTGAGAATAAACTCAAGGCTGCTGAGGAAGAATTAATCCAACTTCGGGAAGTAAGTCGGCAGAAGGAGGAGGTTGAGAATAAATTGAAGATTGCTGAAAACCTTCTGTCCGAGAAGCTTTCCTCGGAGAAGTTGAAGAGAAAATTGGCTGTGAAGAAGTCTTTCAGCACTGGCTTGGACAAGGGGTGGAACAAGGGCTTGGCTGCCATGATGTCTCAAGTAGAATATGGCAGCCTCAAGTACTTTAGGGATGGATGGGTCGCTGCTCTACAGGAGATGAAAGTGGATGAAAATTCTGAACTCTCTCAGCGACACATCCCTGGTCGCCCTCCAACTCCCGAAGAATAAGAAGAGGACTAAGTTGCCTCCGAAGAGTCTTCTATGGTGATGGAAGATCATCCCCCAGCCATCCATCCTGCTACCGAGGAACTTCAGCAGCTCGCTACTTCCTCCGAGCAAATTCCAGCACTTCCCCAGCTACTATCTATTCCTTCCGAGCAAACTACTTACTCGTCCCAGCCTTTCGAGGCAGTTTTGGGAGACAAGGAAAAGGTGTAGAGTTGTTCGGGTTTCTCTTTATATTTTTCTTTTGTCAAATGTAACCATGAACATGTAACTCTGAATCTTGATATAATAAAACTTGAACTTGTGTTCTTGCATACTGTTGTCTCTTCTTCATGCTTAGTTGGTACTTTTATTTATTACTGCTTCTTCTTTCTCTACTAGTTTCTGGACAGGATGGAATTACTATCTGCTCATGATACCAAACTGTTGAGGCAATGCAATGATTATTTTAAGGATGGTCACACAGATTTGAGTGCAGCACAAATTGTCGACATCCTCGGCCAAGATGATTCGGAACAGGCGGTTGAGGCCTAACAATACTTGAAGACCCTGCTTGATCGTGTAGTGACCAACAATGTGGATTATTATGATATGATCGAGGACTTCCAGGGCATTCTTGAAGACCTTCAGCAACAATAAAAAGAATACACTGCCCTTTTTCACGAGGGGTATGAGAAGAAGTATCAGCAACTCAATGCTGACAAGGGGTACAAGAAGCGTTTTGCTGGCTACGATATGAGGGAGATAACTCTGAGGGGTGAGGTCGAGGAGTGCAGACAAATAGCTGAACTATTAGAGCAAGAAAATAACAACCTGTAAAAAGAGTTGTCTCAGTTGAAGTCTGCAACTTCCAGTTCAAACGCCTTGATCCCAGTGAATGATGAGGGATTCTCGTTCTTGGAGGTCGAGAACGCCAACTTGAGGGACGAATTGGAGACCTTGAAGAGAGCTGGTTCCTCTACATCTTCTCGTGGATGAGCAAGATCTCCTCGGGGATGAGCAAGAGCAGCTCGAATTCCTATCGAGGAATAGAGGACTCAATCTGCCTTAGAGAACCAAGCCTTCCAATTAATGGCAAAGAACCAGGCGTTGGCTGAAATGTCAAAGAAGATCCGGGACCTGGAAGAGCATCTTTCTGTGCAGCAGTCAGTCTTGGAGAATAAGTAACTCTTCATCAAAAGTATCCACAAGCATCTAGAAAGACTGACATATCAATTCCACAAACAGCCCAGGGAGTTTTGGATGGCTGGGTACAACGAGTCTCTTTACCACTTGGACGATCGTATCCAGAATGCCAATAATGAGGGCAACAAGCAAGGCTGGTTGAATGCCGTAGGTGTGCTACAACTGGAATAGGGTCATTACCTGTGGGATTACCATGATCCTGGGCTGCTCGACCTACCCGTGCCACCATTCAAACTTGATATGAGCTGGATCCCTTCTCGGGCCATTCCTCGATGCTTAATTTCAAAGTATCTCGGTGACTACAATATCCATTCAAGTGTTGAGATATCTCGTCCCGAGCACCTTCTAGATCGACCATCCGTGATGAATATCAGGATGTTAAAATATTTGAACGTCATAAACTTTCCTCTTGCTTTAAATGATCCGCCTGCTGGCGAGGAACCTGTCTGAAAAGCAGAGGGGAAGAAACCAATAGAGTAGGAATTTTGATGTAATAGTTAGTATACATTTCATTATAAATGTAATCTATTTTTGGATTTAATGAAAGACTTTTATTTTTTTTCGCAATCTTAATCGCTATTGTCTTGTAAAATACTTTACATTTGTGCATGTATGTTTGTTAAAAAGATAACAATATTGTGTTGTTTTGTGTTGTTTGTCGATCAACTTATTGTCGACTAGCTTGAATTTGTGGTAGTCATTATAAAAAATTACTAAGTTATTCCTCGACCAACTTACTAAGTTGTTTCTCGACCAACTTACTAATAATTTTAAAAAGTCACGAGTATCAATAATTTTGCTTGATCATTTTCTCGTATTCATAAAATGTTTCCGACCAACTACAGTTAGTGGATTTTTATCCCCAACCAGCCATAGTTAGTGGATTTTCTGCGAGCAACTTTAAGCACTTTTTGAAATAATTTTACCTACCGACCAACTCAAGTTGGCCTTTTCGAGAATATATTTACTTCCTAACTGACATAAGTTGGCATTTTTAGGAAAACTTTTACTTCCCGAAGAACATTTAGTTTTATTTCCTGTAGGAATACAAGTTTTACTTCCCGTAGGAATACAAGTAGCTTTACTTCCCGGAGGAATACAGGTAGCTTTACTTCCCGAAGGAATATAGGTAGCTTTACTTCCCGGAGGAATACAGGTAGCTTTACTTCCCGGAGGAATACAGGTAGCTTTACTTCCCGGACGAATACAGGTAGCTTTACTTCCCGGACGAATACAGGTAGCTTTACTTCCCGGAGGAATACAGGTAGCTTTACTTCCCGGAGGAATACAGGTAGCTTTACTTCCCGGAGGAATATAGGTAGCTTTACTTCCCGGAGGAATATAAGTTTTACTACCGGAGGAATATAAGTTTTACTTCCCGGAGGAATACATTTAATTCTCGACCAACCTTAGCTGGCGTTTTCGAGAAAATTTTTGAGTAGCCCGAGTTTTGTCGAGTTTCGCCGAGTAGTGTGTAGCACTAGTATTCCCCGAAAAATTTTCAATAAAAGGAGAAAATTCACATCACTGATAATACTTGCGCAGGTGCGCTGCGTTCCATGCATTCTTAAACTCCTCCCCTTCTAAAGTTGTTATTCGGTAAGTTCCTGGTCGAACAACTTCTGTAACTCGGTATGGTCCATGCCAGTTTGCCTCCAGTTTATTGTGCTTTTGAATTACTTTCTTCAGCACATAGTCTCCTTTATTCAGGTCGTACTTCTTCACCCTCTTATTGTAGAATAGAGCTGTTCGTTGTTGGTATGCAGCATTTCTGATGGCTGCTTCTTCTCTAACTTCCTCGAGCATGTCTAAATCCAATCTTCTCATTAAGTCGCTGACAGGGGAATTGAAATTCAGTACCCTGTGTGTTGGGAGGCCCAACTCGGCAGGTATAACAGATTCACTTCCAAACGCTAGCATATATGGAGATTCTCCAGTTGCTACTCGGGGAGTAGTTCGGTAAGCCCACAGTACTGACTGTAACTCGTTGATCCAATTTGCTTTCGCATCGTCCAGTCTTTTCTTCAAGCCATTCAGTAGTGTTCTGTTTGTCACTTCAGTTTGTCCATTGCTTTGAGGATGGCCTGGTGCTGAGTGGATCTTCAACACATTTGATTGATGACAATAGGCAACGAACTCCTCGTTATCAAATTATGTTCCATGGTCTGTGATGAAAGCATGAGGAAGACCATATCGACAAATGATGTTCTTCCAAATAAATTGGTACACCTTCTCATACTCATATCAATGAGAGGTTCAGCTTCCACCCACTTAGTAAAATAATCCACTGCGACGACGAGGTATTTGAACCTTCCTCTGGTCATTGGCAGTGGTCCAACCAAATCTATTCCCCACATGGCAAATGGCCAAGGGGAAGTTATGGGTGTCAACAATGCTTGTGGAGTTATTCGGATGGAGGAAAAGCTCTAACACTTGTCACATTTCTTGGCATAGGCTACACAATCAGCCCCTATCGTCGGCCAGTAATATCCCTGCGTCATCATCCTTTGCAAAAGCATCCGACCTGCTACATGGGCTCCACAGGACCCTTCATGGATCTCTTCAATCAATTTTTTCACCTCGGATGGATGTACACATCTTTGAAAACCTGCCATAATTCCTCGTCTATATAAACTACCGTTAGTTAATACATACCGAGCAGCTTTAAACTTAAATTTCTTGGCTGCGAGCTTGTCAATTGGTAATTCTCCCTCTTCAATATATGCCCTGATGGGATCCATCCAAGATGGTCCTAAATCAAGGGTGATAAAGTTCATCGCCAAATCTTCATCTATACTCCGACCAGCTAAAACTTCAATTGGGATTGTTCTTCGTAGCTCGGTACGAGTAGCTGATGGTAATCGAGCTAGGGCATCTGCTCTTGCATTCTCCATTCTTGGTATTCTGACCAGCTGAATTGCAGCAAATTCTGATACCAACTCCATCACCTTTGCATAATACTTGATCATTAATTCTCCTTTGGCTGCATATATTCCCAACATTTGATTTACGATTAATTGAGAATCACTGAAGACAATAATCTGCTGCGCCTCCATAATTTTTTCCAAATTAAGACCTGCAATCATAACCTCATACTCAGCTTCATTAGTGGAAGCTTTGAATTGGAAACATAGGGCGTATTCCATGTCGACCTCGTCCGGAGTGCTCAAAATTATCCCTGCCCCACTACCTGTTGTGCAAGATGAGCCATCTACATATAGCCTCCATATAGGTAACTCGTCTTCAAACTTCTGATCTGACAGAGTTCCTCGGTGAAATATTTGTCGCTTCCTTTCATCTTCCCCTGATATTTCTCGCTCTTCGTCGATCTTCTTTTCTTTCCATTTTACCAATCGGAGTTGGTCTGAGCTCGAATTTGATGATCCTGTAACATCCACTTGCCCTTTTACCAATCGAAATTGGTCTGAGCTTGTGTTTGTTGATCCTGTAACATCCACAGGTTGATCAGTGAGCAACTTTTGCTCCTCGAGGGTATCAGGATAGGTGAACTCTGCTATAAAATTCGCTACAGCTTGCCCTTTAAGCGATGATCTGGGTTCATAGACTATATCGTATTCACCGAGATCTATTGCCCAGTATATCAATCTCCCTGATTTTTCTGGTTTATGAAGGGCTTGCCTCAATGGCATATCGTCATATACGACTATAGTATGAGCCTGGAAGTATGGCCTCATTCTCCTACTCACCTCAATCAGCGCCAGTGCTAACTTTTTCAGCCTTGGATATCTGATCTCTGCTCCTCGGAAGGCTTTACTTGTATAGTAGATTGGTTTTTGTACTCCATTCTCCACTCTTATCAATGCCGAGCTAACTGCATTCTCCGATACTGCTAGATACAAGTATAATTTTTCTCCCATCACTGGCCTGGATAACTGTGGAGGTGCTCCCAAGTATTTCTTCAAGTCTTGAAAAGCCTTCTCACATTCATCATTCCACTCAAAAGTCTTTCGGAGTGTCTTGAAGAATGGGAGGCATCGATCAGTTGCTCGTGATATGAATCTGTTGAGTGCTGCTACTCGTCCTGTAAGACTTTGCACCTCTTTCTTCATCGTTGGAGATCGCAGCCCTAATAGAGCTTTGATCTTTTCAGGATTTGCCTCAATGCCTCATTGGTTGACAATGTATCCGAGAAATATGCCTTCTCGTACTCCAAATATTCACTTCGTCGGGTTCAGCTTCATTTGATATTTATCTAGTTGATCAAAAGTCTGACTTAAGTCAACTAGATGATCGGCAGCTTTCTTGCTCTTTGTCAGCATATCGTCAACATAGACTTCCATATTGCAACTGATTTGTTCATCAAAGACTTTTTTCATCAGCCTCTGATATGTCGCACCTGCATTTTTCAAACCAAAAGGCATAACATTATAATAATAAGTTCCCCAAGGGGTAATGAAAGAATTACTCTCCCTATCTTCAGGTTTCATTTTAATCTGATTGTAACCAGAATAAGCATCCATGAAGCTCAGCAGCGCGTGTCCTGAGGTAGCATCGATTAGTTGATCAATTTGGGGTAGTGGAAAGTGATCATTTGGGCATGCTTTGTTGAGGTCGGTGAAGTCTACACACATCCTCCACTTGTTGTTTTTCTTCTTTACCATCACCACATTGGCTAACCAGTCTAGATATTTAACATCTTCAATGAAGCAAGCTTTCTGGAGCTTCTCGACTTCCTCTTGTATAGCTTGATTCTTCTCGGGGTTGAACACTCTTCTTCTCTGCTTCACTGACTTGATTTCCTTATTCACACTGAGTTCGTGACATAAGAAATTTGGATCTATTCCGGGCATATCCTCATGACTCCACGAAAAAGTTTTCTTTCTACTTCTAAGGAAAGTTATCAATTCCTGTTTTAGTGAGGCTTCCAACGACGAACCTACTTGAGTAGTTCGTTCAGGGTGCTCGTCGTCCAGAATGATGTTTATAGTAGCTTCCACCACTTGACCCTTCACGAGTTTCGACTCATCTCTAGGATCCAATGTTTCAATTTCTGCCCCTTCCTCCACTTGATAATTAGTAGTCTCTTTTGTTAATTCCTCCAGTTCCTCTTGCTCGGCGGATGAATAATAGCATTCCAGAGCTACTTTCTGATCACCTTTAACAACTCCTACTTCAAAATTTGTTGGAAATTTTAGGCACTGATGCACTGTAGATGGTACAGCCTCGAACTTCTTTAATCCTACTCTTCCCATGATGATATTGTATGATGACTGAACATTCTTATCCATCACGAAGAAGCGTATTCTTTCTGTCCGACAAGCAGGCCACGTACCAATGAATATATCCAACTTGATCGTCCCAAGTGGAAATACTTTCTCGCCAGCAAAGCCGAGGAGGGGTCTATGATAAGGCTCCAGTTGAGATAGTTTTAGATTTAAACTATCAAAGCACGAGTAGAACATGATGTCTGCCGAGCTACCATTGTCGACCAGTACTCTTGAAATTATTACTTCCTTCATCCTCATTTTGATCACCAATGAGTCATCATGAGGATATAGAACACCTATGAGGTCATTCTTTGAGAAACCGATAACCAATTTCTCTTTATTCACCTTTCTCGGGCGATCCTCCTCAGCTAGATTTATTCGTTGAATGTACGAGCAAGCTTGAGCCTCACAGAGGTAAGCTTTTCTCTCGGCAGTAAGGTCTCCTCCTCCTGCATCTCCACCTGTAATAACATTACAATTAAATGACCCAAAGCGTATTGAAAATAACTCTCGTTCTGGTTGCCTTGGTCTCTTGGGAAGATCGGGGTCGTCTTCAGGATCAACTTCATGGTTTCTTTTCTTGTTCTCCTCTGCTCGACGAGGAGATCTAGACATCTCTCTCGTTCGGTCGTTGTTTCTTCTTTCTCTTCCACGATCAACATACTTTGCCATCTTTCCTCATCTGATGAGTGTTTCAATTTCATTCTGAAGAGCTATGCAATTTTTTGTCATATGGCCATGATCTTTATGGAACTCGCAATACTTTGCCGTATTCCTCTTGTCAGGGTCTGCCTTCATTTTCTCTGACCAGTTTAATTCCTCGTTGCTCTTGATTTCTTCCAGAACATGGTTGATATCCTTCTTCAAAGGAGTATAATTATCGAATTTCTTCATTGCATCCCATACCTACCTTGTTCTTAAATTTTTGTCATTATCATTGTTCTTATGCTCTTTCCTCTTAGCTTTATCACCTTCCACCTTGGTTTCTTTGGCATCCATGTTCTTCTTCGCAGCCATAGCCTCCTCGGCATTCAAAATCTTGGATGCTTTTCCCATCAGGTCTGACATGGTTCTAGGTGGATCTTTGGCCAAAGTGTAGTACAACTTGTTGGGCAGTAGTCCACTCATCAAGGTGGTAATCGTTGTCCTCTCCTCATAATAAATGACTTCAAGTTTCTCGTTATTAAAACGAGTTATATAATCTCTGGTACTCTCACCAGCCTTTTGTCTAACACTTAACAAATGTGCTACTCGTTTAACTGGCTTTACCCCAAAATAGAAATTCCCAATGAATAACTCGGCCAGTTAAAGAAAAGTTAAGATCTTACCCCGAGTAAGATTATTATACCATATTTGAGCAGATCCGGTAAGAGTTCCCGAGAATGCCCTACATCTCATCTCATCTGGAACAGCATAGATTTCGGCTACAGCTTGGTATTGTTCTATATGAAGGATAGGGTCAGTCTTTCCATCATATTTGGGGGTCACAACAGGTGCTTTGAATTTTAATGGTGTTGGAAAATCTACAATGGCCTGGACAAAAGGTGTTCCTCGAACAAAATTTCATTGTAGAGGGTTCTTAACTTTAACAATTTCCCCCAATCTATCCTCCAGCCTTTGAATAGAGCCCTTCCATGCATCATTTCCTTCCTCGGGCCTATTGGTTCGAGTAACTGATCGCGTTGAGGTGGCTTCCTTGGATCTATCTTGACGAGCAACTGGTCGTGACTGGGCAGATCCTTCCCTTAAGTCTGATGGTCGTCGAAAACTCCTCGATGGGGCTCTAGGAGGACTTTTGCTCCTCCTAGGACCTAATCGATCGAAAGGAGATACTCTGCTTAATCTTTCTAGAGCACTGGTCCTTTCTGGGGAGAGAGTGATACGTTGTTCAGTGTCTGTGGCTCGCACTGACGAAGTTCATCCAGGTTGACAAGAAAAATCTTCAAACTCCTCATTGCGATATGAATTGGTACGTCTAGTACGTGAAGAAGGTGTATGAGTATTTCTTTGAATACTTCATGGTCTTGAATGGGTTGGTGCACCGCCATGAAGGGTTTGTATGAGTTGACGCATAGTTTCTTGCATGACGGTCTAGCCCTGAGCCAAATTTGTCATTATTCCAGCCAGATCTGGAATATTTGGCGAGCAGATGGATTTGGAGGGCTTCCAACGTTTCGATTGCTTGATTCTGGAATATCAGCCACTTGTGATGGATTATTTTTGATGGAAAACGATATTACCAGTCGTTTTCCACAGACGGCGTCAATCTGTTGATGTAAAAAATTAGATCATATCTAATTATTTAATCACAGATAAATAAATGAGACAAAGAATTTTTAAAGTGGTTCAGCCTTATAAGAATGGCCTATGTCCACTGTTATGGTATTGATGATTGTTTGGTAATTCTCGATTACAAGTTATTTCAAGAAATTTCGGTCCTTCTACAATGAGGATTGTATAATGTATTTATAGCCCTGAGGCTGTAATATGAAAGGGTAATAATGATGTACATATGAAAGGGTAATACATTCAATGCCCCTTAAGCGTATGCGTCTGAATGATAAGCATTTAATGAGCAGTCAAACTGTTGGTTATCCTGCTATTAATGCTTTTTTCGAGGTGCAGCTCGGACCGTCTAAGTTGCTCGGACCGCCTAAGCTTCTCGGTGCTCAAGAGTTCCTCAGAGAGTTCTCATTCCTCGGAGCGTATGGCTTCCTCGGGGAATCAGTGTTCCACATTGTAGTATGGCTCCTCGGAGCATGTGAGTTCCTCGAAAGTGTTTATTGTTGCCAAGTAGATTGCCACGTGTCTTTACTTTATTGAGCCATGTCAGCAGACTAAATTTGGTATCAACAGAATGAATAATAAGATATCCAATGAATAAGAGAAATATAAAATGAATGACAACATGTATAGTATCTCATTTTATTCTCCTCTTTTTATACTATCATGGATGACTTTATTTCCTTCAGTTATTCAATAATTCTTAGAATGATATAAATTATTTGACATCCCTTTTCTTTGGCATTGAGATTTGGCCTCACAATGTGTGGAAAATAAGGTGTGTTACACTAACTGATAAAATCGGTCAAAAGTAAAGAAAAGGGTTTTGCGCACGTTTTTTTTTATTGAAGAACACCATTATTGAACTAAAATGGAGTCAATGAGAAAGTATCAGGATCTGAGATGAGCGGTGAACATGAGAGGCACAAGGAAACATATCATGTGAAGGTATGAAATAACCATTATAATCACTAAATTGAGTAATCGCCTTTATATAAGATTTTATAAGAATGGCATTATCCAGATATTCATTAACTTCATCCTAAAGAATAGGGGCCTCGTAATCTAAAGAATCATATGATCACAATACCAAATGGAAAAGTTCAATTTTTCTTCTTTTTTATGGAGTGTACCACCATAATATCATATATTATGTCCATCAATGCAATAATAGAGCCCTCCCCAATATCATGCTATATAAATGCATTCTTGATGATGCTAAATATCCAAGGTATTCAACCTAGTTCACGTATTTGAAGTAGGCACCAAGGAAGTTTTTCTAAACGAGCTGTTCGTCAAAACTTTTATTGTATCTTTACTTAAGTTACGTGTATTTATCATACATATTGTAAATGATGAGATGTGTTGTAATATTATAAGGTTAATCGATATCTCCGAGGGACCAACTCTGGAACGACTTGGGAGAGCTTCCTTGCTCAATCAAACAACCTCACTTCGTAAATCTGTGAGGGAATTAGTTTGGAGGATTACGAAGAAAGGCAACGTTAAGGCATGGGATTTTAGGAATTAGCATCAAGGAGGAGTGTTAAAATGTGATACTAACTCCTTGAATAGTATAGAATATTCTAGAAAATTTTAGTAATTAAATATAAGTTTATCCATATTAGATAAGTTAGAGCATGCTTTTAATGTATAGAATATTCTAGAATAGTGAGGAAGTATGTAGGCTTCTGGAATGTTCCTATAAAGAGGTGGGAACCTTCTAGAGAATTAATCTACAGCATTGATGTACTTTAATCTCCACTTTCCATTAAGGAGGTGAGATTCCTATAAATAGGTGGGTATGTCATTTGGCCAATCCATCTCAATCAAAGCCAAGCATTGTAATCTATCATCAAGTCTAATACAAAAATTTTCCTTATGTTTCTATATTCCTAAATTCTCCTCAAATAAGTTACCAACTAATTCTCTCCCTCTTTGTTTGCCCGTATCTATTAATTCCAATTTTCTAAACTAAACATTTAACTACATTCCAAACTACCTCCTAAAACTAACATTCTTCCAGGATGGGAGCAGATGCATTCAATGAAGAGGACCATTCATGTTCGATTTTCAGCTCATGATGAAGTACCTGGTTTCGTATAAAAATTGAACTTAGTTTATCGATAGTCCATCAATTTAAGTTATGTTCTTCCTCATTTGTAGGATTCATATATGCTATACTTGTACTGCTAGACGAGATGTAATTTGATATACAATTTTGGGTAGAATTCCGCATATTATTCTAGCAAATCAACTCATCTATACTTGTATCACTTGATGAAGATCTATGTTCAAAGCTTAGGGTTTCATGGAAGGAACTAATAGCACTCCCCTGCCCTTGCAATAGGAATGGCAATGACTTGACTTTCTGTCTAAGAAAATGGGAGTTATCTCCATTTTAGGTTTCAAATTTCAGACTATAAAATCTGACCAAAATTAAAACTCATCTACCAATGCGTGCCAAATCGACCCCTACCCCACCTCAGCCTACACACAGTTTTCACCATCTCGCCAAGCAACCCTCTGCCTACATTCGCATCGCATGTCTTTCTTTGCCTTCTTTTTTGGTATCCCTGTTACTTTATTGTGCAACAAAAAAATAAAAATCTATCAACACAAAACCTCTGTTCCTATATGTGAGTCCTCGTACCTCATAAGCTCTGCATAAATAAAATTAGTAGTATTTTCATCATGAAAGAACCAATAGTGGTATCAGAGCTTTTATAAATCCTTTAAGGCCAAAAATCATTATAAGATTCTCAATGGTTGCAATCTCATAAAATAGCAGCAAGTTCTAGCAATAAAATTTAACTATGCACAAGGGTTAGTGCCAAATTTTAATGGAGACTACTATGTGTAAAATATTGTCTCGATCATTTTGTGGGGCCCAAGTAAGCCAGTGAAGAGTTCTACTCAAAATCATTTACTATTTGGATATGGACGACTGGAATAGGATAATTTGATAGTGCATTTGTGAGGATTTGAGAGCCATTTGTAATCCCTTTGGGATATTTGAATTTAGTGAAATTAATCTTTTGTGGCAGTTGGATTGAGTATTTTATCAAAATACGTTAAATTTGGTGCTCTTTTTTTCTATCCATCTCTTTGTTTATTTTTATGGTTGTTTTTTATGTGGGATAAAAATTTCCCCATAATTATTTGTTGCCATCGCACTTCTACACAACACTATGAATATTGGAGCAACCAAATGCAATCTTTCTTTATTTATCGGGACCCATGGAACCTGATAGATGAAGGTTATGAAGAACCACCAGAAAAAGGGAATCTCATCATCCTAGATAGAGGAAAAACAAAAACAATACAATGAGAATAGAATTAGAGATGCTATAGCCCTACGGGACATTCAAAAAGGGTTAAGAAAATCTATCTTTTCGAAAAAATTTGGAAATACCAAAAGAAAATTAGCATGGGAAATACTTCAAAAAGAATTTTGAGGTAGTTCTAATAATTTCCATAAAGTTGCAAACTTTATGGAGAGACATTGACTGTTTGGAAATGAAATCAAATGATACTGTGAAAATATTCTCTTCAAGAGTGTTTAAAATTGTTAATCAAATACAAAGTTGTGTAAATGCAATTGAAGACAACAACACTGTTAAGAATATTTTAATAATCTATCCCCATAAATATGAATTTGTAGTTGCCACCATACAAGAATATTAAGATACATCTTGTTTATGAACTAGTGGGATCTCTTGAAGAACATAAAAAGGATGAGTTAGTTTATAGATAAAACTTTAAATCAGGCCTTTCAATAAAAAACTAAATGTTTCAGAAAAGGGGGATAAATAAAAAGTCATCTGCCACAAGGAAAACATCCTCAAAGACTTCAAGCCCGAAAAAAGGCATGATAAACTCAATTCATGATTATGTAACAGGAGGAAGAGGCAGAAATTACCAAGGTCCACGAATAGGTAATACTAAATCTGAACCTTGATGTAATATTTACAAGAAAAATTAAAATGCCTTATGTGTGATAAAGATTCGAATAGTTGCACAAATTTCAATCACAAACTTATTTAATTAGAGTCAATTTGTGAATTAAATCAATTCAACCCTTAAACTCAGATAACAAGGTGCGTGCAGTGTCCAACCTTCTTAAATAAAATATGCGACACAAAATTCAGGAAAAATCCCCTCAAGGCAAAACCTCTTTATTTCTCTACAATTGTAAATCGCAACTTACACGGTTATAATGAAATACAGTTTGACACTCGAATACCGGCATACGTCGGTCGATGTCGTCAGCAATAAGTCCACACTCAGTGAATATATATGAACCGCAGTCCAGTCTTCAACCCAGGAACACCGCAGCACTCCCTCATGACACGTAGTCACAAAACTCTGTCTAGACTCACTCCACAATAGCACGCAGCCCTCGGTTGTAGAGATCTCCCCACAAAGTATGAACAGCAGCAAACTATACTTTGGGGTTCCACAAAACAACTCACACAAAAGCAATTGGGATTGGGATTGTGAATTGTAAAACAAAAGTTATGAACCCTCAAATGGTTGGAGAATAGTATAAAAACGTATTCTGTGAAAACGAATTTTCCCCACACGAAAATCACTAGCCTGACACCCTTATTTATAATAAAAATTAAGGCGATGATGTGTCAGCAAAAACCTCTATCGTTCGAACGAGGGATGACGTCGTTCGAGCAAAAGTCCATCTCGTTTGAACAAGATGTGACGTTGTTTGAACGACAATCACTTATCCAAAAAAAACTTTAGTCTTTTAAAAAACTTGAAAACCTCAAACTGTTCACGAGATCAGAAACATTTATCCAAAAAAAAAAATTATGATAAAATGTTTTTGAAAAATCAAAACCATTTAGAAATATTTCAAAAATCATTTTAGCTTTTATAAAAATATCCCGACACTTTAATGTGAAATGTAAATGAAACTTAAACATATTTTACCAAATCCATCCTTGTTGGGCTTGAATGTTAAATTCTTCTTGAAATTCGGATCCATCTCTTGTAGATGCAATCTCATCAATCCTTCGACGACTCGTAGCACTATACAACATACTAAATTATGACGGACAATGTCCTTACAAATCTCCCCCTATGCCTATGCCGGTACAAAATAAAAATATCTGATTTATCAATCTCAAATGACCTATACAAATCTACCCCCCCCCCCTCCCCCCCCATAAACTCAAACGTGGAAAAATAAACTGAACAAGTCTTTAAAAAATTTCAAACGATACTTCAACAATCAACTCTTCAAAAACTCCAAGATTTTCTCATCAAGGTGTGCAATCCAAAAATCTTCAATTGTACCTAGACACATGAGACAAAGCAAAATACATCGTGACATATCGAGTTTGAAATGATATAAAGCATAAACATGAAAGCATAATCAAATCTCCCCTATACATAAATTCCCTCATTAAATCATAATTCATTCTCCCCCTTTTTATTTGGCCGAAATAGACAAGGAAAAGAATAAACCACATAAAGCTAATCGGGGTGTCACGGTAAACCAAGCCAACAAAATATTTTTCAATTTTTCATTTTTTTTAATACAAAAATGCAAAAATGAGGTTACAAAAATCACACATCATGAATTTACACTAAGACAACCAAATCGAGGAAACAGAATGAATGGGTGTGAACACATTCGATAGGAAAATCAACTCAATCATATCATATGTGTAAGATGCATAAGTGTACTCCTAACGAGTGAACATCAAAAATAGTCCTTAGGTGTAGAATTTGTTGAATTTAAATGACATCGTCTTAATCATATCAACAAATCAAAATATAAATGATTTCCACACTAATAACGTCCAAAACTATGTAATATTTTTTCATGACTTTCAAGGACGTGCAAACCGTTGAAAATTCCATCCAAACTACCTCATTAAAAGATAATGCTTTTTACTTTTCTTATGAGGTGATGAAACTAAAACCTATTGGCCCATTTTTGGCACAATTTTCTTTTTATTGCCCTGTTATTTTTTCGGGCGCTTTTAAACCTCATTGGACCCCGAATAATTTTCAATTCCTCATTTTTTAGGTCCATTTAAATGGTGTCTTAATCGCAAAGGATAAATGAGTACCTTTTATATCGCTTCCCCGCTTTTTAAAACAAAATCACACAATCTAACAAACGGTTTATATCATGCACTACTTTTTATCATGTTTTATCGCATTTGGTTCGTTGTATAGACAAACTTGAGATGGAAACACTCAACCAATATGTGATAGACAATCACAAAAGTCAAACAAATCCATGCATGTGTGCAATAAAGGATAAATAGAGTCAATCATGTAGGAAGCAACACTATATCATCTCAAGGACTCCAAACTTTGTAAAGAACATGAATGACACAATATATTGTCTCAAAACACTATCAAATAATGACATGGATATGGCATGAAGTTGTGACTTGGTCATCCTAAAATTTAATTCATATAAGGTGCAAACAAAATACAAAACTCTTTTTGGATTTTTCAATTTTTTGAAAAAAAGAAAATCTTTTTGTATTTTTTGAACACTGTTAAGAAACAACCTAGCAAAACCAAATATTATACCAATATGAAACAGAGGAATGCAAACATATAAATCCAGAAAACCCAATCATGTCATTCAAACGAAACACAAAGTCGTTCAAACGAAAACAGGTGTCGTTAGAAATACAATATCGTGCGATATGTGAGCTCGCTCAAACGAGAACACAGTAATCCTAAAAAATAATGCAGTTTTGTCTAGTGGGAATTTTTTTGAAAAAAAAGTTCCTGGAATGGGCAAATAGATCCAAAACAGTGCTAAAGCAGTACCAAAAATAAGAAAATCTAACAAAGTATAAAACAAATGGTACATACTAGCAATAAGCATAAGATAACATCGTACAAATCAACCTATGCTAGCAAACATGTCTAGACCTCATTTAGTAGGTGCGGTGGAGTTTTCCAAAGACGATGACATCTTTTGAAACAACTCCATCAAATCATGAGAAGTCTTGACCAAAAACTTTACTTGCTCTCGAATATGTGCAAAATCTCTATCATTATGTGCAATCAAAGTATCATGGGTGGGTGCATGTGTACGAACAATTATTGGATCAAAGCATGACACATTACCCAACTTAAAGCAAAACTCCTTAAGGTGTCCTCTCTTTTGTAGTGGGAGCAAACATAAACAGACCTAGGTACACCTCTCTAAAAAACTCTAGGACGTGCTCTCCTAATAGGTATGGGATGCCTAGGTGGGTTGGGTCGAGAGTCATGAGAATCTAAGTCTAAAGTAGGAATTGGCTCGGGTGCAACAAAAGAAGTAGACGCACCGTCATGACTTATTCCTAAACTCTCACCACTGCCCAAAACAGGATTGAGAACAATGTTTCCCACCTTCTTATATGCATTCTCCAAAGTGACTTTAGCCTCCAGGGCGTGCTTAAGATCTGTCTCTAATTGTGATATACGGCCTATAAACTCACTATTTTCCCTATTCAAAGCAATCAGCTGCTCGCTCAAAGAAACCTTCACTTTCTTGCATTGACTTGCTTCTTCTTTAAACTCTCAATCACTCTCTCCAAGTCTTTCACTTTGAGACCCAACTTGTTATTCATTTTTTTGTATTTATGGTCTCGGCATACAAATCTCGAAATGTAATCTGGAGCTCACTCTCATCATCACTAGCGCACTCGCTCTCAGGCTCGCTGGACACACTCAAAACCTCCTCAGGGGTATCACGTGCACAAATGTCCTCATTGTCGTGAGAGAAAATGGGTGTGATCTTATGACTGGATATAAAGGCAACACACATACCATGTCCTAAACCTTTACCGAACTCACCATCCTCATCTACCTCTTCTCCCTCACTATCACTAAAGGTGGTTGGCATGGAAACTTTCTTCCCCTCTCTCCTAAGCCTAGTGGGATACTAAAACGACTTGTGCCCTTTCCCCTCACACTCAAAACATTTCAAATTTTCAAAATTTTCTTCACCATCTTTCTCTTTCTCACCACTTTTTTTGGCCTTGTCTTTCTTTTTGTTTTTCTTTCAAAAATTTTTATTGGAAGAATTTTGTTTCGAAAACTGGAGATTTTTTTTAAAATTCTTTGCAAGCAGGATCATGTCAAAATCAGACTCGTCCTAGGACTCGGACTCACAAAAACTCAAATTTTTTTCTTAGATTGGGCTTTAAGCGCTATCCTTATATCCTTAGGTTTGACAGTGTCGGGAAACAAGTCAATTTCGTACGTCTGTAAGTCTCCTACCAACTCTTCTAATTTCAGACGATTCAAAATTCCTAAGGTATTCAAAATAGTCACTTTGGGGATAAAACATTTAGGCAGTGATCTTAAAATCTTTTTAACCACTCGTGCATCAAGTATAGGCTCGCCAAGATTAAAACTAGTGTTGACAATGTTAGACAAACGTGCATATAAGTCATCAAAACACTCAGTTTCTAGCATGGTGATGGTCTCAAATTGAGTGGTCAAAATTTTAATTTTAGACTCTTTGACCGCATTAGTGCCTTCGTGGGTGAGTTGCAAAATATGCCACACTTCTTTAGACGTGGTGCATGTCATAATACATCGGAACTCATCAGGGGTGATGGGTCCGAAAATTGTACTAAGCCCTTGTGAATTATAAGTGCTCCATCTAAACTCATCCTCAGTCCAGTCTGACACAAGTTTTAAATTCGTGACATTATTTGTGGTGACAGTGGGAGGATTCCACGCTCTTTCACAAATGACCCAAACTATTTTAGCTATTGATTTTAAATGGGATTTCCTTCGGGCTTTTGAGTAAGCATAATTAGACCCATCAAAAATTGGCAACCGGCTATAAAAGTTTTCATATGGAAACATTGCGCCAAACTTTCAAAAATCAGATTTTTCAAAAAAAAATCAATATCATACAATTCGAATAGTTGCGCAAATTCCAATCAAAAACTTATTTAATTAGAGTCAATTTATGAATTAAATCAATTCAGCACTTAAACTCAAATAACAATGTGCGTGCAGTGTCAAACCATTATAAATAAACTATATGACACAAAATTCAGGAAAAATCCCCTCAGGACAAAACCTTTTTACTTCACTATAATTATAAATCGTAACTTACATAGTTACAATGAAATACAGTTTGACACTCGAATACCCGCAGGCGTCGGTCGATGTCGTCAGCAATAAGTCCACACTCGGCAAACCTACATGAACCGCAGTCCAGTCTTCAACCCAGAAACACCGCAACACTCCATAATGACACGCAATCACAAAACTCCATCGATACTCACTCCATAATAGCACGCAGCCCTCGGTTGTAGAGATCTCCCCACAAAGTATGAACAGTAGCAAACTATGCTTTTGGGTTCCACAAAACAACCCACACAAAAGCAATTGGGATTGTGAATTGTAAAACAAAAGTTATGAACCCTCAAATGGTTGGAGAATAGTATAAAAACTTATTCAGTGAAAACTAATTTTTCTCCACACAAAAATCAGTAACCTGAAACCCTTATTTATAATAAAAATCAAGGCGGTGACGTGTCAACAAAAAACTCTGTCGAGCGAAAGTCCGTCTTGTTTGAACGAGATGTGACGTCGTTTGAACGACAGTCACTTATCCAAAATAAACTTTAGTCTTTTAAAAAACTTAACTATTCACGAGATTAGAAACATTTATCCAAAAAAAATTATGATAAAATGTTTTTGAAAAATTAAAACCATATAAAAATATTTCAAAAATCATTTTAACTTTTATAAAAATATCCCAACACTTTTAATGTGAAATGTAAATGAAACTTAAACATATTTTACGAAATTCATCCTTGTTGGGCTTGAATGCTATGGTCTTCTTGAAATTCGGATTCGTCTATTGTAAATGCAATTTCTCAATCCTTCGACAACTCGTAGCGGTATACGACATACTAAATTGTGATGGAAAATGTCCTTATAAAAAATAATCATGAAAGCTAAGATTTCTGGTTCAAGAGTTCTACAAGTTTCAAGAGTGTTAATCATCTTGAAAAAGATTATTAGTACCGGATCAAGATAGGGAAAATTTCTCAGAATATGATGAATTGTCAACTATTTTATTAATATATGAATACTGAACAAGAAGCAAAAGATGTTTGATACCTTCATAGAGGCTGCAACAACTATATGACAGGAAACAAGAACAACTTTATCACTTTGAATGAGTCACTAATCCAAAGTAAATATGGAATAACAACTGTCAAAATGTTAAAGGGAAGAGTATCATTGAAGTACAAGAAAACGGAGGTAACTTAAAACTTATATATGATGTTCTTTGTGATCCTGGTTTAAATAATAAATTAGTAAGTGTGTGACAATGGATATAAAGAGGGTATTGAGTGAAATTCGAAGGAGAAGAATGTTTAATCCTTGATAAGATCAACAACTAGAAAATTGCCAAATTAAGTATGACCACTAAAAAAGACTTTCCCCTCATAATGCCATTGAAAGAAAATTGTGCTTTAAAAGGACAAAATATTAATGAATCCATGATATGGCATTTGCGGTATGGCCATCTGAATTAGAATAGCTTGAAACTACTAGGCAAAAAATATAGCGATTGGGCTTCCAATTATACACATAGAGACTTGTATCTGTGAAGGTTGCATCCATGGGAAAATGCACAAATTTCCTTTTCTAAAAACATCCTGGAGGGAAAAGTCTCACCTTGAGGTTGTACATGCTGATATTTATGGTCCTACTAGGAACCCATCTCTGAATAATAAAAGGTAATTTTTAGTTTTTGTTGATGAATTTACAAGAATGATGTGGGTATTTGTTTTCAGGACGGGTCAGAAGTTGTGTATTGACTTCTTAAGTCCCAAGCTCTTGTAAAAAGTCAAAGTGGACATACATTAAGGCTCTCACGAATGATCATGGAAAGGAGTTCACATTGAATAATTTTATGTAATTTTGCAGCCAACATGGAATAAGGTGGGAGCTAAGTATGCTGAACACTGCAATAGAATGGTGTCACTGAAAGAAAAAATGTGGAGATGGAATGCAACATGCTTAAGTGTAGAAGTTTGCCAAACATTTATTAAGATGAAGCTGTAAATAATTCTATATATATTCTTAATATATCTCATAGTAAAGTAGTAAAAAAGTAGACTATATGAAGAAGCTTGGTACAAGAGCAAGACCCGAGTTGATCACTTAAGAGTTTTGGGTTGCACTGCATACTATTAATCAAAAGGTTGATGCAAATAGAGAAAAGTGAATATTTACTGGATATAGTGATGAATCAAATGGTTATCATTTGTTCAAGCCTGGTTCAAATGAACTGATAATTTCAGGGACACTGTTGATGAAATGAGACTGATGAGTAACTACAAGAACCTCAATTAATCAGAGAAGAAGTGTCACTAGTAATCAGGAAAGAAGAAGACTCAATAAGAAGAGAAGGGGACATCTCCACTCCACCTATGGGCCTAGTTGAGAAAGCTCAATTTCGAGCTCATCTGCTCTCGGGAAGGTACGATCTCTACGAAAAATAAATATACGAAACTTGTGATGTTGCTTATATTTCCTGTGAGCCACGGAGTTATGAGGACGCTACTAAAGAACAAGTTTGGATTAAAACCATGGAGGATGAAATGAGAATGACTGAAAATAACCAAACATGGGAGCTCATAAATAAACTGAAGGAGAAATAAGTGATCAAGCTGAAATGGATCTACAAAATAAAGTATTATAACGACGGATAATTACAAAAAGTGAAGGAAAGACTCATGTCTAAGGGTTACTCACAGAAGCCTGGGGTTTATTTTAAAGAAACTTTTTCTCACCTCACAAGAATGGATACTATAATATTGGTTATTGCATTGGCTGCATAAAAGCAATTTAAATTGTATCAATTAGATGAACAATCAGTTTTTTAAATGTTGAAATTGAAGAAGAGGTTTATTTAGATAAGCCACAAGGCTATGTGTATAATCTTAAAAAATCCTTGTACAACCTTAAACAAGCACCACGTGCATGGAACATCGAAATTTATCTTCACCTTATGTGAAAATTCAATGTTCACGTGAGTTCCATGTAGTATGCCTTTATGTGGATGACTTATTATACATGGGAATGAATGCTAAAAAATGATTAATGACTAAGAAAACAATGATAAAAGATTCGAGATGACTAATCTTGGTCTCACAAGGTATATTCTGGGTATTCGGGTAACACAAGAATCAAGGAAAATTTTCATCTGTTAGAAAAAATAAAAGAAAATTCATTGAAAAAGTTTAATATGTATCAATGTACGCCTTCACAAACACATATGGTTGTTTGTGAAATTTTTTCAAGAAATGACAGAAAGGAGAGAGTTGATAAATTAGTCTTCCGAAGTCTAGTTAGGTCGCTTATTGATGTCAAAAATATTAGGACTGACATTGTTCATTCAATGAGCATTGTATCAAGGCTTATGGACAACTCGAGAAGAACTCAATTTAGTGCAGCGAAGCGTATTATGAGATATGTTCAAGCAATAAAAGGGTTCGGCATCATGCACAAGGCAGAAGAACAAGTAGCTGGCAAATTCACTAAGGCAATGCCAATAGAGGAGCAATTTTAAACTTTTTTGAATTAAAGGGGAGTGTTAGTAATTATTTCAGAGTAAATCTTGAAGTAAGTTTCTAGGAAAAACTAATTTGTCTGATGGGTTTTAAAGAGTCCAGTCAAAGTATAAGTTCAATGTATAAGGTGGAAAAAAATTAATTCATGCATTTATAGAACACTCTATAGACTCTTAAATTTTTTATCATACTTTGTTGTATAATAAGAAATAAAAACCAAGAGACACATGACCTCTACTCCTTTAACAAAGTTTGATAATGTGTGTGTCGTGTCGGTTTTGCATGTTTAATAAAGATGAATGAGTCATGTGTAATGGATTCTTGTCATGTATAATATTCGGATCACTCTTTTTTAAGTGTAAAATCCTTTGATATTTTTTATTGTCGTTTTGTTGTTTTGTTAACGAGTCGTGTAAAGTGTTTTATGACCTATAACTACAAAGATCAATACTTACCTAAATTAAAATACTTATCACCATGAATTGAAATCTAAGCAATAATACAACATATAATCTAGTTGGTGTGGACTGTCACTTGTTCTCTTAGTGTGTTTCATATAAATTACAGTTGTCACCACTTAAACGAAAAGCAATTGAGAGTTGTGATTTTATCAAATACACCCCCACCCCCTTCTTACAGTTTATCACTTATTACAACCTAAATTACTTCACTCCGTATCTGTAACGGGACAGAGAGGCGAGAAAATTGGGGAAACATATTTCTAACTAGTGTAAACAGGCGAAAGCCACTGACACATTTGTGAGAGTGAAAATCTCCACGTAATAATATAGTTAAAAATTAATGGAACTGAAAAGGCTAGGAATAGACAACTTAAGTACCTAGTGATGTAGCACATATAATATTATGTATCGATTCCATATTTGTTCAACTTTTCACATATTCATTATAGAAGCACCAACATAGCACCACTACTTGTCTCCTTGCATAAAACCCAAAACAAAACTTTTACATTATAGAAAATCATTTGGAATGTGTTTGGATATGGATGTCCGGCATTGAAATTTAATTAGAATTGGAATTACTCAGAAACACGATACTTTGGAACTATTGGGAATTCAAGTTAACCTAAGGGTGTGTTTGGCAGACCCGGTTCCAAACATTGGAATTGAGGCCTTAGATTCCAATTCCATTGTTTCTTTCAAAAATTGAGTTTTAAATTTTGATGCAATTCCAAGTCAAAGAATTCCAATTCCATATATGAAATTCCAAAGTTAAGTAAATAATTACAAAACCATATTTTTATGGACTTCATTACACGGACAAATCCACATGAACACACTATACACATAGTTTCATTGTCACACACACACACAAACATTTCACACAATTCCGTGCATAGTGCACACACACACACACACACACACAAACACATAACCCCATACAATTTTAATTTCACATACACTTTCAATAACACACCACAAAACTGAGTGAATGTGAAACTTTGTGTGTTTGTGTTTGTGTGAAGTGTGCTTGCGAACTATGTGTGATACGCTGTGCATTGTGTGTGTGCAGAATGTGTACATTCTGTGTGCGACGGGTGGATGAGTGATCAGTGGATGGAGTGCGGATACATACTTTACTAAGTGAGTCATGCACGTGGAAGATCTAAGAATGAAGAAAACTCAAGAGATAACTAAGAAATTTACAAGATGAAGAATTGTTGCTCTTTCTCTTAAGTCTAATGACCTAAGAGTTGTGACTTATATAAAGGAACCTAAATAAGAGAAATTTCCCAGCTAACAGTAACTTGACCCTAATATTTCGCAGATTTAAAACCGTTCACTTCAGCGAACTCGACACATTCGTTAATTGCGCGTTTCCAAGATAAAGTTGCCAAAAAATCTAGTATAGGTCGCGTCTTGAGAAACGACCTTCACTGGGTACACTGTGAGAAGAAATCTGAGCCACTCTCCACATTAGGTGTGTATGTGCAGTGTGAGAAATTATGCGTATGTGTGTGTCAGTAAAACTGTATGTGTGAAGCTATATGTGTAGTGTCTATGTGAAACTGTGATTTATGTGGTGTGTGGGAGTTTATTTGCAATGTGTATGCATAAAGTGTGTGTAAAACTATATGTGCAGTGTGCATGTATGCACGCGCGTGAAACTATATGAAACTGTGTGCAAAGTGTGTGCAGCTTGCGCGTGCCTACCTGTGTAATCGTGGATTTGGAATTTAATTTTATAACTATTTACTTTTACTATGAATTCAATTTGTGGATTTAGAATTCTTAGAAATATATAACCAAATAGTGGGATTGGAATTCAAAGCCCCAATCTCAATTTTAAAGCCTTGAATAGGGTCTGCTAAATACACCCTAACACCTTGAAGCGACTAATCTTGTTTACAGGAATGGCGGGAAAAAGTAATTTAATTAGTCTAAATTGGGGAACGGATCTATGGGTAATCCAACAAGGAGTCCCTGAGATTAAAGAAAGTGTATTAAGGTTAAAGAATTATGCTTGCACCACTAGTAACCAAAAATCAACATCACTACAACTCCATTTGGTTATATATATGACTTAGGTTCCAATAAGTGTCGAACATGGCATCTAACAACATATATGTTCAACATTTCACAAAATCACAGACACACTTTACCTTTTTTTAACCAGATGTTCCAAACATATAATGTTGAATAAAATATATGTTCAACATTTCTCCTCGGACATTCAATTCTATTCCACTCAAATGCATAAATGTTCCAAATATTTCGAAATTATTTCATAGTGTGACATAGGTTATAACTTTCTGATGTATACCATTTATTGGGTTTATATCAAATTTTAGTATATATAGAATGCATGCTTATACAATTTTCTTAATAATTATGCTATAAAGCTAGAAAGGGGGGAGATGAATTACACCAAGATATGGACAAAAAACTCATAACAGAATCACAACCTTCGATTATGCTGAAAAACAATGACAAAAGGGAATTTCAATTCTCAAATCCATCTCGCATATAAAGATTCCTTTGAAAAACACTGTAAGTGGAAATTAGCCTAAATTCTACAATCATTCGTTTTATTTTTTTATACCTTTAATGAGCTTAACCTCTTGCATATCTTGAACCTTTTTTTTTACCAAAATCCAACTGAAGCACCACTACCTAAAAGCCATGAAAGGTGCAACACTAAATACCCAAAGCTTCAATGAAATTTACATGTAAAAAATGTAAAATACATTATACTTTTATCTCTTCTTGATATTCATACTCATCATATGACTAATTTCTTCACTTTATGGAAATAAAAAAAGGCTATAATGTCAGCATAAACAATTCAAGTAATTATGTGTTGACAATCTAAATGACTGATACACTTGAGTGGGTGCAATATTATCCCAAAAAATGGAAATTTTTAAGAAAGAGTTGTGGGGGAAGTGAGTGAAACCATTGGAGGTATAAATAGTAACTGTCACATTTTTGCAAATCCCAATGGTCATTTCCTTGAGGTGGGATTTAAAAGTTCTAGTCTAGGTCCGGATGGAGAAAATTTTAGCAACAAATGATAGTGAAATATGAAGGACGAAAATAGAATAAATCCGGATCATCTGGGAAGTAGGTATCATGTCTCTAATGAGACCCATTGTACCAAAGGTTTGGATTAAGGTAAAAGGAAGAGTACTGGCCTAAATAGTAGGGGTGGCCGTGGGCCGGGCCTGGGCAGGCCCGGTCGGGCTCGGGCCGGGCTTGAAAAATTAAGTGCTATCCCAAGCCCGCTCGGGCCTCGATCAGGCCTTATTATGTAATCCCAAGCCCACCTAGATTTAAAAGCTCTTTACCCAGGCCCGCCCGATCGGGCCTATTATGTTAATTAAAAGATTTTTTTTTTTAAATTAAAATACCTTTTTTTTTATTTAAAGACCAATTTTTTTAATTAAAAATCTGTTTTAAACTCCATATATTACAAAGTCTATATATAAAATTTCTCACTTTACATGAAAAGACTTGGTATACGTTTTTATATTTATAGAAGTCCCCCCCCCCCCCCACACACATATATATATATATATATATTTCGGGCCTCATCGGGCTTAAGAACTCATGCCCAAGCCCGCCCGAAAAAAAATCGGGCCTATAAAATTTTGCCAAGCCCGCTTTGCGAGCTTATTTACCTTACCCAAGCCCAATTTTTTTATTGGGCGGGTTGGGCGGGCTTGGCGCGCCTCGGGCCTATGGCCACCCCTACTAAATAGAAAGAAAATACAAAAAAAATCATTGCACCTACATAGACATCCTTGCAACTAAACACATAAAGTATGAACCATAAATGGTTTACACACCCACATGAGAAGTTAAGCATAGCCAAGGATGGTAATGCTCTACTAATTAACTCATTAACCACACACTTAACCCCCTTCCACTGTCCACCTATCACACCCCAGTTTAGACAATATCTAGAGTATTGTCCATTTTGTTAAAAATGAAAAAATTGGCATGTTGGTTGGGAAAATGTCAACCAATATGCCAACTCTGGTGATCCATAAGAGACACTCTTGGGGAACTTTAGCATCCATATTAAATGCCGAAAGACTAGTGGATATAAGTAGCCAAAGTAAAATGCATAATTTACCTGAAAATGTCACCCCACCTACCGGGCCCACCTCCATACCTTTTTGTGGTTTCTATGAAAACTTTTATCCAAAGTTATTATAAGGTAATTATTGATGTGAGGTGGGGGTGGGTGGAAGGAAGGAATCAAATGGTTTCCTTGGGAAAAATCTGGAGGCTTAAAATTCCTCAAAACTTCTATTTCATGTTGGTTGGTTTGAAATAAAGAAATTATGACCAGTAGTTAATGCACGACTAGAATAATTTATGATGATGAAAATTATGAGATGTGGAATCACTTTGAGAATGAGAACCACATTTTGCGGATGATGGAATACTCAGATGGTATGGTTAGATGTGATGAGTTGGGATATATATGCAACAAGTATGGTCCTTAATTTCAAGATTGGCTTATAAAAAGATTATGGACATGGTTAAGCCTGCAAATGTACAGTAGTATATTGAGTTAATCTCCACTTTATTGAATCTATTTGGAAAATTAGAAAGATATTTTTTAATATTTTGTCTCGAGGTGTGTCTTGTATGGAGGGTACGACTCCGAATATAGGTGCGTCCGAGGGTCGTGAACTTGTTACTTCATCCGGTACTCTTTGCACGATTGTGGAGGAGGGGTAGGAGAGTTGGAGGGGAGGGAGCTTGCGCAGGACTCTTCTAGCGCCTCTGGGGTTTCGTTAAGGGGGCAGGATAATTTTTGTAGTATGGGGGTCTTGTCCCCTAGGCTCTGGGTGGAGCTTGGGACTTTGTAGGGGGAAGGCTAGGTGCCTGGAGGGATGGATGGTAATAAGGTTAGTGAGAATGAGGAGGAGGAATGGGTTTCTAACGTGATAGGAGGATTTAGAAAATTCCTAGGGATTAATTTTATGGGGAATGAGAAGGGGCACTTACGTTTTTCCGTTACATAGAGAAGAGGATGAGGGAGAGAGTAGAATGGGAAGAGTGGGGGTGAAAATGGGTTTTAATGAAGCTACGACTTATTTCTTGGAATTTATGGGGGTTAAATGACCTCAGTAAAAGAGGGGTGGTTAATGGGGCTGTAGCGAGGTGAAAGCCAGATATTGCCTGCTTATAAGAGACAAAGTCGGAACTTATGGATAGCGAGTTGGCTCGTTATTTATGGGGAGGTCGTAGGGTATAGTGATGTTGTATGGATTCGGAGGGGGCGTCAGGAGGGATTATCATTATGCGGGATAGTAGAGTAATGGAAAAAATTGATGTCCTAGTAGGGAGGTGATCCCTTTCGTGTTTATTAAGGAATATGGAGGATGGTTTCACTTGGAGCTTGTCTGGGGTTTTTGGGCCAGTTGAGGACTCGATTCGTTGGGAGTTGTGGGAGGAATTGGCAGGGGCCAGGAGTGTATGGGGCGTTCCATGGTGCTCGGGGGGGACTACAATATTGTTCATTTCCCCTCGGAAAGGAGAGGTGGGGGGAGGTCGAATTCTTTTATCCGAGATTTCTCAGACTTCATCGATGAGTTGGAGTTGGTTGATCCCCCTTTTGTGGGTGGGGATTTCACTTGGTCCAGTCTTAGGGATGATCCCTCGCTTTCTCAATTGGACCAATTTTTACTTTCTCATGACTAGGAGGAGCATTATTCTGATGTATCTCAATCTTGCTTGCCTCGTGTGACCTCTGACCACTCTCCTATTTTACTGGAGTGTGGAGGGGTTGGAGGGGGGAGGATCCTATTTACATTTGAGAACATGTGGTTAAAGGAGGAGGAGGACTTTGTAGGGAAGGTTCAGTAGTGGTGGAAGGGTTATGAGGTGAAGGGGAATGAGAGCTTCAGACTGGAAACGAAATTGTTTCGCCTCAAGGGGGATATCATTCGATGGAACAGAGACGTGTTTGGCTATGTGGGGGGAGTGATTGAGCAGGCGTTGGAGGAAATTCGGGCCCTCGAAGTTAAAGAAGGGGTGGGTGGTCTGTCGGGGGAGGAAAGACTAGCGATGGTGGAGAAATAAAGGGAGGTGGGGAAGCGTCTGATTCAAAAGGAGGTCAGTTGGAGCCAAAAGTCTAGGGCTCTTTGTCTTGGGGAAGGAGATACAACACTAAATTTTTTCATAAAGCAGATAACTCCCATTGCCGCTTTAACCATATCGGGAAGGTGGTAGTAGGGGGAGTGGAGTTCACCGAGGAGAGGGAGGTTCGTAGGGAGATCAATCAGTTCTACAACAGTTTATATTCAGAGGAGGATCCCTGACGATAGAAGACGGATTTCTTCCAGTTGCGAGCATTTCAGGAGACGAGGTGGTTCAGTTGGAGAGTATGTTCACATAGGAGGAGGTTGTCCAGGTGTTAAGGTCGATACGAGGCGATAAGGCGCCTAGTATGGATGAGTTCACTATGGCATTTTACCACCAGTGTTAGGAGGTTCTCAGGGTGGATTCGATGACTGTTTTCAATGATTTTTATGATAGGGGTTAATTTCTGAGGAGTTTGAATGCCACGTTCATTACTTTGGTTCCCAAGAAGGGAATGCAATAGATGTGAGCGATTTCAGGCCTATTAGTTTGGTCGACAGTGTGTATAAGCTCGTTTCTAAGGTCTTATTAGTTAGACTTAGAAATGTGATTGATCCTCTTATCTCGAAATCTCAGAGTGCATTTGTGGGTGACAGTCAAATCCTTGATGCTGCGCTGGTAGAGAATGAGTGCATCGACTCCAGGTTGAGAGGTGGGGTTCCTGGTATCTTATGCAAGATGGACATTGAGAAGGCTTATGATCATGTGAATTGGGAGTTCCTACTTTATATACTTAGGAGGATGGGGTTTGGATAGCGATGGTGCTGGTGGATGAATAGGTGTATTTCCTCTGTTAGCTTCTCTGTCCTTGTTAATGGGGTGCCTGAAGGGTTCTTCTCGAGTTCGCATGGTCTTCGGCAGGGTGACCCGTTATCCCCTTTCCTATTTATCTTGTTATGGAGGAGTTCTCTCGGATGAGGAGTCATACAATGGAGGGTGGTCTAGTATCGAGTTTTTTGATCAGGAGCTATGCTCCCCACCCTGTAGTGGTATATCATCTTCTCTTTGCGGATGATACTATTATCTTCTATGGGGCGATTGTGGATGAGGTGTGGACTTTGCGATTGTTGATGGCTTGTTTTGAGGCTCTGTCAGGGTTGCGTATCAATGTCTGTAAGAGCGAGATGATTGTCGTTAGTGAGGTGGGCAATGTGGTCCGTCTAGCTAGTGTTCTTGGATGTCAGGTTGGCTCTCTCCTTTCTACTTATATTGGTCTCCCTTTAGGGGATAAGTTTAAGTCTTCTTCGATATGGGACCCAGTCCTTGAGAGGGTCAAGAGGAGGTTAGCTGGTTGGAATAATAGTTACCTGTCCAAAGGTGGTCGGTTGACGCTAATCAAAAGTGTTTTATCTAGCCTTTCGACATATTTTATGTCCGTCCTTCCTTTACCTGGGTCTGTTGGCAAAAGGCTCGATAAGTTGAAGAAGGATTTTTTATGGAGAGGGAATGATGATCAGTTTAAATATTGTTTCGTAAGTTGGGATGAGGTGTGCAGGCCTCTAGGAGAGGGTGGGGTTGGGGTCAGAAGATTGGCCAATTTCAATAAGGCATTATTGGGGAAGTGGTCGTAGCGCTTTAATTGGGAAGGAGACAAATTGTGGAGGAAAGTGGCGGTCGTTAGGTAGGGGGTGGGTCCGTATGGATGGGGTCTTATTATGGGCCTACTTGATCATGTGGTAGGGTGGTGGAGGTTTATTGTACTTGGATAGGGAAGGTTATCTGTGCTCGCTTCCTTCCAGCTCGGGAGTGGGAGTTGTATCAGATTCTGGAAGGATAAATGGGGTGGGGGCTCTTTAGAGGATTTATTCTCGAGGATGATTTGGCTTGGGAGTGACAAAGAGGGATTAGTTGAGGATCATAGGCGGAGGGTTAGAAAGATTGCAGTGTGGGACCCGAAGTTTAGGAGGGGTCTCCGGGATTGGGAATAGGAGGAGGCGGAGGAGTGGCTAAGGCTGGCGTCGGATCCATCGTTGGGAGCAGATGGGTTGAGGTGGTCGTTCTCTCAGGATGGTCTGTTTTCAGTGTAGAGTTATTATATTGAGTTGAGGGGTCATGGGGGGCGTGGGGTGCTTCTTTTCTGTGAAATGCCATTTGGAAGAGTCATGTGCCTCCCAAGGTTGGCTTCTTTGTACGGACTGCTGCCAGGCAGACCATCTTGACTATTGAGGGGCTCCAGAACAGAGGGATGAGGATGGCTATTAGATGTTGGTTATGTAAGAAGGAGGAAGGGACATCTAATCACCTTCTTCTACATTGTTAGGTGACTAGGGGTCTTTGGAATTTATATTTCTCTTTATACTAGATTGTTTGAGTTATGACTCTTTCGATGGGCGATGTGATGGCGGATTGGAGGAGGCCTAGGGGTTGGACTGGCCCGTGGGTGGTATGGATGATGGTCCCTCATTGTATTTTTGGACCATCTGTAAGGAGAGGAACATGAGATGCTTCGAGGGGGTCAAACTCGATTCTTCTCGGATTCGGTACGGTTTTCTGAGCCTTCTTATTACTTGGTATAAGAAAAGGCATGATTTTTTGTTGTCACCCTTTCTTGAGTTTTTAGAGGAGTTCTAAGGCTTTGTCTATTCATTTTTAGGCCTATTTCCTTTGTTTTTTTGCTTTGTATACTTCTAATATACGGATTTTCTCCCCCTTCGGCGGTTTTATTTTATTGATTTATTTACTTATAAAAAAAATAATGTTGATTGTATTATTCACTTTGAGACTATTAAAAGCATAAATTTGGTTAATGATACTTTAAATTCTTTTAAAAGGTATAAGAACCATGTCAGGAGTGATGTTTTGGAACTGTTTATCTAGTATTTTCCTCTCGTAGGTCATATCAAGACCATAAATTCAACATTGATTGCGGATTTTGATTGAAAATACCATGTTGCTAGAAAAAATTGATACATAAAAATTACTGAAATATTTTCAAGGCTTTTACCGAATAAGAGACGATATAGCTCCTTCTCCAATGTATTTTGTTTTAAAATATTAGTATTGCTCCCTAACCATATTATCCCAAAGCATGCAACATAAATGCTTTCCCATAAACATCTTTTCCTTTCTGTTCTAGATGAATTTCACCATAGATATCACCATAATATGCCAGCCACACTTAATAATTTTAGTATTTATTCCCAGCTCCTCAAGAACCCTCTTCCTTAAGAAAGTCTTAGAGGAAATGTGTTTCTTTGGTCTCCATTTTTTCCATAAGCCACAAGTACTATGAATGGTGAGAAAATATATGGAACTCTTAGTACCCATGTCCTCTTATAAGGTAGGAAACCAAAGATGACATACAAATTAGATCTATCCCAACCCCATATTCTATAATTTACCTTCCCCGAATACAAACTGATCTCTTCCACTTAATTGGAATGACCAATCAAGTCATTTACTTCTCTGTGATTTAGATTTATTTTGTAATGATAGGTTTTAAGACGTCACCATGGATGAGTTAAAAGAAGAAAATAAAGCAATGGTGGCTTCTTCCTTAAAGAACATATCGAAAAAAAATCCCCAACCCAAATATCTTCCCACACCAAATTTGAGCCTCGTTCGCAACCTCAAGAGAAATATTATTTAGAAAAGAGAGAAATCCTTCGGAAATAAACTTTTGAGATATCTAAATGAAACTTGTAATCCCATTCCTCCCTTCTCAACCCATACTTGCATTTAGTTATAGAGTACCAGAAAGAAAGGTTCTTCACAATCATTTTCTTTAATTTGGGTCCATTATAATTTTTTTATCAGGAAAACTCCATATCCAATGTCCATTATTGTCCCTGTTTTTTTTTTTATTTCTTTATACTATAGTTTTCTTTCCTGTGTCATTAAGTTGATTAATCAATTGTTCTACGGTATCATAGGTCTGTGATAGATGGATTTTGGAGTTTATGCATCCATATAGATTGCTTGTTGTATATACTTTGATCTTGCATTGTTAGTGGTATTAGACCTTGTCCAAGTGAATACTAAATACTATAACCACATCATATTCCTTAAAAGAGTCTGTAACACCCCGCTAAATTCTGACGTCGGCCGCCACCAAAATTAAGTCGGGCGTTAATAAATTAAATATCATCCTTAGCATGTGACAGATGTGAGAAATATAAATTTAATCCACAAGATAAATATTTTATATCAATCCAAAATATTAGGGACATCCAACTGATTTATCTTCAAAGTGTAATATAAAGTCCGTCACATGAAATCTCCGAATATCTTAATTATTACAATAAATCAAGTCCAACTGAAATCTCTTAAGACAACTTTGGAACCGAAAGGCTCAATAAAATCCAAATATAGTCTCACAATAAAATACGACTGAATAGTAGAATAAATAAATGACTAAAACGATAATATAATTCCGGCTACACTTCTGAAGGATCTCCAAAAATATCTATGCAGCTACTCTAATTTAATTCCTGAAAATATTAGTCAACGCATGTGTCAGAGCCAAAGCCCGGAGCATAAATACCGGCTACTCCTTTCAATTAGGGTCCTTGAACCCAGAAAATAGTTCTATATATATCGACCATAACAATAGAATATTTTAATTAAAAGAAAGTCTATAATCCTAAATAATTAAATTTTCTAAGTACCCCCAAGGTTTAAATGTGCCACACCAATATTATTTTAAATATAACCCAAGCCCCACGATGTTAATATTTTTGAATTAACCAAGATGATTTGTTCTCACTTTATTATTAGGTATGGAGGTCCTCCCGCAGTGGGTGATTTACACCAAAATAGATTAATATTACAACACTTTCTCTTGTCATACTCATCGTCTGACCCGTTTTTATTCAGCGGTCCTCGACATACGACAAGGTTCCACACACACACACATCCCCTTGTCATACTCGCCGTCTGACCCGTTTTTATCATGTGATCCTCGACATATGGCAAGGTTCCATACACGACATGACATAAACTCCCTCTGACCCGGTTAAACTGTCGACCCTAGACACATGATGTCGCTATCAATTTTAATACCAGTTTTAGTCTTGCGGTATTACTTTCTCAAAATTTCTCATACTAGTTATTCACAATAAATATTCCCCACCCTTAATAGCGATGTGAAAATCCTCAAAATATTCCTTAGTCCCAATTAAAAGTTCTTAAAATACAATTTCATCCCATCATTTATAAATGATGATTATAACAATTTACTTCACCTAAAATATCAATCCTAGGTTATCACAACAATGGTAAAAATAGAGAATTTGCCCCCACCCCAATTTATATAACCCGTATAAATTTAAATTAACTAGTCCCATACCTAATTAGCATAAATCGCAACTAAGGCCCACTTATTAGTACCATACCTAACAAGTGTACTATAACAAGAGGTGAAAACCAATTATCTAAAATACCAAAATTCTCAAAATATTCAATATTATAATATTTCATAATTGACATAATCAACAATTTATGATAATATTGTCAACAATACTAAATTTTCAATAATTGATTTTTAATCCAAATATGGGGAAATTAAGAACACGTAATCATTATGATTTTTTCGAATCATTATTAATCGTAAGTTCCATAATTATTATTTATTTCTTAGCACAAGTAATTTAATTATTTTAGGGATTTACATAAACATCCAATTTAAATTACTATGGGGTCATCTACATGTATATGTCCATAATATCATCAACTAAGTAAATACAATCCAACTAACAACAAAATTATAATTATTTGGTATAATTAATTTCTTCAATATATTATGTTCTTAATTTATTCTAGAACACATGAGTTTTAATGGAGGCTATAGTCAAGACATATATCACTAAAGGAAAAGAATAGGATAAACATGCCTGATTTTTCAGATATTGAAATTGACGAGAGATTCGAGTTCTTCTCAAAAAATTGATCGACAAACTCTCTTGCACCACTTTGAAATAATTCTGTTTTGACCTCCAAAAATAAGCTTGAAAAACTGTTTTAATGGTGTTTTGGGTTTTAGAGGTGGAAGATGAAGAGAGAAGGGTTTATTGGCTGCTAAGGGCTTACAAGAGGTGTGTGTGAGGAATCAATACCCGAGCTTCCTTTTTATAGTAAAGTTTGAGAGTTAAAAATATAAATAAAACTTTTTATTTCATCAAAATGACGAACGACTTCTGGCAGATTTCACTATGATAGATCGATCGACACCCAGGCATCGATCGATAGATCAAGTAGGGATTTTGATTCTTCCAGCTTGTTAAATTAAGGGGTTAAACTTTAAACTTTAATTAAAAATTAATTTTAACTCCGAATTAAATTCTGCTTGAAGTTTTATTTCTCTAAAATCGTAACCAATAAAATTTATAAAATTCAAAAAAATATTTTTCTCGAATATTCCATTTTTTATTTAAAAATACTCATTTAAAAATCCGGGTTGTTACATACTTCCCCACTAACAAGAAATTTCATCCTCGAAATTTGACGAAAACCCAACCGCATAAAAAGAAAATAAGGCTCACATATGCCTACCCGTAAAGTGCCAAAAATTGGGGGCCCATACGCCCAATCCAAGTCACAAAAAATTCCACGGTCGAAAATATAGTATTTGTAAGGACATAAATTTCCAATTGAGTCCCTGTATTGATTTTTACTTAATTTCGTGAACAAAACTGTGTTTGTAATATGTCATTGGAAGAATTTTATTTTGTCATGATCCCACTTGGTCTATGACGTATTGAAGAAATTGAAGACGTTGTGGCAAAGCTTCAAAGAAATGATCATGCCGATGTTCATTTGGTGCAAGTTTACTCGTCTTCAAAGTTAATTTCATTTCGAGATCACTCAGGTATGAATGCGTATAATTAATGGTGCTCGAAATTATTTTATAAAAGATAAGGATGTAATTTTTATAAAGAAAAATATTTTTAAATGTCTTAAAAGTGTTTTAATGGTTTAAACTTCGTTTTATGATGATAAGCTCGAAATAGAGTTTGAATAATTTGAATATCTTTGTTGAGAGACGTTTTTATCCGAAAGTCAAAGAAAGTCAAACTTTCACGAGGTCGCTCGAATGACATTGGATCTCGTCCGAACGAGATTCAATGTCGCCCGAACGACACGTTTTTCGAGGCGGCGATTAAATCCTATTTAAACAGTGTTTACATCATAATTTGGCAGGTGTGCTTTCTAGAAAACTGTTTTACAAACTAGAACCTTGTTTGCACATATTTTCTAAGGTTTAAAAGTCTTAAACACATCCTTAGAGTTTGAAAAGATCCGAGTTATCATTCTTATATGTTTACGTGATCTTGCTGCACCAAAGTTGTTTATTCTACACATTGAACACAAAGGGTTTTGCGGTGAAGAAGCGACGTACATTGTGTTCGACATCGTAGACGTATCAAAGCCATATTGGTGGACACCGAGACATACGTGGACGCGTGTGTTGTGGACAAAGATCGTGGAAGACAGAATTTCTGCGTGGGCACTATTGAAGAACGGTTGAAGATCAGAAGGAGCGTCAAGACCCGTGGGGATCAAGTCTTAGTGTAAGGCTAATTTGTCTTTATAAAACCATTATTCATAGTGATTGTTTGTCTTGGGCCGTCCGAGGTTGTTTTTCCGTTTTTGGTTTTTTTCTCGTACATCCGGCGTTGTGAGTATTCTTCACTTTACTTTAATTGCTTTAATCACTAGATGCATGTTTAGGATTAATCAAGATAAAATTGGTCTAAAGTAAGAATTGGGTTTTTCACAACTTGGTTTGGTCCATAATTAATAGTATGATCTTTTTCGGAGTAAAATTGGTTTTGTTTAAAACACACATATTGGGCACTCTACAAATTGGTATCAGAGCTAGAAAACATATTTTATTTGTTTTGTGATCCCGTGTGTTTGTTAATCTCTCATGTGTTTGTTTTCTCTCGATGGATTCTCTAAGCTTTGATGATTTACATCGTTTGAATTTAAAGTTTGCAAAACGTATAGAAGTTTTGGAAAAAGAAAACTCCGATTTTAAAAATAAGATTGAATATTTGCAAACTTTTCAAATTCAAAGAGATGTTTATCGTGAGCATTTTAGTTCCTTGTTTAAAGATTTTAATATATTAAAATTGGGTAAAAAGGAGAGTGATGATAGAGTCCTCATTTTAGAAAAAGAGTTAGAGGATTTGAGAAATTCTAGTGTTTGTGCCATGAGGAAAATAATTCAATTAATGACATTGTGGCACGAGAAAAGGCTCTTAGGGATAAGTTTTCTCACATTGAGGGGGAGCAAGATAACCTTCTAGGGGTAATTGAAAATTTAAAGAAGGAGTCCTGAAAGTTTGAGGAGTCTAATCGTTTGCTTGAGTCAAAAGTTTTGATGTTAAAAAATGATTTAAATGACTCGAGTAGTGATGGTAGCGGCTTATCTTGTTCTAGTGGTTCGATTGTAAAAGCCAAAACCATAGTTTGTTTTAGAGCCTCAACCACATCTAAGGGTATTAGAAAAGGTCAACGTAAAGGTCCCATTCCTCTTTGTGTTTTCACATGCTCGCATTGTGGTAGGAAAGTCCACCTTAGGAGTTTCTGTTTTGATCTTAGAAAAGACCCTAGGAAGATTAAATGTAGTGTCCCATTGGTTCCCAAAACCCGTTTTCTTAGTATACACCTGTTTGGGTAGGAAATCTGTTTTGGAGATGCTAAATGCTTCAATGGTTGATTCTCACATCCATGCACATGATTCATCTCTTGCTATTTCTTATGGATAGTAGCTTGCATGTTTGTCATATGCTAGTTTGCTTCATGATATATTCATTCCTAGTATTATGACATGTTTATCATTTTGTATTATAGTTTTCTTTTATTTAAGTCCTATTTGAAAAATACAAAAATATTTTTTGTTTTTGAGTTTACATGTTTGATGTGGCATATTGGTGTGCTTGGACCCCCCCCCCATCGTTTCATTATCCATGTGGCTAGGACATTTGGTCATTATTATCGATGCTTAGAATGATCTTAACCATTATTTATATGGGGTTTTTTAGAAGTTGATATGCATCTTGATTCGACTTTGTATATATGCCAACATTGCACACATGCACGAGTTTATATGGATATTTGACTTCTCTTGCATATTTGAATTTGGTGAGGCGTTCTTATCTCAATCTTGTCATCTATGCGTAAGTAAACTTAAGGAGAAGTGTGCATGTAATAACCATTTACCGTGAGGATTTAATATTTAAAAATGATGAGTGATTCACGGGAAAGGACTGCGAGAGTTCAAAATTTAACTCGTCCTGAAAGCCACCGTTTACAAGAGCCCAAAAAGAAAAAGCAATATGCTTAGAAAAGGCCAATAAGATTTTCTCTAAGTTGAGAATGCTAGAAATCTCAAAAGAACTTGAAAAAGTATGTTTATATGAGGGCGTTTGGTTGGAGAAAATTGAAACGGGTTTGCACAACTAATCCTAATGTTGAAACATTGCAATTTGACGCTATTGTTTGTAGAATCGTCAAAAATCTGGATTTGTGTGCATGAAGTATGTTTAGTTCATTAAGCTCACACTTTAATTGTCTTATGGCTATGATAAAGTTTGATGATTTATCTCTATCAATTAGAGCTTCTTGATCGTTTCGATGTGTTGGAATTGTGACTCATTTGTTGTAGTTTCACGCCCATTCATTCCATGTCCATGTTTGAGCACATCGGTTCTATGTTTGCATGTAACTCGCAATTTTAGTTTTTATGAGTTTTTGCGTTTTGTGCGAAAAGCTTACTGTTTTAGCACTGTTTTGCATCTGTCAGGCCCTTCCTGGAATTTTTTTTTTGTGGAAATTTTTTCACTAGGCAATACTTTATAATATTTCTGGGAAACTGGGAAATTTTCGCAGGTCGCGCGAAGTCGTTCAAACAACGTCTCATCTCGCGCGAACGACTTTTGTACTTCGTTCGAGCGACTTCCTCATCTCGTTTGAGCGAAGTCCCTGGCTCATTCGAACGACAGGGTGAAAAATGTCTTCTGATTAGTTTGCAGTCCTCTGGCTTAATTTGATATATTTTTGGTACTGCAAGAAGCATTTTTTGGATTAATTGGTTTATATGCAGGTTCTTTTATGTTCAAATTGGTATTTTGCATATAAGACCATTTATCACACTTGATTTGTTTGGTATACTTTTTGTGTGATTCCTTGGTTTACTAGCTACTGATTTATTATTGCTTGATCATATTTAGCTGGTGGTCTAATGTTTATCTAGCTGTTTTCGTTTTTTCAAAATTGGTATCAACTTGATTCTATTTGGTATTATATTCTCATGCTAGATATTTCATATTGGTTTATCTTTACCGGATTGTCTATTCGAGACAAAAAGGGGGAGAGATGTATGTGATGTAGGAGGATATTTGTTGAGCGCTTCTTTATGATATTTGTTTCAAATTGGTATCAAATAATTGCTCACATGTTTCAAATGATTTGTTCGTATTAGAAATATAAATTGCTATCATTTGTTCCTCCATACTTCACTTGGTATGTGTTTGTCTGTTTCATGTGTGTAGGTATGCTTCAGCGATTTAAGATTTCAAGTCTACATCACATTCAGACAATTCATGCTTGCCGGTGCTACATATATTAGTCCATGTCCTGTATTTTTTATTTTGGATATATGGGATGGGATTTAGGCGTCATAGGGCTTGACGGCCCGATTAGGCATTTCACTAGTTTAGTTTTGTCCTGGAATAGTCAAAGGGGGAGATTTGTAAGGACATAAATTTCCAATTGAGTTCCTGTATTGTTTTTGACTTAATTCCGTGAACAAAACTGTGTTTGTAATATGTCATAGGAAGAATTTTATTTTGTCACGATCCCACTTGGTCTATGACGTATTGAAGAAATTGAAGACGTTGCGGCAAAGCTTCAAAGAAATAATCATGCCGATGTTTATTTGGTGCAAGTTTACTCGTCTTCAAAATTAATTTCATTTCGAGATCACTCAGGTATGAATGCGTATAATTAATGGTGCTCGAAATTATTTTATAAAAGATAAGGATGTAATTTTTATAAAGAAAAATATTTTTAAATGTCTTAAAAGTGTTTTAATGGTTTAAACTTCGTTTTATGATGATAAGCTCGAAATAGAGTTTGACTAATTTGAATCTCTTTGTTGAGAGACGTTTTTATCCGGAAGTCAAAGAAAGTCAAACTTTCGCGAGGTCGCTCGAACGACATTGGATCTCGTTCGAACGAGATTCAATGTCGCGCGAACGACATGCTTAAGTCGTTCGAACAACACGTTTTTCGAGGCGGCGATTAAATCCTATTTAAACAGTGTTTACATCATAATTTGGCAGGTGTGCTTTCTAGAAAACTGTTTTACAAACTAGAACCTTGTTTGCACATATTTTCTAAGGTTTAAAAGTCTTAAACACATCCTTAGAGTTTGAAAAGATCCGAGTTATCATTCTTATATGTTTACGTGATCTTGCTGCACCAAAGTTATTTGTTCTACACATTGAACACAAAGGGTTTTACGGTGAAGAAGCGACGGACATCGTGTTCGATATCGTAGACGTATCAAAGCCATATCGATGGACACCGAGACATACAAAGACGCGTGTGTTGTGGACAGAGATCGTGGAAGACAGAATTTCTGCGTGGGCACTATTGAAGAACGGTTGAAGATCAGAAGGAGCATCAAGACCCGTGGGGATCGAGTCTTAGTGTAAGGCTAATCTGTCTTTATAAAACCATTATTCATAGTGATTGTCTGGCTTGGGCCGTCCGAGGTTGTTTTCCCATTTTGGGTTTTTTCCTCGTACATCCGGCGTTGTGAGTATTCTTCACTTTACTTTACTTGCTTTAATCACTAGATGCATGTTTAGGATTAATCAAGATAAAATTGGTTTAAAGTAAGAATTGAGTTTTTCACAACTTGGTTTGGTGCATAATTAAAAGTTGGATCTTTTTCGGAGAAAAATTGGTTTTGTTTAAAACACACATATTGGGCACTCTACAGTGTATATAACCTATATATATATACATAACTAAGAAAAAAATGGCGTACCACGCATTCTCACGAATCATCACCCGATTAAATTTCCAAAAGTCATCTAAACACCGAGGTCCTCAAATTTCCTCATATCACAAACATCAATACTTACAATAATCACAATTTACTCTAGCAATCCCCAAAATAATTCTCATCTCCAAATTACCTCTAACGATACTCGCATAGAGATTACTAATTCTAACCTCAATTATCACAATCATCACAAAAAACTCCAAGTTATCCAAATGCTAACGCATCCTTCTCATCGACATTCCTAACACGTATGCTAGGGTCATTATTTTTATATAAAGTACAAATCAACAAAGGGAATCAAAGATCGGTAACGCGAAAGCTAAACGGACTCATAACCTACGAGACCTAAGACCATGCTCTGATACCATCTGTAACACCCGGCTAAATTCTAACGTCGGCCGCAACCAAAATTAAGCCGGGCATTAATAAATTAAATATCGTCCTTAGCATGTGACAGATGTGAGATATATAAATTTAATCCACAACATAAATATTTGATATCAAACCCAAATATTAGATACATCCAAATTATTTATCTTCAAAGTGTGATATAAAGTTCGTCACATTAAATCTCCGAATATCTTAATTATTACAATAAATCAAGTCCAACTGAAATCTCTTAAGACAACTTTCAACTGAAAGGCACAATAAAATCCAAATATAGTTGTAATAACCCTCTCTTCCGATAGCCCATTTTATCCTTAATTACCACGAGTAGTAATTAGTTATTATCTGATAGATGCTGAGTAAATATTAATTTGTTATGACAAAGTCAATATTTACTAATATGTTGTGTAATTACCTCGTGAGTAGATAAAATGTTCATGTGGTAATTTATTATGTCATAAGGATTTAAAATGACATTTTGGTTTATTATGAAACCGGAAGTAAAATGAGTTATAAAATTCCCAAATGATAATTTGGGTAGTGTAGTTAGTCCCGGTAGGTGTGAGACAGTCAAAATAAGTGCCATATTGTATTCTGGCATTTCGGGCACTTTTGACTGGTTTTAGCTTAAATAGTGTAGTCGCGTATTAGTATATCGCGTATTAGCATATTAAGTTGGGCTTTTTAGACTTAAGCCCCATTTTATTTCCCCACCCCTATTCCCATTCTTCCATTTTACACAATTGAGCCCTAGAGAGAGTAGAGAGAGGAAGAGAACTTGGGAGAAAAAGAGAGATTGGAGCTTGGATTGTTGCCTCCTTCTTCATCAAATCAGATTCTTACCTTGAGGCAAGTAATCTACTTGCAAATTTATGGTTTAAGTAGAATAAATTGCATTGATATTTATGATTTAGAAATGTTAGGGTTTTGGTGGAATTTTGGGTATTTAACCCTTTGAGATTGATTTGGATGATAAACATTACAAATGATAGTAGTTGGGCGTATTTTTGGTGTACTAGTTCCATTAAATAAATTGGGTTTGGCTGGTTTGGGTTTGTTTAGAATTTTGGAGTTCAAGACTCCATAGCCATTCTTGGCATTTTCGCAGGGGCGAACCGATTCGGCCCCTTGGTCGAATCGATTCGCATAGATGCAGAATCCCAGGTCTTAGTACCCGAATCGATTCGGATTAAGACCGAATCGATTCGGCTTATGTAGAATCTCAAGTTTGTTGTCCGAACCGATTCGCTTTCAGAGCGAATCGATTCGCTTGGGCGAACCGATTCGGCCCTTAGGGCGAATCGATTCGGTACCTGCTGTTTTGGGTCATTTTCCTTTTTATATTTTTTATCCTTCTTCTCTAAGTTTAGGACTTAGGAACCTTCTTAATTGAAGTAAACTTAGAGTCCTAGAGTAGCTATGGAGTTTGGTCGTTACCCTGGACTAGAAATGGGTTCATCTGGGGTTTGTTTCGAGGAGGTTTAAAGTAATGCTAAGGCATTACTTCTTTTATTCAAACTCTTAGAAGTTTGGAAGTTAGGTACCCTAACTTGGAGACTAGAAGGGCTTGTCAAGTTATATAGGCCTTGGAGATTTGTAGGATCATAATGATCATTTGGAGAGTTAATCGGGGATTGTAATTTGAGGAATAAATGATAAAATTCGATGGGAATTAGGTTCGCATAAAATGAACCCATAGGTGTTTAAAGATAATAGGTTCAATTTAGAATGAACCCCGTTGTTTAATGATATTAGGTTTAATAAAAAGAACCAATCACATGATTAATGGAAATGGATTTTTGGAAATAAAACGATGATAAATGTAAATGTTAATTTACTGTTACACACCTCTCTAAATGACATCATAAGGGAAGTTCGCTTGTGAGGTGAAGCCCCCTGGCTAATGAATGCAGGGTGGATATAGTCCTAGGCCATGGGAGCGCTTATGGTTGTATATTTTCTGCGGGGGTAGGGAGATTCCGGGTGTGGTCTTGGCTACCACGCAGGCTCATGGCCGCTTCCCGACGTGTTCCGATAGGTGCCCAGGTTGTCTTATGTTAGGCCCTGGAAGATGATGGTCATTTAGGGGCGCGCACAGTGGGGAAACCCGGACGGGCGATCTTAGATATCGTTATATGTATATGAATATAACTATATTTTCATCAAGTTGGACTTGATGGTTGTTAAATGCCATAAAGAGCATAAATATGTGCCAAGAAGAGCACGGGAATAAAATATGTGCCATAAAGAGCACTTGATGTAAATGATATTCCTAATAAGGAATGGAAAGATAAAATGGAAAGTTTTAATATTGTATAGAAATTATAACTTCTTGACTTAACCAAATATATGGTTTTATTCCTAATAAGGAATGTCTGAAGGAAATGGAAATTGTATTAATAAGGAAGGGTTTTTAAATTAAAATGCTTTACCTTCTATCCTTGCTTGTAATTGTAGCTAGCATGTCATGTGATCATCCTCATTATTCATGTATAACTGTTCATATCTATCATGCTTTTTATTCTTCTAGAAATCATATAGAACCCGGCCCTGACCGGTTTACTTTCTTGTTGTATATATATTATTGTATCCGCTCAGGTGCTCCACCGCAAGGACGCCCGTCTTGACTTTTCCAAGTTCCTTGCACCTTCGACGAGCTGTAAGACTTTGCGGGTTATTACAGGATGTTGTATTAGATGCTTTCATTCTTGTTATTCTAGATATGATCGGGTCTTGTCCCTCGGGCGTGTGGCCCAAACAACTGTATTTGATTAATGGTTGTACTATGTAAGACCTTTTATATTGTTGTACGTTGTCTTATGTAGCTGTGGACCGACAGCTTATTCGGCCCATTTGTGTACCTTCGTTTTAGTTATATTATATGTTATCTTTTGGAATTCCACTTGCTCGTTAGACTGGGTTGTTAGTTCAAATTTTCATAACCGCATTTTTAAAATTTTACACTTTTTGGCAACCCGTTTTCTGATTTATTGGGTGGTTTTCCCGTATACTCAGTTTATATTTGTGATGCTGAGAATGATATCCATCCATGATCCCTGTTACGTTTGAGTATCGGGCTGGCCACCCCTTATCTCGGATTGCGGGTTGTCACAGATGGTATCAGAGCATCAGGTTCTAGAATACTAGGATCTGTGTGGACTTGTCTCGTTCTACCGTAGCGTTCTTTGATGCAGAGCCTAATGTTAGGATTTCTTTGATGCTTATGTTTACGATCTTCTGCAAGATAGATTGTTTTAATTAGCATTCTAATACTATTGTTCTTCCATCTCAGATGCAGTCTAAGAGAGGTCGCCCAGCGAGACGTGTTAAGGTCGTAGGGAAGGAAGTAGGTCCTCCACCGCCACTACAAGGGACGGTAAATGTTGCGGATGTAGCAAGCATAGTGGCTGGAGCGGTTCATGCCGCCATGTCCGTAGAGATCCAACAATTGCCATGGGCTCCAGGTATTCAAGCTCCTACGGGACTTACTCCGTGGGAAAGGGTTAGGGAGTCCTTTCTAAGGGGCAATCCCCCGGAATTCGAGGGAGGTGCGGATGTTATTAAAGCCAATCAATGGAAGAAAGACATGCAACGCCACCTTCGAATGATAGACTGCAGTGAGGATAAGAAACAAGTCCTTACCACCTTTAAGCTTGTCGGATCTGCGTTACACTGGTGGGAGACGATGACCACCCCAGAGCAAAGAGACACCATGTCAATCACTGAGTTCTGGACTTTGTTTGATCTTAAGTATTCTCCTCCCGCTGTTCAGAGGGAGATGGAGAGGAAGTTGCTAGATGTAGTGCAAGGGGAGAGGTCTGTGGGGGAGTATGAAGAGGAGTTCATCCGTTTAGCAAATTTTGTACCAGATGAGGTGACTCCGGAAGAGAGGAAGATCTCGAAGTTTATGGGAGGTCTAAACTGGGGAATTCGAAAACACTTATTGGGTAACCCATCTTTCCAGACTTTTGGCGAGGTTATGAATGCAGCCTTGCTCCATTGCCAGGAGCATCGAGTATATATGCAGGGTAGCAAGAAAGCTACTGAGATGAGGCAAGTAAGGAAGCTTGGAGAGTTTATTGCGAGGGGCAATAATAGGCACGAACAAGATGTTTTACATCATGCAGATCGGGGTGGCCCCGGAGGTAGAGGTCGTCCGGGCCGAGGCTTTTCCCAGTTTAGGAATATCGGAGGTCGAGGTCGGGGGGACATGAAGGGACGGTGCTTCCAATGTGGGGAGGCAGTTCATATCAAGAGAGAGTGTCCTCAGATGATTGGGGGTCAGTTTCCTCGGGTTCCGCAACAGCCGTATGTTCTGTTTCCACCTCCGGTACCTATTATGGTTGTTCCTTCGCAGCAGGGGCAACTACAGTATGGACGTGTTTGTCATGATCGGGAGGCTATGTTTCCTCCAGCCCTGTCGGCACCGCCCGTTATTGAGGGTAAGTTTTTCTCAGAGATACGCGAGTTAAATGTTATTCGATGTGGGTGTTACGCGCTCATTTGTTTTACGAGCTTTTCTCAGATTACAGATTTCATAATATCTGCTGAGAGTATTTTCATTAGTATCGAGTTCTATGCGTAATGGTTCGCTCTTTTCTTTTGTTTGTATGTATATAGGAAGTTCTCTTATTAAATTGTGCTTGAGGCCGATTTACTCGTCCTTAACATGGTCGAGTATGATGTGATATTGGTATGTGATTGTTATGCCTTATCTCCACGACCAACAAGTTGAGTGGTAGCGTATAGGAGGGGTTCCTTGTTTGGATTCCGCTTCTGCGGGACGCTCCACGCGCGAACCTTAACGACGTTGGGAGTGGGGATATACCACCTTTCCTTTCTTTTGTTTTATGTATATTACGCTCTATCTCCATGATCAACTAGTTAAGTAGGCATGTGACGGAGGGATTCCTTGTTTGGATTTCGCTTTGCGAGACACTCCGCCGCATGAACACTTAACGATGTTGTGAGTGAAGATATGCTATTCTTCCCTTTTATTTTATTTTGTTTTATTAAATTATGGTCGGAAGTGGGATTGGAAAGTTTAGCTGAAAATCACGTACAAGGGTGATTGATGGCTATTAAAGTGCGACATAGGAGCACTGCACATAGTTCTCTCCTCTGATCGATATGATGGAGACCGAGGTACGAAGTCGAATTGAGACTTCGGGTTATGCCTTTGAATAGAAGGCTATTTATTGAGATGCATATGTTATAGGGTATATAACCCTAGGGTTTCGCGAAGGGTCAGCTTTGGATTGTTAATATTCTTTTGTTAGTTAAATAGTTAGTGTGTAGTTGTAGAATCTTTTGGTCCCGAACATGTGTCTTAGACCTGTACCCCTCGATGACTGACAACGCGAAGTAGTAGTGTAATGGGAGGGTTCCTTGTTTGGATTTCGCTTCGGCGAGACGTCCCACGCACGAAACTGAGCAAATGTCTGAAGTTGAGAAAGGTCTTGGGCACTAGGGATATACTTAGCATTAGGGGTATACGACTTACATAGGGTATAGGTAGATAGACTTTAGGATTGTTTAGACGTAAGGCCTTTTAGTATGGGACGTAAGATTAGAAGGGTTGTTGGGAGTTGACCATGACTAAGCCATGCGTAAACTCATATCAAGGGATTGGTTCCATGTTATATGAAGTGGGAGGATTTCGAAAAGTTGGTGGTTAAGGCCGAAGGAGATGAGGCCTCACGTAATGGAGTGTTACGGAGTCAATGAAAGGGTGAATTGACTCGTACCCCGAGCCACGTGGTTAAGCTCGAAGGTAGATTCCATTAGTAAGTCTCTGCCATGATGGGGAGTGATAATACTGGAGTATCGACCTATTGTAACTGCGCCTCACAAGTTTAAACTTGTAAGGAGTATTATCCCCTATTTATATTGAAGTCCATCTTGAGGGTGGGGTGCGTTCCCTTAAGAAAATTTTGTTCCGAACGAAAGGGACTTAAGTTAAGCAGATATGGAGAAATCACGCGGTTCTAACGTTTCGATGCATCAAGGTAATGACGAATCGTGCCAAGTTATACGTCGCTAGTACTATTGGCTGGGCATGGGAAGGTTGTTGTACTGAATCAAGACTTTCGTTTCTCATTCTTGGCAAGGTTCCAAGAAGCCATGGGAATCGAATTATGGTTAATTACTTCTTATCATTTTCCACAGATGACCAAACCAATAGAATAAACCATATGCCGAGGCATATACTCCTTACCGGCGTGCCTAACTTTAAGAGTAGTTGGGAACAATGCTTTCCACTCGTTCAATTCGCCTATATAGAATTTGTGGTTGGGACGGCGCTTTAGAAGAGGCTTTGTATGGTAGGCTTTTTAGATCTCCCACTTGTTGGTTAGAAGTGCGAGATGACGAGTCTCTCGTATAACCGAGACCGACAAAAGAGCTCATGCAATGCGAGAAGAAGGCATCTGGAGTTGAGGTCATTAGACCAAAGGTTGTGGTGAGTATCGCCTGAGAAGGACGTTATACGTTTCGAGGAGAAAAGGAAAACTTGCACTGCATGACGTTGTACCTTTTCTAGAAATGTCGCGGTGAATTCGGTAAACTATTCACTCGCTTTATCGAAACATTTCGCGGCAAGTTCGTAATTTGTTCCTTGTCTCTCATGCAAGGGAGTACGAGAGATAGGACGGTGCCATTAGGCACATTCCTTTCGAAGTAGGTGCAACTTGACGGTTCTTATTAGATGTAGTCGGTTGCTATCTTAGAGCGTAGAGTTACGTTGGTATCGCCGGTAGTACTTTGGGGATGAGTTCTTTATAGTTAGCTTAGTGTCGAGAAATCGACATCGGGGCGCGAGGATGACTTGCGGGAATAGTATCCGCACTTCTTCTTGAGACGTATATCCGAATTTTGGGGGCAAAATTCCCTTTTAAGGGGGGGAGTATGTAATAACCCTCTCTTCCGATAGCCCATTTTATCCTTAATTACCACGAGTAGTAATTAGTTATTATCTGATAGATGCTGAGTAAATATTAATTTGTTATGACAAAGTCAATATTTACTAATATGTTGTGTAATTACCTCGTGAGTAGATAAAATGTTCATGTGGTAATTTATTATGTCATAAGGATTTAAAATGACGTTTTGGTTTATTATGAAACCGGAAGTAAAATGAGTTATAAAATTCCCAAATGATAATTTGGGTAGTGTAGTTAGTCCCGGTAGGTGTGAGACAGTCAAAATAAGTGCCATATTGTATTCTGGCATTTCGGGCACTTTTGACTGGTTTTAGCTTAAATAGTGTAGTCGCGTATTAGTATATCGCGTATTAGCATATTAAGTTGGGCTTTTTAGACTTAAGCCCCGTTTTATTTCCCCACCCCTATTCCCATTCTTCCATTTTACACAATTGAGCCCTAAAGAGAGTAGAGAGAGGAAGAGAACTTGGGAGAAAAAGAGAGATTGGAGCTTGGATTGTTGCCTCCTTCTTCATCAAATCAGATTCTTACCTTGAGGCAAGTAATCTACTTGCAAATTTATGGTTTAAGTAGAATAAATTGCATTGATATTTATGATTTAGAAATGTTAGGGTTTTGGTGGAATTTTGGGTATTTAACCCTTTGAGATTGATTTGGATGATAAACATTACAAATGATGGTAGTTGGGTGTATTTTTTGTGTACTAGTTCCATTAAATAAATTGGGTTTGGCTGGTTTGGGTTTGTTTAGAATTTTGGAGTTCAAGACTCCATAGCCATTCTTGGCATTTTCGCAGGGGCGAACCGATTCGGCCCCTTGGGCGAATCGATTCGCATAGATGCAGAATCCCAGGTCTTAGTACCCGAATCGATTCGGATTAAGACCGAATCGATTCGGCTTATGCAGAATCTCAAGTTTGTTGTCCGAACCGATTCGCTTTCAGAGCGAATCGATTCGCTTGGGCGAACCGATTCGGCCCTTAGGGCAAATCGATTCGGTACCTGCTGTTTTGGGTCATTTTCCTTTTTATATTTTTTATCCTTCTTCTCTAAGTTTAGGACTTAGGAACCTTCTTAATTGAAGTAAACTTAGAGTCCTAGAGTAGCTATGGAGTTTGGTCGTTACCCTGGACTAGAAATGGGTTCATCTGGGGTTTGTTTCGGGGAGGTTTAAAGTAATGCTAAGGCATTACTTCTTTTATTCAAACTCTTAGAAGTTTGGAAGTTAGGTACCCTAACTTGGAGACTAGAAGGGCTTGTTAAGTTACATAGGCCTTGGAGATTTGTAGGATCATAATGATCATTTGGAGAGTTAATCGGGGATTGTAATTTGAGAAATAAATGATAAAATTCGATGGGAATTAGGTTCGCATAAAATGAACCCATAGGTGTTTAAAGATAATAGGTTCAATTTAGAATGAACCCCGTTGTTTAATGATATTAGGTTTAATAAAAAGAACCAATCACATGATTAATGGAAATGGATTTTTGGAAATAAAACGATGATAAATGTAAATGTTAATTTACTGTTACACACCTCTCTAAATGACATCATAAGGGAAGTTCGCTCGTGAGGTGAATCCCCTTGGCTAATGAATGCAGGGTGGATATAGTCCTAGGCCATGGGAGCGCTTATGGTTGTATATTTTCTGCGGGGGTAGGGAGATTCCGGGTGTGGTCTTGGCTACCACGCAGGCTTATGGCCGCTTCCCGACGTGTTCCGATAGGTGCCCAGGTTGTCTTATGTTAGGCCCTGGAAGATGATGGTCATTTAGGGGCGCGCACAGTGGGGAAACCCGGACGGGCGGTCTTAGATATCGTTATATGTATATGAATATAACTATATTTTCATCAAGTTGGACTTGATGGTTGTTAAATGCCATAAAGAGCATAAATATGTGCCAAGAAGAGCACGGGAATAAAATATGTGCCATAAAGAGCACTTGATGTAAATGATATTCCTAATAAGGAATGGAAAGATAAAATGAGAAGTTTTAATATTGTATAGAAATTATAACTTCTTGACTTAACCAAATATATGGTTTTATTCCTAATAAGGAATGTCTGAAGGAAATGGAAATTGTATTAATAAGGAAAGGTTTTTAAATTAAAATGCTTTACCTTCTATCCTTGCTTGTAATTGTAGCTAGCATGTCATGTGATCATCCTCATTATTCATGTATAACTGTTCATATCTATCATGCTTTTTATTCTACTAGAAATCATATAGAACCCGGCCCTAACCGGTTTACTTTCTTGTTGTATATATATTATTGTATCCGCTCAGGTGCTCCACCGCAAGGACGCCCGTCTTGACTTTTCCAAGTTCCTTGCACCTTCGACGAGCTGTAAGACTTTGCGGGTTATTACGGGATGTTGTATTAGACGCTTTCATTCTTGTTATTCTAGATATGATCGGGTCTTGTCCCTCGGGCGTGTGGCCCAAACAACTGTATTTGATTAATGGTTGTACTATGTAAGACCTTTTATATTGTTGTACGTTGTCTTATGTAGCTGTGGACCGACAGCTTATTCGGCCCATTTGTGTACCTTCGTTTTAGTTATATTATATGTTATCTTTTGGAATTCCACTTGCTCGTCAGACTGGGTTGTTAGTTTAAATTTTCATAACCGCATTTTTAAAATTTTACACTTTTTGGCAACCCGTTTTCTGATTTATTGGGTGGTTTTCCCGTATACTCAGTTTATATTTGTGATGCTGAGAATGATATCCATCCATGATCCCTGTTACGTTTGAGTATCGGGCTGGCCACCCCTTATCTCGGATTGCTGGTTGTCACAATAGTCTTACAATAAAATACGACTGAATAGGAGAAGAAATAAATGACTAAAACGATAATATAATTCCAGCTTCACTTCCGAAGGATCTCCAAAAATATATATGCATCTACTCCAATTTAATTCCTGAAAATATTAGTCAACGGATGTGTCAGAGAGCCAAAGCCCTAAGCATAAATATCGTCTACTCCTTTCAATTAGGGTCCCTGAACCCAAACAATAGTGTTATATATATCGACCATAACAATAGAATATTTTAATTAAAACAAAGTCTACAATCCTAAACAATTAAATTTTCTAAGTACCCCCAAGGTTTAAATGTGTCACACCAATATTATGTTAAATTTAACCCGAGCCCCACGATATTAATATTTTTGAATTAACCAGTATGATTTGTTCTCACTTTATTATTAGGTAGGGTGGTCCTCCCGCCGTGGGTGATTTACACCAAAATAGATTAATATTACCACACTTCCCTTGTCATACTCGCCGTCTGACCTATATTTTTATGCGGTCCTCAACATACGACAAGGTTCCACACACACACATATCCCCTTTTCATACTCGCCGTCTAACCCGTTTTTATCTTGCGATCCTCGACATATGACAAGGTTCCACACACGACACGACATAAACGCCCTCTGACCCGATTAAACTATCGGCCCTGGACACATGATGTCGCCATCAATTTTAATACCATTTTTAGTCTTGCGGTATTAATTTCCCAAAATTTCTCATACTAGTTATTCACAATAAATATTCCCCACCCTTAATAGCGATGTGAAAATCCTCAAATATTCCTTAGTCCCAATTAAAAGTTCCCAAAACACAATTTCATCCCATCATTTATAAATGATGATTATAACAATTTACTTCACCTAAAATATCAATCCTAGGTTATCACAACAACGATGAAAATAGAGAATTTTCCCCCATCCCAATTTATATAACCCGCATAAATATATATTAACTAGTCCCATACCTAATTATCATAAATCACAACTAAGGCCCACTTATTAGTCCCATACCTAACAAGTGTACTATAACAAGGGGTGAAAACTAATTATCTAAAATACCAACGTTCTCGAAATATTCAATATTATAATATTTCATAATTGACATAATCAACAATTTATGATAATATTCTCAACAATACTAAATTTCCAATAATTGATTTTTAATCCAAATACGGGGAAATTAAGAAAACGTAATCATTATGATTTTTTCAAATCATTATTAATCGTAAGTTCCATAATTATTATTTATTTCTTAGAACAAGTAATTTAATTGTTTTAGGGATTTACATAAACATCCAATTTAAATTACTAAGGGGTCCTCTACATGTATATGTCCATAATATCATCAACTAAGTAAATACAATCCAAATAACAACAAAATTATAATTATTTGGTATAACTAATTATTTTTACAAAACAGTCCCATAATTAATTTCTTCAATATATTATGTTCTTAATTTATTCTAGAACATATAAGTTTTAATGGAGGCTATAGTCAAGACATATATCACTAAAGGAAAAGAATAGGATAAATATGCCTGATTTTTCAGATGTTGAAATTGACGGGAGATTCGGGTTCTCCTCGGAAAATTTGATCGAAAAACTCTCTTGCACCACTTTGAAATGATTTTATTTTGACCACCAAAAATAAGCTTGAAAAACTGTTTTAATGGTGTTTTGGGTTTGGGAGGTGGAAGATGAAGAAAGAAGGGTTTGTTGGCTGCTAAGGGCTTGCAAGAGGTGTGTGTGAGGAATCAATACCCGAACTTCCTTTTTATAGTAAAATTTGAGGGTTAAAAATATAAATAAAACTTTTTATTTCATCAAAATGACGAACTGCTTCTAGCAGATTTCACTATGATCGATCAATCAACCGCCAGGCATCGATCGATCGACCAAGCAAGGATTTTGATTCTGCTAGCTTGTTAAATTAAGAGGTTAAACTTTAAACTTTAATTAAAAATTCATTTTAACCCCGAATTAAATTCCGCTTGAAGTTTTATTTCTCTAAAATCATCACCAACATATTTAACCAATAAAATTTATAAAATTCAAAAATTTCTTTTTCTCGAATATTCTAATTTTTATTTAAAAATACTCATTTAAAAATTCGGGTTGTTACAGAGTTCTTCAAATGTAATTGTAGTTACTTTGTGTCTATCTAAAAGTCTACTTGTAACAACTACTTCCAATATAAATAGAGAATGCATTACGGACGTGAGATGCAAAGTATTTACACAAAATAAAATCTATCTTCCATTGGCATTAGAGTATTTTTTAATCACCTAGTCTCTATAAAATTATATGGTCATAATTATCTTCTTTGGCACAACCAATTCATGCCTTTACTACATGTCTATAATGTTAAGGGACTGCAACAATGAGATAAAGAAATAAGTAGAAATAAATAAAATAAACGAGAGAGTGTGATGTGAAAAATAGAATTTTCGTGGCTACCTCGGTCGTGATGAAGTCATTGCCTAAAAAAATCCATGAGTCAAACTTAGTTATTCAATCTGGTCGGAATGAAGAAAAAAGGAAAATATGTGGATGTTTTTGGGTTTCAATAGATTTGGGTTTCATCAGGATGTTGCTTTAGTAACTAATACAAGTTTTGCCCACACATCGATAAGTATGACAAATTCAAACTAAAGTGATTATAGTTTGGGGTGTAAATTATAAAGATGGGTTGGTGTGTGAGCTTAAATTCACTCGTTGCTTTCTTACTCAGTGGAAAAATCGTAATCCCTACTTAAATTCACCCGTTTTTTTAGTAAAAGAGCCCTACTCCACACACACACACACACACACACGTGTGCGTGTGTGTGTGTGTGTGTATGTGTATGTGTGTACATATATATATAAGTATAAATCCTCTTAAACATATATAAGCTTCCAAAACTAACTTTTAGTTCCTTAAAATTTTATCCTAAAAAAATAGCAAGGAATATGTCACAGAATGGAGAAAAAGATTAAAAATATATATATAAAAAATGACCATATAGAAGGTCCAGCCACACCACAAAACACCCTAGTGACTCAAAACACACGGGTAGGGACGGTATTGCTGCCTAAAGGGTGGATATAATGTCCTTGTACCCCGCTATAGCATCCCTCAACCATCTTCTTCCCCGCACAGTTAACAATCAAACCCTGATTTTGTTTACATGTCCCAAATTTAATTTTACACATGAATATATAAAAGTTCAACGGAATTAGGAAGTCCCCAAATCTCCCTTTATCAGGATTCAAACTTCTTCATTTAGTTTCACCATTAATTAGTTTCTTTCATACAAGATAGAAATACCAATAAAAGATCAATCATATTCTAATATATGATCATCATATAATATGGATCTAACAATAGTTTATTACAAAGACTTCCACACGATTTGACTTTTATACCCAAAACAAATTATATTTATGGACCCGTATTAACCCAATACCGAAATATGATTGAACAACATTTAATATCCTATATATGCTTCTAATCCCAAATTAAAATCAAGTACATGAGACATGGTCATGTACCATTCTCTAGTTATAGGCACTCTCTTAAAAAAAAATGGCGATAAAGAGCCTATAGTCGATCAGTGCATTCACGACTCTAATATGTACACTATCACAAACTACACCTTACCATTTGATTGAATTTTTTGCTCTCATTGTCATCCTCGGGGAAGGAAGTCGCCCTCAAGTGAATGAACATAAAAAACGTCACATTTGACAAGTCCTGTTCGTAGCAGTTGATTGAGTGTATCCTTAAAAATAATCATAATTGAATTACATACAATTCATTTAAAAAATATGGAATTGAGGTCAAGGGCATGTTCCTTCCTATATTTGGATTTATAGGACAGTTGTTTTCAGGTTTGTAAATCTAGTCCTTGTGGTACAATAACATTTATTTGTGTGGTTCCTTTAGAGTTAGGGATACACAATACAGGTAATTTCATTTGTTTTAGTTAAAGTGGTATTTATATTTATACCCTTAGTCCTACTTATTTAAAACTCATTCTAAAAATAAACACAGCCCACCTCCACCCCACCCATCGGAATCCTCGTCGGAATGTCAAAATCTTCGCTGGAGACCGCCATTTAAAAATATATATTTTAATTTAGGGGTTTTTGGACAAAGGTCATCATAATTCTCAAAGTGTATAAAAATAGGACACTCCACATAATTTTATAAATTTAACCCATGTACTAAAAATACCATGAAAAAATGTGCCGTTGGCGCGAACCAAAAAATAAACTTCTAACTCTAAAGGGACCACACAAATAAATGTTATTGTACCACAGTGACTAGATTTCTAAACTTGAAAAGCTTTGTCCTAAAAATTCGAATATACGAAAGAACGTTACATTTACCTTAATTATCTATTTAATTTAATTTGACATAAATGAGAATAGGTGGGGGGGGAAATGTAAAAAAGTAAAATAAATAAGTTTTTAGCCTTTTGTCCCCGAACATTGAGGCGGCAAGGCAAGGCAAATCTATTTAGATACACACAAAGGGTTTGAAGCGTCCCCTATAGCAAAAAGAAATGGAAATGGCATCGTCGACGTCAACAGAGGCTGAGAACAAACCTAAACCTAAACCTATTCGGATGCGATCAATAAAGGAGTTGGCAGCTGCTGTCAAGACCCATGAAAACGTTGCTTGCCTTTTCTACGAAACACACAGGGATACTTATACTATGGTACTCAATTCTTCTCACATTAGTGGAAATCTTTAATGTTACATGTATGTGTGTCTATATATATATATATATAATAATGCTTTTGTGCGGACTAGTCCGCATTTTAAGACTGCGGACCGGACATGTCTCGCATAACGGTGCGCCTAGAAATTATCGCCTAAATTATAGGCACACCCTCTCTCTTTTATGGGTTCACCGCCAGGTGACACATGTCTGATCCGCACTCTTAAAATGCGGACTAGTCCGCACAAGAGCAGGAGGACAGTATACATATATATATATATATAACTTTAGAATTGCATCATTAATCTATTCTGCCTCTTAATGCTACTCGTAAAACGTTCACTTTGTTTATGAATATTTCAGCTGTTGGATAAGTACATGGAAGAACTGGCAGACAGACACCCAAATACACATTTTGTGAAAATTTACGGTCCAAAACATCCTAATTTGGGGAAGAAGCTATCAATTCAGAAATACCCCACTATTCTCCTCCTAAAGAATGCCCAGCTAGTTGATCACCTGGTATGTGTTACAACAAACCGATTCCAATATTGTACTGTTTAAATGGGTATTAGCCCATGTTTGTGTGTGTAGAGAGGTTGTGGTTGTGGGATTTCTTTTGTTTATTTGTACACACTATCATGTCTATATATTTCAGGTGGGCTCAGAATTTTTTAGCGCGCATCGAGGAGGAGTCTCGAAGGACGATCTGGAGAGAATAATGTTCAAACGCAAAATAGTCCCTTCGGCTTGTAAGCATATGAAGGACTACGCTGAATATGATAGAATGGTGGAACGCAGAATCAACAGAAACCCGAAGTACAGGGACTAGAGCTACTTGCCAATCTTAGGCGCTATCTGCAATTTCAGATTTACTGTTTTTGTTGGATGCATCGGTTCCTTCATCATTGTCGATTGTAATGATTTCAAGTGTGAAGAGACTGTGAAGAGATGAAGGATTGAGAGACTACTAAGTTCTGTCTTTGTTTCTACCCTTTTTGTCATTTTTTTGGGGGGTAAATAGCTAATTCATATGGTCCTTGTATTGTGGTACTAATATGGGTTGTATGTGTTTTTACAACTATGAATTCATTTTTGTGGTATGAACATGGGTTTGAATTAATAGAATGGTATGTTTTCTTTATGAGACATGTTGGATTGTTGATTAAAAGATACAAATCAGGGAAGATTTTATTTTCAGAGGTAAGTTTGTTAGTCATAACTTATACCTAGCTAGCGGTGGTAATTCATGTTTTTATGTCGGGTCACGGACCGACACGACAAAGTTTTGTTCGACACGAACATGATGCACGATTTTGTATTTTTGTATCTGACACGATGAAGACCCGCATAGAACACGCACAACGAACAAAATTTCATAAATTTTACACTTAGTTAAACATAAATAGATATGATAACTCCAATAAAAATATGATTAAGATGACAAGGCGCAATAACACGAGTCATAATTTTAACACGATACAAGACGACTTCGTGTAAAAAAGACTCGACATGAACACGATGCATCGTGTCAATTTCGGGTCAATTTCATGTCGTTTCATGTTGTTTTTAAACTCGCGACCCCTATTAGCACTGGCAAAAGTTTCAAAGAGCAACTTCTTCACAGGCTTTGGTACTTTTTTCACTTCTACAATTAAGTTTCATGTTTTTCATCGCCCAGAGAAAAATGCAAAAACATGCATGTTTGTTTTTTAAGGCATAAAAGATGGCAGAATAAAACTATTCAACGAAGTTGTAAGTTTGATTTCATTACTATGAATATAGCCCATTTTTCAAATATTACATCGGGCTATCCTCTTGTTTTAAATATTTCACTCGCCTTTCCTCTTGTATCAAAATTTGTACATTGAATGGCCAAAAGTGTGGAGTATGGTTAAATGCACCATGAATTAATTTGGTAGAATTTTGCATGTTTTTGAATTAAAAATATTGAAAAGATTATGGTTGGGGTGTCTTGAATTTAGAATGGAGTAATTTTGAAAACGATCGAAAAGTTTGATAATTTTTTTCTCAAAAAAATTGGTTGACATAATTTTTGAAAATTTTGATTGGAAATCGAAATAATTTCAGAAAATATTGAAAAACGTGGAGTAAAGTATAGTCAAATACACGCTAAAGGATGAATAAAAATACTGAATATAATAGAATGGAGGAACGCAGAATGAAGTAGCATGTAGAGTACTCAAACTTCGGGTGTGAATATATATATATTTTTTTTAGGCACTATATGCAATTTCAGATTTACTTTTTTTGTTGGATGCATCAATTCCTTGATAATTGTCGATGCAATGATTTGAAGTGTGAAAAGAGTGTTCGAGATGACGGGTTGAGAGACTAGTATTCTAGGCTCTGCCTTTGTTTCTATCCTTTTTGTCATCTTTTTTTTAATGAGTAAATGGCTAATTTAGTTGTTCCTAGATTTGTGGTGCTAATATGGGTTGTATGTGTTTTTATGACTATGGATTCAATTCTGTAGTAGCATTAATAGAAATGGTATGTTATCTTCACGAGATACGGTTGGATTGTTGATTAGAAAATATAAACTAGAAAAAGGTTTTATTTTCAAAGGCAAGTTCCCCCTTAGTTATTGTATTGATTTGAACTAGCAAAAGTTTCAAAGGGCAACTTCTTCATACGCTTTGGTACTTTTCTCACTTGCAATTGAGTTTCATGTTTTCCATCTGCCTAGAGCAAAATGGGGACGCATGCTTATTTGTTAGGGGTGCCATTTTGTTAGGTAAAAATAATTAGTTTTTATGTATTGTCATATCATATCTATCTTAATTTGGTTGTATTTGTGTTTAATATAAAATAAGTCCTATTTATATAAATCCTATTTATATAAGTCATTTCCTTAATAGGTTATATTATAACATTTTTTTTCTAATAGGTCCTCTTTATTCATATAGTGAATATTCACTATATGTTTATAAATAGGATCTATTGGACTCAAAATATTTTCTCATGCGGCTTGTTGAAGCAAAAAAAATACGGTAAGACCTATTGAACTACACACTTAGTAAACGAGACTAATTAGTAAAAAACCACTTTGGGTCCATTATTCAGTAATATCAGAAGTTTCCACAAAACTATTCAAGGAAGCTACAAGTTTGATTTCATTATTATTTCAAATATTATATACATCTCTCATCTTGTTCTAAATATTTCATTCACATTTCCTCTTCAATCAAAATTAGTACATTGAATGGCCAAAAGTGTGGAGTAAAGTATAGTTCAATGCGCCTTGAATTAATTTGGTAGAATTTTGTAAAATAAAAATATTGAAAAGTTTATGGTTGGTGTGTCATGAATTCAGAATCGAGTAATTTTGAAAATGATCGAAAAGCTTGAGATTTTTCTCGGGAAAAATTGGATTGACATAATTTCAAAAAATTTGATTGGAAATCGAAATGTTGGACAATTATAACTTAGCCTTTTCTACGAAACACACTAGGATACCTATACCAAGGCAATCAATTCTTCTCACGTCCCATGGAAGGTTACATATATATTTATACATGTATGTGTGTTAGGGGTGATAAATTTATAAATGGCATGAGGACATGGAAATTGACCCAAAATTTACACGATATTTCGTGTTCTTATCGAGTTTTTTTCACACGAAGTCATGTAGTGTTTGTTGGTGTCAAAATTATGAGTCGTGTTATCGTGTCTTGTCACGTTTGTGTCCGGTGTTTTTAACCCAAAGCCCTATCGTGTTCGTGTCAAGATTATGGGTGGTGTTATCGTGTCGGGTTAATTGCGTTTTATTCGGGTTTTAGTGAATGCTTAATTTGGTGTAAAAATTATGAAATCGTGTTATTCGTGTCATTTTGTGTTATATTTGGGTTATGTTCGTGGAATATAAAAAAACACAAAGTCATGCCGATTTTGTATCATAAAACTCTTGTTGTGTTGTGTCGTGTCTTGGCGGCACGTGACCCGACCGAAAAACTTGTTTTTTTGTTTGGGTTTTTGCGTCCTTTACTGTTTAATTTAGTGTAAAAATTTACAAAATCGTGTTAGTCACGTCGTATTGTGTTCTATTTGGGTCATGTTCGTGTCATATTAAAAAACATGAAGTCGTGTCGTGTTCGTATCACAAAACTCTTATCGTGCCGCGTCATGTCTTAGCGGCACATGGCTTGACGAAGAAAACGAATTGACACCCCTAATGTGTGTGTGTGTGTGTGTGTGTGTATAGCTCTTAATCCCTTATTTGGGTAAATAGATCGTTTTTTTGTGAAAACGAGTTTGCAATCTGCCTTTTTAACCATGTTGCTAATTGGTTTTACATCATTCATCTATTCTTCCTCTTAATGCTAATTGTTTAACATTCACTTTGTTTATTAATATTGTTGTTTTAAGTTGGTGGATAAGTTTTTGGAAGAATTGGCATCCAGGCACCCAAATACGTGTTTTTTGAAAATTTGCGGTCCAAAACATCCCAATTTGGGGAGGAATCTAGCAATTTAGAATACCCCACTATTATCCTTCTAAAGAATACCCGATTGGTTCATCACTATGTGTTACAGAGAACCGATTCTAATTTTCTTTTCTCCTTATTTTAAACATTTCTTTTTGCATATTTGTGCACATTATTATATCTATACATTGCATTGTAGGTAGGCTCTGGATTTTGTTAGCGCACATCAACAAGGAGTCTCGTCAGACGATCCAGAGAGAATAATGTTCAAACACAGAATAGTCCCTTCGTTCGTGAACATGAGGATTACACTGAATATTATAGAGTGGAAGAACATGAGGATTACACCGAATATTATTGAATGGAAGAACAAGCAAAGTACCGAGACTTCTAGCGTTAACATTTCTAGAGCTACTTGCCCATTCTTAGGCGCTATCTGCAATTTTGGATTATGACCATCCCACCTATTTATAGGCCTCTCACCTCCTCAATGGGTGGTCGAGATCAAAATAATCAAGGGTTTAGATTAATTTTCCATAAGGTTCTCAATTGTTTTGTTGGATGCATCAATTCCTTGATCATTGTCGATGCAATTATTTGAAGTGTGAAAAGATTGTTTGATGAAAGATTGAGACTACTATTTTAAGTTATGCCTTTATTTCTATCCTTTTTGTTATTTTTTTTTTGTGAATGTCTAATTCAATTAGTCCCGGTATTGTGGTACTAATATGGTTTGTGTGTGTTTTTACAACTATGAGTTCAACTTTGTGGTACTAACATGGGTTTGCATTAATAGAAACGATATGTTTTCTTTACTAGATATGGATGGATTGTTGATTAGAAAATACGAACCACGGATGTTTTTATTTTCAGAGGTAAGTTCCCTGTTAGTTATACCTAGCTAGGGGTGGCAATTCGTGTTTTTGGATCGGGTCACGGGCCGGTGCCACAAGGTTTTTATGGACACGAATACGAACACGGCACGACATGATTTTGTATTTTTTTATCTGATACAAACACGGCCCGCATAGAACACGACATGACTAACACAATTTCATAAATTTTACACTTCATTAAACATAAATAGACATGAGAACTCGAATAAAAACACGATTAACAGGACAAGACATGATAACACGACTCATAATTTTGACACCAACACGGCACAACACGACTTCGGTTCAAAAAGACCCGACATGAACACGACACATCATGTCAATTTTGGGTCAATATCATGTCGTTTCGTGTTTTCGTGTCGTTTCTGAAATTGCGACCCCTATTAGCACTGGAAAAAGTTTCAAAGAGTAACTTCTTCACAGGCTTTGGTACGTTTCTCACTTCTGCAATTAAGTTTCATGTTTTCCATCTCCCAGAGCAAAATGGAAACACATGCCTGTTTGTTTTTAAATGCATGTAAGATATGAAGCTGTAAGTTTGATCTTATTATTACGAAAATATCCCTTTTTTCAAATATTACATCGGGCTATCCTCTTGTTTTAAATATTTCATTCGCCTTTCCTCTTGTGTCAAAATTTGTACATTGAATGGCCAAAAATGTGGAGTATAGTAAAATGCACCTTGAAGTAATTTGGTAGAATTTTGCAAATTTTTGAATTAAAAATATTGAACAATTTATGGTTGGGATTTCATGAATTCAGAGTGGAGTAATTTTGAAAAAGATCGAAAAGCTTGAGAATTTTTTTGGGGAAAAAACTGGATTGACATAATTTCAGAAAATTCTAATTGGAAAGTGTGGAGTAAAGTATAGACAAATGCACGCTAAAAAGATGAATGAAAATACATGAAGTCGTAGGCAAGTTAAATTTGACCAAAAGGTAAATGGTTAGTTAACTATAAATATATCATTTTGGAACATACCCAAAAAAATTATCCAAACACATGATGGTATATCCAACATTTAATTTGTTGGTTTAATGCCTTTATTCACCCTGAAGAGATGAAAAAAATGTACTTTAGTATGATGCCTTCCACTCACACCGAGGGGAACATAAGCCAACAGTTTTGGGAAACCCCTGCATTGCTAGATTACTTTGGTGAAATCACGCGCTAATCTGTACGTGTGAGTGGTTCTGTATATATAATAGATGGACTGAGTTACAAATACGGTTTTGATAAACATAAAATTCAAATGTTTACAAGAGATGTTTATTTCTTCTAATGGATTTCGACACTGCCATTCCAGCTCATGTAACAATCTTGGGGTTGTTATCTTGACTTGGTCTAACACCCTCCCTCAAGTTAAGCATGAATGGACGAATGCTTAACTTGTTGCGCAGTTGATGAACCATTGGGAAACAAGTCCCTTCATGAATGCTAGTTGATCATTAGAGGAAATAAATCGCACATTCAGTTGTTTTCGAGCCACCTGTTTTTGGACAAAATGATAGTCTATTTTAATGTGTTTGGTACGAGCATGAAACACAGGATTAAAAGTAAGATATGTAGCCCCCAAGTTATCGCATTATAATGTTTGAGAGGGGGAGAAAATTCTCATTTCACGCAGAAGAGACTGAATCCAGATTACAGCTGTAGCAATGGCCAAACCACGGTATTCGGCCTTAGTGCTAGAACGAGAGACTTTTTGTTTCTTCCAACCACTCCACGAAATTAAATTTCTACTGAGAAAAATAAATACCCACTAATAGAACGTCGGTCATCGGGGCAGCCTGCCTAGTCCACGTCCGAGTAAGCATGAAGATGCAAGGCAGAGGGGCAGTTATGAACCAATTCACAAGTAACCATGATTTTGAGGTATCTTATGTTGAACAGTAGCACTATGATCCTCTGTTTTGTCATGCATAAATCGGATGACCATTTCAACACTTCTATAGTGTATGGGATCAGAGAATTTGGGGCTGCCTTCTTGGTAAGTTGAGAGTTAGCAGCTAAGGGGGCATTATTGTCTTAATCCCATCAAGATTTATGTGATACAATAAATCAGTAGTATATTTGCGCTGGGACAAAAAGAGACCATCAACAGGTGGAACGACTTCAATACCCAAGAAGTAGTGCAAGTTGCCCCCAAATCTTTAATAGAAAATTTATAGTTTACCTGAACAATTAGTTGATTGATGAATGAGGATCGTACCCCGTACCAATAATATTTTCAACATAAATAATAACATAAATGGTATCATCCGACATGCGCCCAAAGAGAAGGTATGGATCAGCTTTAGAGATCTCAAAAATCAAGGCCTAAAAGATACTTGCAGAGCCTAGAATAGCATGCGTGAGGGGACTAATTTAGGCTATAAAGTGACTTGTGAAGTCGATAAACATGTTTGGGATACAGTGAATCAGCAAACCCCGACAGTTGTTTCATATAGACTTCTTCGGTTAACATTTCATGTAAGAACTCATTTTGGACATCGAGTTGTCGAAGAGGCCATTTATGCATAAGTGCATGAGATAAAATGATGCGATGGTGCAAGGCTTGACAACAAGACTAAATGTATCACCATAGTTAAGGCCTTCTTGTTGATTGAAGCGTTTGGCCAGAAGACAGGCCTTATACCGATGATAGAGCCATTGGCCTTGTGTTTGAGGCAAAATATCCATTTGCATCCTACAATATTCATATGTGGATTCACTGGGACTAGTAACCAAGTTCCATTTCATATGAGGGCATTAAACTCATCATCCATGGCACATCGTCAAATGAGGATTAGAGGAAGCTTGTGTGAAGCACATGGGCTTTGTAAAGTCATCAACCTGAAAAGGATACTCAGTAAATTTTCTTAATATGTTTATGAATCCCATTGCAAGCTCGAGTAATCATATGGTGTTGTGGCCCTTGATCAGGAGTGGAGGTTAGTGGAGGCTGGTCATGGATTGGAATTGTAAGAGTGGGGAATTTATGGAGATAGTGTGGAGAGGGGAAGCAATTGGGTGAGGGGTGGGGATTGGACCAAAGGTGATTGTGAGGATGTTTTAGACCGTGCATGTGAGGGGATATACGGGTCTAAAAAAGGGAAGACTTTCTCCTCTTTTAGTGCACATGCTGAGAGATATAGACCCCGTTGGTAGGAAAATGATAGCACATTTAACCTTTCTGAGTATTACGGTATCCAAGGAAGACACAAAGGAGAGACCTATTAGACAATTTATGAGGGCTATATGGTCTCAAGTATGGCTAGCATAGGCATCCAAACACACGAAGCGAGTGATAATCTAGCTGTGTGTTAAATGGAATATGGTCATTTATTAATTAAAAAACATGCGGTGGTAAAGCTGTCAACCCGACAATATCCCGATGAAGGGGTTCAACTAACCCATTTTGCTACGATGTGTGAGGCCATGAAAATCGGTGAAAAAATCCCTGATTATCTAAGTTTGGGGTAATTTCTTGTATTCATCAGCACATCGGACTGAAAAATTATAATTTTATGTCCCATAAGATTTTTTTTGCTAGACACTAGTAATAGATTAGATTGAACAGCTTTATTAAAATTTCGAATCATTGGATGTCCTAGAAGCTGATGCCAAATTAGAAGAGACATTGAAAGATGACGTGTAATGCCACTATCTGGTATCCATTTGATGTCAATGATTGATCTAGGTGCAACAATATAGGTTGTTGGTGACGGAGAAGATTGGAACTTTTGGTCAAAGTGATACCAACAAGTAAGGGCAACATGATTTTTCAGTCCATATATTTGACGCGGACCACATGCATTCTGTACTATTTGAGGTTTACTTTGGGATCGAGTAGTAATACCGGAGCCATGGTTACAAAGTTAATTACTGGAATTTGGACGAGGCTTATTCAGATTGGAACCAGGTTTTGGCGACATGATGTGCTGTTGAGAATTAAAACAACAGGGGCTACTGGAGCAACGCGGTATGAGCTTCAAGCCTCGTATCAAAGGCAAGTAAATGAGGAAAGAAACCATACATTGTGATGTCAGTCGTTGTACCTGTAAGTGTGGTTAAGATAGCATCATATGCACTATCAAGACCACTAACGATGATGTGTGGAAGATCAGATTCATTAATGGTGTGTCTAGAGGCAGCAAGGTTGTCAGCCAACTGTTTGGCATGAAGAAAATATTGTTGCACAAGGTCTGTAGTTCGCGTCGAAGCTGAATAGTCCAAGCTTGTTATTTGGAGGCATAATTCTTATCAAAAGCCAACCATAAATCATGAAAGGTGCTCAATCACATAACTTGAGCAAGAACGGTATCGGAGAGAGAAGATAACCACCACGTGAGAATAACCTGGTCTTGCTTTTTCCAATGTAAATACGAAGGGTTAACGATGGAATCTGTTGAGGGGGACATGATAATGTTCTGTCAATGTAGTCACAACTGGGGCCCCTCCACCCATAGCCAATTGGTTTTGGGTTGCATGCTTCAATATTTAATAGTATGGTCTGAAAATTTGATGAATTTCTTATATTGTGTTTATCTCCACTTTAAGGAATTTCTTTGGAAAAGTATAATTGCTTTTTCAATATCGGTGATAAGTGAGAAGCGATGGTTTAACATTGATTAGCTGGACTCTTCCCCTTGTAGGTCAAGTAAAAATCAATACTGATGACTGGTGTGATGGTAATTCAGGTCCATGATGAATGATCAAGGTCAAACCATTTCAAGGTTTAACCAATTAGGAATCTGTATATTTCAAATTCTTGCATAAAAACTCCTCCTCCACAGAATTTTCTTTATAAACTCTGTTATTGCGCTCTAACCATATTTTCAGAAAGCATTATGCACATATACTTCTCCATACATTTCTTTTCATTTTGTTGGGGCCAAAGTTCCCCATTGAAATCACCATCATTTCCAAGTCACACTTAGTAATTTCGGTGACTACTTCCAGCTCCCCCAAGCCCCTTGTTCACAAGAAAGCTGCATATGGACAATGAAGAAGCAGATGATGATCCTGTTTTCCCTCATTACGTTTATACAGGGTACATTATTGGCAGGAAAAGCGCCGGGTTGGCAGTTTGGGTTAGTCATGTCATTATCCGGTTTTGTTGTTTTCTGTCTAATTCCTATTTTCAAGTACTAATGGTTATAAAATGAATACAATTAATGAGTTGTGTCACGTGTCTAAGACGTATATTCTTGGTAGGGAATGGTGCAAGTACCCCATGCTAACAGAAAAAATGTTTGTCTAATAGTATGTATTATTTGTTGAAAAAAAAATTCCTTCCAAAAAAATTCATTGCGACATTCTTTATACTTTACGAATAAAAAGTATCACAGCGCTGCAAAATAAACTTATTCAAATTCATATATCAATCTAATATTCCTTAGATTTAAGAATCATATTTTGTTGATTATGCGGGTTCAAAATTGAACCAATAATATTTCAGAGGCTAATAATATTTTATGTAATGATTGGGTTAATTGAATATAAATCTGATTTGTTTTGGTAAAAAGTGTAAAACTTCTTGTCTTAGGCCTATGTGTGCCACACCATTTCAGCAGCTTGATTAAATATTGCACTTGAACACCGACCTGGGGTAACCGACTCCGAAATTGGAATACCTCCTCATGATGTCCACTTCGAAAGTTGAAATGACGGAGTATCGGACATGCGTAGCCAGTTTTTTTCTATGCTGGTCCATTTTACCATTTATGCAATAAATGACATGCAAATAGTCAAATACCTATCCTGAAACTGCAACATAGCCCGTGTGTTTATACTTTCACCCACAAGATGGAGGCGACAAATCCAATAAGCAATCCTTGTTTGTGGAGGACAAAGAGGAGAATGTCAGCCTGGTACAGAATCAATAGTGTATACCAAGTGAAGATGTTGACTCGACCGATATACATTCTAGGTAAGGAGATAATCCCACATGTAGTAAGGAAAGGAGATAATCCCACACGCAGTAAGGGTTTTGTAAACAACCTAAATGAAAGAGGCCCTGTTGTCGTTGCATGAAAGACTTCCTTGGGATGAGGACTGTTTGCCTATGGTTAATCTGTCTCCATGTATCTACTATATAACACTTATGCCTCATATGGGGTGGCTCTCTTCAAAGTCAATGTTCCACAAGACTCAAGGATTGTACTCCCTCCCTGGATTTAAGAAGGATCCCTAGATAAGGAGACCCACTATCTCCTACATTTTTGTTATGTATATGGAACATTTCTATTCTAAGTTCTTTTAAGGTCATTATTGATGATGTGCAAGGAATCAAATGGTTTCATTGGAAAAAATCTGGAGGCTTAAGATTCCTACAAAATTTATCTCTGTTCTTTGGTTGGTTTCCAACGAAAAATTATGACCAATAATAACAATTTAATGATGTGAACCATGTCTCGAGGCTAATGACCTTAAAAGAACTTAGAATAGATGTGCAATCACTTTGAGGATGTGAACCATGTCTCGAGGCTGCTGGAAAGCTCGCAGGTATGGTCAGATATGATGAGTCGCGATATATATGCCGCAGGGAAGTATAAGAGCTGATTATTTTGGTGAAATCACTCACTACTCTGTATGCGTGAGTGGTTTTGTATTTATAATAGATGGAGTGAGTTACAGATATGGTTTCAGATAAACATTAAATTCAAATGTTAACAAGAGATGTTTATCTCTTCTAATGGATTTGGACTCTGCCAGCTCACGTAACAACCTTGGGGTGGTTGTCTGGACTTGGTGTAACACCTTCCCTCAATTTAAGCATTAATGGACGAATGTTTAACTTGTTGCGTAGTTGCTGAAACCATTGGGAAACAAGCCCCTTTGTGAATATGTCAGCTAGTTGATCATCAGATGACATAAATCTCACATCCAGTTGTTTTTGAGCCACTTGTTCTCGGACAAAATGATAATCTATTTTATTGTGTTTGGTACGAGCATGAAACAAGGAATTAGAAGTAAGATATTTAGCGCTCACGTTATCGCACCATAATGGTTAAGAGGTTGTGGAAATACCCAGTTCACGCAGAAGTGACAGAACCCAGATGAATGTTTTAAAAAGCTTGTGATTGGAAAATGCTACGCTATTGGGTCTGCTATTCGGGATATGCCCCTTTTGCGTGCTCCATTGGGCGCTATTGGCCGCAAAAGTGCACAATTGGGCACTATTGCTGCGCGAGATGGGTTTTTTTTCTAAACACACCGACTTAACAAAACGATGTCGTTTTGGTAAGTAAAAAAAGAAAAATGAAAAAAAACCTCAGTTCAGCGTAAACTTTCACAGACCAAATTTGACAGCGCTCATTTCTCTTCTTTATTTTCTCTTCCTAACTTTGACAGGCCCTCATTTCTCTTCCTTCCATTCTTTGACAACCCCAATCTAAATTCTGTCCATAAAAAAAAAACTCATTTAGACAGTTCCGGTATTCAGCAGAGTATCTTTCTCTGGTAAGAATTTGGACATTTCATTTTTTATTTTTTATGTTAGGCATTTTCTTTTTATTTTTTAATGTTTAATAAACACATTTTTTAATGTTTTAAATATGTGCTATTTGTTTAAAACATTAAAAAATGTGTCTTGTTAAACAGTTTTTACATATAAACAGTTTTTTTTTTTGCATTTTTTTTGTTGTACAAAAATAGTTTTTTGAATGTTTTTATATTTCTAATAAAAACATTAAAAAAAGTGTTTTTTTATATATTAGAAATATAAAAACATTCAAAAAACTGTTTTTTTACAACAAAAAAAATTTGTTTTTTTGCTTAAGGAAAAAAACGGAAAAAAAAACCATTTTTTACAACTTTATTTTTCAGGTAAGATTAATAAAAAAAGTTATTCAAATTTTTTTTTTGTTTTTATTTAAAAACTGTTTTTTTACAACTTTATTTTTTTGTAAAGAATTAAAAAAAAGTTACTGAAAACTATTTATATTTAAATAAAAGTGTAACAAAACACGGTTTTTTAGACTTTTTCAAAAAATAGTATATATTTAATTCTTTTTTAACAGTTTATATAGAAGGGATTTTAGATGGCGGGAAAAAAAAATTCCTGCTTGAACCAAACAATGGAAAGGAATTTTGAAGATTCCAGGAACTTAGAATTCCTGGAATTATGAATTCCCATTCCCTTTCCAAACCTCGAACCAAACGAGCCCTAAGGGTGTCTTTGGTAACCCCAGTTCCAAGCATTGGAATTGGAATAGGAGCCTTAAATTCCAATTCCATTGTTTGCTTTGAAAAATTTGAAGTTGAAATTGTCATGGAATTCCATGTCAAAGAATGACAATTCCATAAATTGAATTCCAAAGTAAAAGTACATAATTACAAAATCTTATTTTTATGGAATTGATTACACAGACAAATTAATGCAGACAAATACACTCCACATAGTCACACACTGCACCTACTGACTAACAGTTTCAAATACACAGTCTCACACACTCACACACACACACTGCACACCAAGTTTCACACAGGCACGAACACTGCACGCACATTGTATCACCACACTCATATATTGCAGATAGAGTTTCACACACATTGCTTCAGACAGTGCACACACACACCCAGAAACTATTCACACAGCTCTACACACAGTGCACAGAGTTTCACACATACATAAACATTTCCCACAGTTCCACGCACAGTGCACAGTGCGCATACACACACACACACTTCACACAACCCCACACAATTTCAGTTAAAACTGATAGAATGGGAAACTGCGTGCGTTTGTGTCACATGCGGATTTAGGAGGTGGGGCTGACTGATGTATCCCAGGTCAAGTTTTGTGTGCACAATGCGTTTGTGTCACAAGTTTTGTGCGTATGTGCAAAAGCTCAGCCCAGGCTTTATAAATAAATAACAAGCTTCGCCCAGCCTAATTGTCCAACCCACTAGATTATTAAAAGAAAAAAAAAAAGAAAAAAGTCGGATTAAGCTTCAAGTTCCGAACCCAAACATTTAGACCTAATTTCACTCTTTATTTCCTTGACCTAAAATTAACATGTGCGCCTCACTCTTGTTTTCTTACAAAGTAAAAAATGGTAACTCTCCATCGTTCATTCACAATTCATTCTCATTTAGGTAAATAGCTGATATCCTTGTACCGCATTTTTTCTCTTTCTCTGATTATATTTTGTGGCTACTAATTAGAATTATTTGTAGATATAATAAAATTATAACTATTATTATAGTAGTAACATTTTTCTAGGCCCCTTTTTGAAAGTTGTTTGAAAGAAAATTTATTACACTATAATAAGATGTATGGAATGTGATACTAATTTTATGAATGATTATTTTAAATCAGTTTATATTCTTTACAAATAAATTTATATTTTAATATTTTAATTTTGCATTGATGAGTCTGATAGGGTTCAATTTGGGGGATTTTAAATCCTGTGAAACCTTTGTGGAGTCAATAATTGGGTATTTGCCAATGTGAGTACATATAATTGGTGAATATTTGTGTAAGACTACATATAATTGGTGAATATTTGTGTATATATGTTGAATTCTAATATGTATAATTTTAGTGCAACACACAAAATCGACACATTTGGTGCAATATACTAACGTCTCTCACCCGCATTGGCTTGTATCCAGCATCCGTTGTTTTTTGGACCCACACAAGCCAATGCGGGTGAGACACGTCGGCGTGTCGCCCCGAATGTGTCGATTTTGTGTGTCGGTGTAGAAGGACCCTTCTAATATTGATGGAAATTCTGTTTTCAGATATTTTTTTATAAGAGTCTTGGTTAAGAGTAAGCCCACCGAAAAAATCTTTGCTCCGCCTTTGGTTTGTGTTCAATGTTTATAGAGTTTGCGTGTGAACTGTGTGTGTGTGTGTGTGTGTGTGTGTGAAACTTTGTGTAAATTGTGTGCACACAATGTATAGTAGGGGGTTGTGTGAGTGGGCAGTGGGTGTGTATGTGAAACTGTGAGTGTACTGTGTGAAACTCTCTATGCAATGTGTCTTAGTGAAACTGTGTGCGTGTGTGTGTGTGAAGCTATATGTGCTGTGTGTATGTGAAACTGTGTTTGTGAACGTCTATGTGCAACGTGTGTGTGAAATTATAAGTGTTGTGTATGCGAAATTATATGAAGCTGTGTGCAGTGTGTAAAGCTCTAAATGCAATCTGTGTATGTGTGTATGACTTTGTAATCCATTCCATAAAATTATGTTTTTGTAATTACTTTATTCACCTTGTGTAGATAAAAACAGTTCCATTTAGTATGATGCCTCCTGCAACTCCTGGTTTTCAGCCCCTCTTTTATCAACAGTTCTGAGAAACGGTTAACTCCTGCATTGATAAATCAAACAACATTGTTTCATCTTTTGATTTTTCCCTCCCATTTTAACTTGATTCATGTGAATTTAAGTCATGAGACTATCACCGAATGGAGTCTCATCAACTTTTCTAATGTGTCTCTCAGGATTATTTCAAAGGTCAGAATGAACCAATTGAGGCCCTTACATAGTTGTATCATTAGCACGTCTCAGTCTAGATTTATCCACGGTAGGAATACCACTAATATTTTCAAAATAATTTAAGAAATCATTAATAATCCTGTAGGGTACGAAGGGAGAAACAGGGGGCCCTGTGATGAATTCGAATGGTACTTTCTCCAGAAGTTCAAGACTTTCAATATGAACGAGTATTGGATTAACATGATTATGAGTTGTGCCACAGATTGTTCCATGACAATCAACTAGAATGGTACCCCCATCTGAGCATAATCCTGAATGGGGCCTTAGACAAAGAGACCCCTTTCCTCTTTACCTTTTTGTGACCAGTATGGAAATTTCGTCTAAAATGATCAGTGAGAGAGTGGGTAGAAAATGATGGCAAGGATATAGGTCTGGTACTAAAGGCCATTCTATCAAGAAAAGTTGGATATAATTTTTTGTTGATGACCTTATTTTGTTTGCTAGGGCCTCCCAGGTTAACTATTCTATTATTATGGAGGTGTTTGATGAGTTTTTTCTATCTCCAGGCTTAAAGTCATGTGGATTGCTAATTTCATTTCTCTTAAAATACAAATCTTGTTTATGACTTTTATATTTTTAGGGGTATGAATGTTCAGGCTTCAAGGCTTTTAGAGTTGATGAGGGCTTTATCATTTTGCTAATGTTCAGATATAGATTTGTAATTATGTTACACATCTTCAAATACTTTTAAGATGTACAAGGAACCTGATGGTAAAGCTAGAACTATTGATGTTTCAAATATGATGTGAAGACATTTTTTCAATGATATATTTTATCATTTCATTTATTTTCTAACAAGTGTCTGTGATGGCTAATTTGGATTTTACAGTTGGGGATATCAATGTCTGCACTATTTTTGTTTTTGGACAGATCTGCACTGTTCAATATATCAAAAGAAACTAATTAATCATGAGTTAAGAGATAAGTTGTCATAAAACAAAATATTGAAAATCTGAAGTTGGTAATTCAATCTTGTAATTGAAAATAGGGGGAAACACATTTCTAACTAATGCAAGTTGGGGAACAGATCTACAGGGAATCTAACCAGGAGTCCATGAGATAATAATGTATAGAGAGGGAAACAACTAAGCCTGCACCACTAGTAGTCAAACTTCAAAATCACTAGAACTTGATGGGATAATATATATGACTCAGTATGACATTTGGATGACAATATATGACTTTGGTGCCCAAAAGTGTAGCATACAGCCTCTTATACATTGATTTCTTCAATTTACAGAATATAACATTTCACAAAATCGGAGAAAACTTCTACATTTTTGGAAAAAAATATCATTTTTTTTCCAGGCACACGCTACAACTTCTTTTGCACAGAATTCTTTAGTGAGTTTAGCAGTTTTTGTATATTTCTCTCTTCGAACATTTGCTTCGCTTTCTCTAAAATGCATACATTTGAGAGTCTATCCGGGTATTTACTCCATGAGATGAAAAAAAATCAAAGAGCCTCCTCATAGCACTACTTCTCAGAGAGAGTTATTGGTTAACAAAGCAGTCTTTAGTTCATTTTTCAAGGGTAAGATTAGTGGAATTTTCACAAGTAAACTACTTGGTCATCCCCCTCAAAGGTACAAAATCCTATCATGAACCTTGTGAAATTCAAGATTTTATGTAGATGAATTGACCTCTGGACAGATCTACTCTAATAGCTACTGAACTACTGAATTTGAATTCAGACAACTCCGATTTACAACATTTCCAAATTATTTGATAGGTTGACATAGTTAAAATCCTTTATACCAAATTTTAGTATTCATACTTATGCATGTTTTCCTAATAATTGTGATGCAAAGTTAAAAAAAAGGGGAGATCATTTACACCACGATATGGGTGAAAAACTAAGAAAGAACAGAGCCTAAGAACATGTAGAAATACAGTATTAGGATGAAGGTCATTTCTCTCCATTACACATATATAAAGTGTTCTTCAAAATAGTACAGGGCCAATATCAACCTTATTTTAATAGATATTCATTTTTTTATTTTAGAAGTATTAATTACTATACTTCTCTAATACATCACTGAGGGAAGGAAGATAACCTCTTGCAAATGTAGCAGTTTAATGAAAAGCCAAGTGAAGTCCTACCACCCAAGAACCACGAACTGCTAAATAGACAAAACTCAAATGACATTTACTCGTTAACAATGTAAAGCACTCTCTCTGTCCCAAATTAATAATCCCTATTTCAAAACAACATATTTTAAGGACACACTCAATAAAGGGTCAAGGTCAAGACTTGTTTCACAATAATGAAATTTTCGTCACTGGACTCTTAATTTGGGGCATCTAGTACTCTTAATTTGGGGGGAGGGCGTACATTGAAATATTTACTCATTTTGATATCCATACCCCATATGTCAAATTTCAAATCCCATGCGGTGGACTCTTTGGTGGTGTCAGTGATCAAACAAACTAACTTATATGCTGTTACTTGAGGTGGTGCTAGAGAGGTAAATTTGGAGTCCCATACACAATGGTCGTGTGGTGTCGGGTTTATGTGCTTAAAGGTAGTGTATGGGTCATGTATAATGGGTTACTGTCGTGCATGTTCGGGTCCATATCACTCTTATTTTTAAATGTATTTAGCAGCTCGACTAGTTAATAAGAATCAGATAAATATGAACTCAAGCACGTTATATGATGTTGATCGTGTCATGTTCAGGTTGTGTTAATAGGCAGTGTTAAGATTTTTCATATCTACCCAAAACCACAACATAGCTCGAACATGCCTAAACCCTAAACTTTAGGTGAGAAAAAAAATCAATCATTTTATCCATCACAATAAACCTGTTTGTTGAGGACAAAGATGGGGATGGAAATTTAGTTAAGATTGGATGGAGTGCATATCAAGTGAAGATGCTTATTAAACCAGTTTGGAGTTCAAAATTGTTGACCCACCTTAAGAGAGGTTTATGGTGACCCTCACTCTATTGTTAAAATGTTCAAAACTATAGGAGCTAGGATTACCATGACCCTCTTTGAGGAGGGTCCACAAATTTAAACTCGTAAGTTTGCTTGCTAGTAGAGGATATAACCGCATACATAATGACGGTATTGACAACCTCAAACGGAGAAAATCTTTGTAGTCAGTGCTGACCACTAAGTTTTCTGAGACAAATTCTTTTGATTTGGCTAACCAGGGATGTTCTGGTCCACGGATCATTGGTTCAAAAATCCGAGGAGGCTTGGCTAACACTACGGTGAGTTGTTTAGGTTCATAGCTAGTTGGTTTTCTTAACCCAATTTTGGGGATGTGATAAACAATAACTGGGATGATAATCATGATCTCAATATCAATATTGATAATTTTACCCAGATAACTATGGTCAACAGAAATGTTTCTAGAAATATATTTTATAACAAAATTAGGCTCTTAGCTAGATCACAAACCATTGTTTCATCTTCAGTTATTAACCAACCATCTTAACTTTGATCCTAAACTGGACAGTAGTGAATCTATCATCCAATTTAGAATGAGGTCCTTACATGGTGGAATCATTAGACTATATCAGTCTAGCATCATAACAGGGAGGAAAACAACTGATAATGTTGTCACAAACCATGAAATCCTTTGTAGCGTGGAGGGTTTGAAGGGCAAAATGGGGTCCTTATGTTTAAAATTGACCTCGAGAACTTCTATGATGAGAGTGATAAGAGTCAAATGGTAATTCCTCTTAAAGTTATCAAGACTTTTGATATGAATGAGGATTGGAGTAAGTCATATGATAATAGCCACAGTTTGTTCCACCGTAATCCTCTGGAATGGTTCTGCCCTTGTGGGCTATAAACCATAAATGAGACTTAGCAGGGAGAACCCCTGTCTGCCTACCTTTATGTGATGTATATGGAATATTATTCTAACATGATTTGTGAGAGACTGATAAAGCATAATGGGAAGGTTTGAGGATTTACCTTAAAGGCCTTTTTATCTAGCATCTAATTTTTTTCGATCACCTTGTTTTCCTCTCTAATGCTCTCTCTAGATAATTATTTAGTTATTATGGTGGTACTTGGTGAGTTTTGTGTTATTTATATGCTTGAAATCAATATACTTCTGAGTCTAAATTGTATGTTTCACCTAATATCCATAGAAGTGATACGTTTGCATTGACTTCCTCCATTGGGATGTGCCTCATTGACGATCTAGGAACTTAATTTGATGTCTATTGTCACGCCCATAACTTAGTGTAAGTTAGGGTCTGCCACCCTAACATTAACACAAGTTATTGGCGTGACAACTATGTTCATGGTGGAGTTAGTTCCCTATATAATAAAGATGTGAAGTGGTTCTAAAATTGTGCTTAATAAATTGTGAAGTGGTTTACTGAGGATGGGAAGGACGTTTCTCGTTATAGAAATTGGTGGTGCGGTAAAAGTATTCTCCCTCCATATCCTGAGCTGGAGGACCACGAGACGAGAGCTTGACTACGAACTCTATTGTAGGTACCAATGGGATTTACAATAGTAGTGCCTCTTTACATATATCTTGAGAGTGAATGTTTAGTGGAGATTACTAATACCCTTCTTCCCCATCATGTCCTTGCCAGATATTGCCTCTTTTGGACACTTAAATCTAATGGGAGTATATCCAAAGTCCATATAACAAAATTATTGATGTGGTGAAAGGAACCAAATAGTCCCAGAAATAGATCTACGACGAGTATAACCAGGAGTCCAGGAGATATTAGGACATAAGGATGCCTGCAGCACTGGTAACCAAATTTCAAAATCACTAGAACTTCATGTGATAACATACACTCAGTATAATGTTTGGATGACGGTACATGACTGAGGTGCCCAAAAGTGTAGCATGTGACATCCTATGTGAAATTAGGCTAGCTTCTTGTCTCCAAGTCTCATTCTAAAGAGTCGCTCAGGGATTTACTTTCAAGAATTTCAAGAGAAAATTTCATGTTATTTTGGAAAAATCCCCATGCATCAGTAGAGGAGCACAAATTGGGGATTTTTGGCAAAGGCGTTTACTCTTTCATTATTTGTGAAAGGCCTGACTGGTGTTTTATCACAATTTAAAAAAATGTTACCCAAACATGGTTTATGAAGTTTATTCTTCTGTGAATGCTTTCATCAGTTGACTACCTGTATGAGCAGAAAGACTATCCTTCTTTCAACGAAGTGATGTCCACACTTAATGATTGTCCAACAAAACACGCCATTTCATTTGAGAACGCATTTCTGTTGATAGCATGTACTTAGTGGATCTAATCTATGATATTACGGTGGTCCATGCCAAAAAATTAGAATAAGAATCAAACTTTGCCCTTTGGTCATACAGTCTCAATAAATTGTATGGTACAACAGTTATGAATATGTGTAAAAGAAATTTACTATTCATTCAACATACCAAAAAAATGGTGCATGAGTTGAGGAAGAAAAAAGAAGTTCTATCTAGAATTTTTTATACAAACATGGATGAATATAAATTGTTTTATATTCCAGATTGTCCTGTTATATACTTTCTTAGTTTGAACCAATTTGTTTATCCAACAGATACTATACTATAGCTCAATAGTTTTTTTAGCTTATGAAAAGTAATTCAACAGTTTCTATGAATATCCCATGGCCTGGGTCACTTATAATCCCACTCATTGGCCTACACAGTTCATTTTAAAGAATAAAATTGAAGGCTGCACCACGTGAATAAGATTTGTGCACACAACAAAGTCTAGGCGAGGAAATGTGTTGTACAACTCAAATTTGTTATACAAACCCAAAATAAATTTCTTAGTAAGTTTGAATGACAGTTATTTGGAGTTTGTATGATAATTTGAGTTGTATAACATATTTCCCAACATATGAATAGCTCACAATATTTAATGATCTTTTCACTCCACGTCATCTTTTATCTTAGAGAACATCCACTTGAGAATCACGAAACCAAAGCCTTGGAAAGAGGTAAACTGAAGGTTGCTTACCAAATACAGAGAAATAACAGGAACAACAAAATTTACAAAGCAAGTGGTCCGACTCAAATGCGTACTGCTAAAATAGTGCAGTTGAAAATTTTACTTTTCAAGAAACAATGAGGATTTATCTTTGCTTTATAAAGCCATAATTTCCAGAGTGAGTTTTTTTTAAACAAACAGAATTCAATATCATTAAGACAACTAAAAATAGCATCTTTTTGGGCTGAAAATCGGTACATCCGAGTTAAATTTGGCATGCTGAACTAATAAATGCGCAGGCATGTTGCCATTGCGCTTGACAAAAGAAAAGGAAATGTGAGAATAACATACAACAATAGTGTACGAGTATCGTGAATAAGAACATTTACCATCCCATTTTCCTCTATAAAATTACAGTTGTCACCCTACAAAATGACGCGGTTTCAGCCCTAATCTAAGCCAAAAAGAAGATCTGTGCGGGCCGCAATTACTTCAACATTTTTTGCGTTGAATCTCATTTTGAATTGTTGTGCCAACGCTGACCGCATCTGCCCTTTTCGACCTAGTACCACCACCCCAATTCAATGAATTTTCACTCTGACCATGGACCACAGAGAAATTTATTTTAACCATACCCTCCGGCTGAGCCTTCCATTTACCTATTCCACTGTCATTGGCTTCTTACCTTTGCTATGTAGCTTCTATAAAATCTCGATGCCGCAAATCAATCACTCTCAGATATTAATAGGCTTTGCTAAACACTACTCCATGTTTTAACTTATTTCGATTATGCCAAATTTACAGAGACTCATGCCTCACTTTATTGTATTTGCTGACACTACTCCGTCTCATGCTCATTTTCACACAGACAGCAGCCTCCTACACAGGTTGTCAAGAGATGGGATTGAATTTTTCCAAAGGCGACATAAAAAATGTTTCACATTGTTTGAGATTCAATAGTTCCATATGATATTTCATTCCTTCTTCTGATTAGATGATGAAGGCAGCCCCCAACCAGCTTTATCATTAATTAAAAATTAAACCTTGCCGCGAGCATATATCCGTTTTTTGTAAATAAACCCCACTTTTTCTCCTATTGTCATATCCTTCTCCTCAGAAGGGTAAATGCTTAATGATATCTTCAAAATTTCCTTCACATCTTTATTAAAGGAGGTGTCAAGTAGCTTCAAATCCCAATGTTTGGTCTGTTGGTCTATAAGGTCTTTGACAGGGGTATTTCTATCAAGAGACATCCGGGGGTGGCAAGCTTGAAAGTATTTGGTCAGGGCAGCCAACGATGGGTTCCAAATTTTTAATTTATGCACATTCCCAATTCTCCACCATACCCCAAATTGTACGATTTTTCAACTGTTCCATATACTCTACCAAATGTAATATGCATTCAATCCCTTTTTAGCTCCGCATAACGTTCCCACCGGAAAATACTTGGCCTTTACAAGTCTAGGGCACAATGAGGTGAGAATAGATCTTATTTTCCTTGCTTGGCTAAAAGCGCTGAATTGAACTCTTTTAAATCTTGAAATCTCAGACCGCCCTGATTCACCTGACCCAACACATTCCACGTTCTTTGTTTCCAAGAGCCCACTAAAAATTATGCATCAATTTACTCAAATCTTAGCATGTGATCCGGGATCTTGAAGCAACACATTGTGTTCAGCGAGCATAATAAGTACTCCCTTCCTAGCTTTCAAAAGAAAATTTTCATCCCACGCATCACTTTTTTTTCAAATCCTCTCCCGAGGTGTGAATATATCTCCGTATTTCACAGACCCACAATTGATGGGAGGCCAAGATATCATTCTCAACGCCTCGCCTCAGATGTTGTTAATGTTCTCCTCTATGTTAGTGGCGAGTTCTTACTAAACATGATGCTGCATTCGTGGGATTTATTTGTTGACCTGATACTTGTTCACACACCTTTAATATCTTTTGAATCTCCCCAACCTCCTTTCGTTCAGCAGTCCCAAATAGGTTCAAAACTTTTACAAGGCATTAAAGATAACTACGTGATAAGTAACAACCAAAGATATATATATATATATATATAGAGAGAGAGAGAGAGAGAGAGACGAAATGTTAAAATATACTCCCCCTTTACAATCACTCCACATTATGTTACAAAAAAAACTCTCCTTCCTTAAGAAGTGGAATGTAAAAAGTAGAAGCTATGATTACAAATCTACTGTTTTATATCCATTAGTTATTTCCCCTTTTGTCTCAACATTCTCCCCTTGATCAAATTGACTCTTGATTAATCAAAGGAAAGATGGTAATCGAAAGGAAATGAATCAATAAGGATACATGAAAAGCAACTATAAGAAACAAGTGGAGAAAACAAGCTCGTGTATAAAACATATTATATATCATAGTAAGCATAAGGAGATGATAGTAAAACGGTATAGTATACAAAGGCATTAAAGATAAAAAATGATAATCAATCCAAATATTTATAAATAGATTTTAAAAAAGATCATCGAGTAGTTACATAAATCCTGGAAATGTACTTAACACACAAATAAGCATATTGATAGATATTGGGATTATAAAAGACACTAGTTGATAGAGAATCAATTAAGTTTATAAGCTCCAAATACTAGCTCACAAAATATAAACATAGATATTGCCAAAGGTACGATTGCTCTCTCTCTCTCTCTCTCTCTCTCTGTGGTCCGTATATACACATATATGTGTACATACAAACCTATATACATAATTTATATATACACGGATCCGTATATATACAAGCGCATATATACTGATCTTGTATATAACAAAGCTAATAAATCCTAACTAGTAAACCCCAATGCTTAAATAAACCTAAACCGACTCTTATTTTTTTTAAGATAGCATAATTTAATTTAAGTGAGAAGATGAGATTAGCATTTCCCAAGGACCAACATTTTCCAAAAAATAGCGGTCGACTTTTTAATAAGAATTTAAAGAACTGTTTAGATATTACAGTTTTACGAAACAATTTTTTCATACTTTAGCATTTTAGAGAGGGAAAGAGAGAGGTCTTAAATACATTTTTTAGTAAGAGATTTTAGTAGTTTAGAGAAAGCAAGGGTGACCACAATTTTAAAAAAATTTGTCTTTAAAATGACTTCCTACTCAAAACAAACACAAAATATTCAGCACTACCACTACCACCACCACTAAACATATTCCATGACCGAGTAACTGATCAAAATTAAATAAAGCATCATCAAGTACTACTAAAAACAAACAAAGGCTTAATAGTAAAAAATATGTGCCAAGAACATGAAGGGGTTCACATGGTAAAGTGTACAACCAAGTCTAGTTGATTTTTAACAAAAACACATAAAATAGTTTTACGAACCCTTTCAACCGGAAAAAGCTTTGTTGCCAAAATAGATTCCATAATTCCACTACGAAATGAGATGAAGGGGTTGCAGTTATCATCCCACACTGATGCAATAATCTTTTCATCTTACCCATGATGAATGCATATAGCCTTCCAAAATCTCTACCCAACCTTGCAACACAAAAAGAGAGGGGGGGGGGGATTACAGTGGTGTGTAAAACAAACAAGTTATATTTAATAGAAGAATAACGTATGAGTACCAAATAAATCTCCCAAATCATCCACCAAATGCGTTGACATAGCGATAAAGTATTGTACTCTATCATTATTGCACTCCTTATTTTGATTAGATGATAAAGTCAGCCCCTGACCAGCTCAATCATTAATTAAATTTAACCTTGTTGAGAGCCAATATCCACTTTTCATAAAGTAAACCCCATTTTTTCTCATAGTGCCATATATGGGTAAATGTTTAATGTTATCTTCAAAATTTATTTCACATCTTTTTTACTAAAGGAGGTTTCAAGTAGCTTGCCGACTCCAAATAATTGGCAAAAGGTTTTGTTAAGTTGAGTCGAGTTTAGGTTTCAAAGCTTCACATCCCAATGTTTGGTGCATGGTCTATAAGGTCTTTGACAAGGGTATGTCTATCAAAATATGTCTGGGGGTGACAAGCTTGAAAATATTGGTCTATAAGGCCTTTGGCAATGGCATCTCTATTAAAAGATGGTGAGGTTGATTGGGGCATGCTATGATGCTTCCAAATTTTTACTTTATGCCCATCCCCAATCCTCCACGTCACTCTAAACTCTAGGATTTTTTTTACTCTCCCATATACTCTGCTAAATGTGATATGCAATCAATCCCTTTTTAGCTTCCTAAAAAGTTTGCAATGGAAAATACTTGTCCTTTACAAGTCTAAAGCATAATGAGGAGAGATTGGATATTATTCTCCATCATTGTTTGTCTAAAAGCACTATATTGGACGCTTTTAAATCTTGAAATCCCATAAATCCCTGATTCTTTGATTTGGATACTTGTCCCCAGTGACCCAACACATTCCCCATTCTTTGTTTCCATGATCTCATAAAAAATTATGAATCAATTTACTAAAATCTGTGCATGTGACCCGGGATCTTGAAGCAACTCATTGCATACACCAAGCACGATAAGTACTTCCATTCCCACTTTCAAAAATATTTTTTCTTCTTGCCCTGTTACTTTTGAACAAACCTTTTCCCGAGGGCTTGAAAATATCTCCTTTGACAGGCCAACAATTGATAAGAGCCCAAGGTATTTGTCGCAAGTGGTCGCCTCCTAAATGCCTACGACGTTGACACTGTACAACTTTATGTTCAGTGGCATGTTCTTACTATTGTGGGGATTTATCTGTTGACTTGATACTTGTTCATACACAGGTAATATCTTTTAATTCTCTCCAGCCTCTTTTGGTTCAGCAGCCCCAAATAAAATGCTATCATCGGCAAAGAATAGGTGCAAAACTTTTACGCCTCCCCTGCTTGCTGCAGTTACCGAAATTCTGTTTTGGGATGGGGTATTATTCTGTAAGTCCCTCTACACATGAGAAAAAATATTTAGCCTTTGATCATATCAAAGAAGGAAACATATATTATGCAGTTCATAATATGCTCGACCCACTTTAAATGAAACCCCATTTTCAACATTATACATCGAAGGAAAGTCCAATCAACTCTGTTATAATCTTTGCCCATTTCAAGCGCCCATTTCAAGCCTTGACGCAAAGTTATCTTCCTTTCCTTTTCCTTTTAAGGGAGAGGTTTAATTTGAATGCCTTAATAATACTATTCATTATAAGTCTCCCCGCAAAAAAGGCCCTTTGATTCTTAGATATTATATCCCCAATAAATTTTTTAAGTCTATTCACCAATAGTTTTGTAATAATTTTTAAATATAACATTACAATTGCTAATAGGCCTAAAATGTGCAATCTTTTTTAGATTTCTGAGTTTTGAGACAAGTACTTTGTGAATGTGGTTTGGCAACGATGATTATTATTAAGGATACACAACACAATTCTAGTGATTTTTGGACTGCTAGTTTGCCATTGGGATTCGAAGATTTGAGGGGAGCCATGTGTTCTTACGCAAAATACAATTCTGATGGCTTGAACTCTCAAAGAAGCAGAACTTTCATTATTCTTGTGACTCGCTCGTTCAATCCCCCTAGGATCGTCTCTTTGGCAGGTATATCATTTGCTTTAAACAACTTCTTAAACTAATGCACAGCACGTTCTGCAAAAGTCCATAAATCTCGCATTCTAAAGTTTATATCTCCCATCATTTTTATTTCTAGGGAGATCTCTAAACTTTCGTGTGGATCAATTCCCCGACACTTCGGGTATGTTTGGGAATCCCAATTCCATGCCTTTGAATTGAAATTCAAAAATTCAGTTCAAACCTAAATATTTTCCAAATCACATTCCAAAGCATGGAATTGCGATTATCAAATGCACCATTCACCAACTATTAAACCCCAACGATAAAATAAACATAAACCCACTATAATTTTTTCAACAGAGTATGATTTAATTTAAGTGAGAAGATGAGGTTAGCATTTCCCAAAGACCAACAGTTTCAAAAGGCGGTCCAACTTTTTTAAGAAAATATTGCAATTTAAAGAATTGTTTAGTTATGGCAATTTTACTAGAACCATTTACTTTAGCATTTCAGAGAGAGAGAGAGAGAGAGAGAGAGAGAGAGATCTTAAAGACATTTTTTAGTATGAGATTTTGGTAGTTTAGAGAAAGCAACGGTCACCACAATTTTAAGGAAATTTTTCTCCAAAATGACTTCCTACTCGAAACAAACTCAAAATATTCAGCACCCACCACAACCATACCACAGCACATATACCATCACCAAGTAAAAAACAAAAAAAGGCTGCATAGAGGAAATACATCCGAAGAACATGGAAGGGCCCACATGAAAAAGTGTACAACCAAGTCCAGTTTTTCTTTCAGTTAAATAAGTAGAACCAAGTCTAGCTGATTTTCAACAAACACACACACAGAGAAATAGCCCTAGAAAGGAACCATTCAGCTCGAAAAAGCTTTGTTGCCAAAACAGATTTCATAACCCCACTAAGAAAGGAGCGGAAGGGGCGGCAGTTATCATCCCATGCTGATGGAATAATCTTTTTATCTTAGCCGTGTTGAATGCATATGGAAATCCAAAAATCTCTGCTCGGCTCTGGAACACAAAAAAGGCGAGGGGGAGGGGGTGGGGTGTTATTACAATGGTGTGCATAGTGATCAAACAATAATTCGAGGCAAAACTCTCATTTGGAACTCGGGTTTGGACCCCACTGATGTTGGGCCCTTTGAATCCCAAATGTGAGTCGGCCTAGAACTACTCATAGACAAATTAAATTCAATAGAAGGTCAAACGTACCAAAAAGTGTTTTGGTGTGCCATTCTCTATAAGGGCAATGGTAGGGAACTTTGTATAAATTAGCTCCCCAAACCAGTCAGGAACTTTTTGTGCAGCAATTTTCACGAAACAGATCTCTGGAAACTGCCTTGCCAATATAGATAACTCCATTTTTATGCGCTGCCATAATAAGAACTCGGTAAACAATAGCATAGGCATGATTTGGAGCAACAAATGTATTCGCTAATTTACATACAAGTAAAGGATTAGAACATCACAGACTGTCATGACCCCGAATTAAGTAACATATGTTGTAACATCATGAAAGGGACACGTGTACTCGAAGACAAGAAATACCTCAGTGTAAATCCAATATGATCTCTCAAGAGGAGTCGGACCTGCCTTCTGTAATTTTATAGGTTTGTAAGTACATTGCAATAGTTACAGAAATTGAACTTTAGATAATTTGTTGGTTAATAAAAGGAATCTTACTTACTTACCCAATTGATTTGGTAGTAGAAAAGGCAGACCACCTTTGCATGGGTGGTTATGGTAGTGTTAAACTCCTCGAGGGAATTGAGATCAGTGCAAGTAAGGGAACCAAGGCTGGGGTCCTGGTTCTCAATTGATGATGGATCATCACTTAAAACGATAGCTTTGGGCATTTTATGGAATACAGTTGGTCGTGTAGCCTTATGAATGATACTATCATCTTCGTCCTAGTCCTCGTCCTCGTCCTCGTCCTCGTCCTCGTCCTCGTACTCGTACTCGTCCGACAATTCCTCCAAACTGCTCCAATCAATCTCTTGCCACTTTGATGACGTCTCTTCGGATTCCTGTAGTCAACTCATGGTGGACAAATGACAATTAATATGTGAAAACCAAACCACCCACCTCTTTGAGTGAAAAATTAGGGTAACAGCTTGATTTATGAGACCTTTTATCGGTGGTCATAACACTTGTTTGTGTAGCAGAAAGTTTTAGTAAAGTAAAAGAAGGGTACCTTGGGGTCTCCCATCGTCTTTCTGGATCTGGAGGCCTTCTTCCCCCGAGAAGTCGATCTGCAACGCTTTCCTAGACTCGTAGTCGACCTCTCGTTGGGACGATCAGGGATCCATCCGGAAGCCATAGAAACCCTACCCTAGCGCCTCTATATCACACACAACGAAAAGTTTGAGGGACACGATAAAGAGAGATTTAAAGAGATGTGCTCGTTTAATGCGAGGGGTGTGTGTCATCTCTTATTCTAGTCTCCAAGAGTTCACACCATTTCATAAACCCTCAAAGTGAGTCTCCCTCCAGCAATATCTCCCAAAAATTTCAACATTAACATTATATTTTCAATTTATCCTTTTAGATTAACCTATACAAACTAGCCCTTCGATAAACCCAAATATCCTATCTTATCCTAGAACATTAGTCTACCCAAAATAACCCTCTAGGACTCTTAATTACTTCTCAAATAAAGGTTCCTAAACCTCGAACCTAAAAGAAAAAGGCTAAAACAAACTAGGAAAAATCTCACTTTTTCAGAAGGGGTCGATCGATCGATCCTGGCGGACAGCTTCTTCTCCGAGAAGCTGTTTCGGCCATTTACGAAACCTCCAAGCTTTTATCTGGTATTTTACCCAACAACAATAACAATAAATGGTACCAAATCATCTTTACACTATTTACAACCAATATCATCCCCTCAAATCAAATTAAAACTAAGATTAGGGGATTAAACACCAAAAACCCACAAAAACCCATAAATGGTTTAAATCTCTCCAAACTTAACTACACATGCAATTTATCACATTAAATCAATATCTAGCAAGTAAGAAACTTGCCTCGGGTTCGTAGTCTCGGATCCTCCTCCGGTAGCAACAGATTTCAGCCCAAATCTCCATTTTCTCTCTCTTTTCTCCATTTCTCCCAACTCTCTCTTCTCTCTCTCTCTCCTTTGGCTTTTCTCACAAAATAAAGAAAATGAAAGGGGGTGGGGGACTTATACGGGTCATAAAACACAATTCCCCTCTTTTAATTGCTAATACACCATTAAAATGACCCATAACCACATAATTGAGTCATAACACCCCAAAAGTGCCCGAAACTCAAAAAAATACAACGTGGCACTTATTTCGACTATCTCGACTATTCTAAAAACAACCGCACCCCCTATTTTGGCATTCAGGATAACGTGAACAAATTTTGTGTTCCAGCTTTATTTTATTTCATAAATTATATTCCAATTTAGTTATGAGTCATAACTGCCATTTTACATATAACGACGCAATATATCACAATATAATGATATTTACCTTCTCATACGGTAAACAGACAAAACATAGTAAATATTATCCCTTAATACCACGGGAAACAATATTTACTCCAACATCCCCTATTTTATAAAATTACCCCATTAGGCAAAATAATATAAAATAGGCTCAAAAACCTGGGTTGTCACAATGGAATAATGTGGACTTCTACAAAATAGTAAAACACATTGATAAGGACTCGAATGACACTAGGAATAATTAAGGAGGGCCCCGAATGATGAAAATGGAACATGCCAAGAAGTTGGTTGTGTGATGAATATGTTAAAAGACAACCTAACATGAATTAATTAATAAATGTTTTAGTAATGGATAAAGTGCACAAGAAATGTGAAAGTCGAATAATGTCCGTAAAGTAAAGGAATGGTAAAGTATATTGGTTAAATGGGCAGATAAGTAGCCTAAAGAGGTTTAACACATAATTAACACAAGGGTGTGTTTATGTAATATTTTCAAAATAAAAATAAGTATGTTCTAAGATGGGGTCTGCGTGTGTTGAAAGGAAGATTTCAACACAAATACTAACGTGGGTCAGTATGAATAAAGGGGTAATTTCAATGAAAGAAATGATATTTTATTAAACAACGTGTATTTGTATTAAGTATTTAATCGGGTGTGTTAAATCAAGAAACAGATGTCAATTTAATTAAAAGTGAGTTCTTTTATAAAATTAAGGTGAATTGATAAGGATAATTAACATTTTTTTATATAAAAATTGTTTCATGCATTAAAGTATATATGTACATGTAGAAGCAATTGTTATGCAACACAAATAAATATGAGAGAAAGATTATCAAGAAGAGAGCAAGGAATAGAAGATGCCAATCACACAACAAATGATGTACGTGGTTCAGCCAAAATGTGCCTACGTCCACGGTGGTGCAGTCGATGTTATTTCTATATACTCCGGAGAGTGATTACAGAGAATACAACCTTTCCTTTTGCCCCGGACCTAGGGTTTAATATATACATTTACATGTAGGTGAGTGGAGGTGTTGGGTTCCTCCACGTTTCCCATCTCCCCTATAACTTCCCTTTATGGGATCGTGGGAGGAGACTGGATCAATATAAAAGATAAAGGGCCTGGACTTTGGGCCGCCAGGATTGGGCTACTCGTCCAGGACCATGGTTCTAAATTCTGGGTACCCACAATTTCCCCTAAATTTGTTGTGCCATGTATATGGGCCCAACATATTTAAATGATTAGCCATAATGGCCGTGTTGCAATTCCTCGGGAGCTGTGGAGTTGATTTTGGCGGCAGCCGCTTCGCTTACTGTGCACTATGATTAGAATTTGAAGGCTCGTTGGGATAACCACATCTTTTTCGTCGTTTCAGACTTTCCAGCACTCTTCCGTCTTCTGAGAATTCTAACGCATCATTCCCTTTGCTCTCAGTGCCCATTCTCATTACTTTTTAGTTATCTTGAGCTCGTGCTTCTTCAGTACTTGAATCGATCTTCTGTTTTGTAAGTTTTTCGTGTCCTTTCTTTGCATTTTCTCTTTGGTTTGTAGCTTTTCTTTGTGCTTTCCAATGGAGAAGATTGGAAATAGATCGATCTCTGAGTTTAGAAAGTTCTACAACATCCCTGAGTGGGTAGAGATTGAGTGTTGTGCCTCGCCTCCTAAGAATGTTAGGGATATAGAGGATGCCCACTGGATCCATATTTTGTTGCTTTCTCAGGGGGGACTTACTTTTCCCCTAATGATCTATTTTTGCATTTCTTTGGTTATTTCAATATCGTTCCCGCACAATGCTCGCCAAATGTGTGGAAAATAGTAAATGGTGTACATAGAATAAATAAGTTGTATGGTACTAGATTAGGACTTACCGAGGTCTGTTTCTGTTATTCCTTTTCTCGAACTAGCTCAGGTGTCCTCTACCTCAAAGCCAGGAGTCCTGATAGGGTATTGGTAGTTAATCTACCTGATTCCCACAAGGACTATTGGCAAGAGGGCTTTCTTGTTAAAAATTGGCAATTTTCTCCCCTGTTCGAAGGGTCGAGGTCTGAGAGGTTTACTGTCCCCTTTTATGGGGAAGAATATATAGGTAGACATTTGTACTGTTGTCTCAATCTCTGCTAATTTATGACTTTTCTAACTCCTCTTTTCTTTTTCTTCTACAGCGAGGTCGAAGAACTTGGAGCCTGCCCTCAGCGAGGTCCGAATCTCGGAGTTGGTGAAAGCTTGGAACATCAGAGAGCCTTTGGGTGACGGTGAGCATCCCAGGTCTGCTGCCTTCTTGTTAGAGTACAAGAACGTAGGCTCCAGCTTCATAGTACGGCCTGTGGACAGTGTACCAGAGTTTGATTCTTTGGGAGAGACTACTGCTGAGCCGATCCAGTTGGACGAAGAAGAGAGCAGCTCTGAAAGTGAGCATGCAGGTAATCTAGGTGAAGGGAGCTCTGACAGTAGTAGCTCTTCTGATTCTGAGGAGAATTTTGAAGCTCGAGGATCGTCGAGGACTTCCAGCAGTTCTGGTGAAGATATGCCTCCAAGGAAGAACCTGATCAGAGATGATGATGATGATGACCATGTGCTCCTTGCACAAAGGTCAAAGAAACAGAAGTCTGCATTTGGGGCCGTGGCTACATGTTCTCGACCTTCCTCTCAGGATCAAGAGAGGAAGAGGAGAGAAGAAGAGCAGGTGAAAGAGAGGGAGAGAAAGAAGGAGGAGGAGAAGAAGAGACTGGATGAGAGGAGGAGGATGGAGAAAGAGAAGGAGGAGGAGAGAAGAAGGATGGAGTCCAGAACAAAGGCATGGCAAGCCTTAGTCCCGGTATCTGCTTTGCCCGAGGGGGCCTCAATTTCCATCTCTCCTCAGCTAGCTCCTGCGCTGCTTGAGAGGGCAGTTCTCCCTGCAGATTATCCAGAGGGCGCTGGGGTCTGATCAATTGGCCCTGCAAGCTAGTCAGAGGCTAGCCCTGGTAAGATACTCTTTCAACGTTCAATTTTTTGACAAGTTTTAGATGTTTTCCTCTTCTTGATTTCTTCTCTATTCCTTGCAGTTTGGGACTGACTTTGCTGTGTTCTACCGTTCTCGCGACGAGCTGGTGAGGAGGAACGGCGAGTTGGAGCAGCAGAAGTCTGCTCTGGAAGCCAGGGGCTCTCAGCTGGAGGCTGACCTAAAGGCTGCTGATGCAGCCCGAGTTTCGTCTGATCTGGCCCTCGTCAACTCTACTCGCGAGAGGGATGATGCGGTTAAGGACCTGGGCGAGCTGAGGAAGGCTTATGATCTAGTATGCTCGAGCAAGATGGACCTCGCGGAGAAGAACAGGGTTCTGGCCGAGCAGCTGGAGGCAGAAAAGGCCCAGGCAGCCACCATTAAGGAGGACTCATACAACTCTGGGTGGGCTGCTGCTTATGACGATGCCGAGGTTCAGATAGGCTATATCAACCGTCTGAACTTCAAGAAGGGATGGAACAAAGCTCTTCTAGCTGCTGGGGTTGATGATGAGTCTCCTCTGTTTGACGAACATGACCCGGGTCCCAAGCCAACTATGGACGAGGAAGCTCCTGCCCCAGCCATCGAGGGTGCTGATTTTCCCTCTGATACAGTTCTTGCCGGTGTTTGCCCTACTCAGGCGACTGAGGGCGTTCCTGCAGAGGGGGATGCCTCTACTGCTGCTGCTGACAAGAGGAAGTATCCAGACACTGCTGGGCCGCCTGAGGTTGCCAGTTAATCTTCTCTTGGGATTTAATTTTGTACTTTTTTGCTTGTAATTTTTCAAGTTTCTGCTCAATGTACTTGACTTTGATTAATGAAATGAGAAGATTCTTCTTTTGTTTGTGCTGATCTCTTCCTTTCCACTATCTTTATTTTACTTGTAGTTGGTTGATGTTGATGACTATATTCCTGTCACTTCCCAACTGGGCAGGACCCTTGGTCCTAATGCAATCCCTGAAGTTCGCCAGGTCTTTGTTAGACTTTGCAAGTTACTAAGGTCTAGGAATCAGAAGTATAAGGAGCAGTCCGAGCTAGTGGCTAAACTAAAGGACAGGCTCCAAAAAATGGAAGAAATCGGTGCCTCTGTATAAGAAGAAGTCAGTGCACTAAGAGCAAGGTTACTAGAGGCCACCGAGATTAACCAGGTTGGGGAGTTCCTGCAGCAGGAGAATAAAGACTTGAGGAGGGAGGTCTTAAAGCTTAAGGAGCATTCGCCGAGCACCGTTTAGGCAGTCCTGCAAGGTTCCTCATCGTCGCGAGCTGGATCTCGTCCTCCCCTTCCGCGTGCTGGTAGGGGTGCTAGGAGCAGGAACAGGGAAGCCGAGGAACAGCGTGAGAGGGAAATGGAGGAGCTGCGCGACGATGTTCGACGAGCTTATGTAACTGCTGCTGGGCTCCAAAGGGATGTCACCCGACTGCGGCATCTGTTCAAGAAGGTTCCTCGACAAGTGTGGTCTGATGGCTACGATCAAGGCTGGCTGGATGCTCCAACGAGACTATCAGAGTTCGAGGAACTTTCCTTCATCAGAGGGTGGTTGAGTGCCCTGAAAGAGCTGCAGGTCCCGAGGAACTCAGTGTTATGGTATCGACACGAGATGTCCTCCTCCACTCTGATGCCCAATCCATTCAGGAGGGATGATCGATGGATCCCCATTGATGCTATTCCCCGGCAACTGTTGGAGTCGGACGCAGATGAGGTTGTGGAAGAGCTGGTCCCTGCTCCTGATGATGGACGAAGAGCTAGAGTGGCAGACTATCTCGTTCGGAGGCTTCCACCTTCTTGAATTTTTTGCAAGTCGTTTTTCTTTTGATAATGTAAACGCCTTGGGCGAGCTTCGCCGACTAAACGTGTATTATCGTTGTTGTAAATATAACAAGTTGTTATTCTTTTGCATTTTTTGATAATGTAAATGCTTTGGGCGAGCTTCGCCGACCAAACATGTATTATCACTGTTGTAAATATAAGAGATTAATGAAAAGTTTGTGTTTTGGGCAGCTTTGCCGACTAAACGTGTTCATCCAATCTTTTTATATTCTTGCTGCTTCAAAATTCCTTTTGTTTTGCCATGCAAGTGTCCCCCCAGTCCAGTATAATACCAAAATACCATTGTGCCCCATTTTACCTTTTAGGTTGTGTCGTCACACTCCCTTAGGCCTAAGTAGGGCAATTGGCGAGGACACACCTGGTATTGGATGTCTTCATTCGGTCAGGATTTTGCTCAACCAAAGTAGGTTTGGTGGCCAGTATGAAATCTGGTCGCTTTGCCTAAGAATCCTCTGTAGGGCTTTATATATTTCCAGGGGCAATGCTAAGAGGTCTCTCGTGTTTCATGACGATGACCTGAGGAGGGGTATCCCCCTGCTATATCGACCATCGTGCCTGTGATTTGGAAAAAGATGTGTGATAAAATGCAGCTACTGATTTCATTAGTAATGAGGGGAATGAACTGTTCCTTTCACATAACAAATACAAGAAAAAGATTCAACAATAGAATTCCTTGAGAATCTAAAAATAGAATTTCTTGAGATTGGTTGCATTCCATGCTCGTGGTATCTCTCTGCCCTCCATTGTTTCCAAATGATATGCACCTTGCAGGTCGTCCCTAGTTACTTTAAATGGTCCTTCCCAGTTTGGGCCTAGCTTGCCATCTGATGACCTTACTGTGCTGCCCAGGACCTTCCTTAGAACATAGTCTCTAACTTGGAATCTTCTTGGGTTAACCCTTTGGTGGTAATGCCTTGCAAGCTGTTGCTGATAGTTCGCAAGCTTCACCAGGGCTAGTTCTCTACGCTCGTCGGTGAGGTCGAGTTCAGCGAACAACGCCCCATCATTCTGGCCTTGGTCGACAAGGTCGGACCTCATTATAAGAAAGCCCGCTTCTAGTGGAATGACTGCTTCCATGCCATACGTTAGCAAAAATGAGGTTTCTCCTGTTGCTCGCCGAGGTGTTGTTCGGTATACCCACAGAACATGGGGCAGCTCGGTTGCCCATGCCCTCTTGGCTCGCTCCAGTCGCTTCTTCAGTCCATCGATCACAGTTTTGTTGGAAGCTTCTGCTTACCCATTGCTCTGTGGGTAGGCCACCGAACTAAAGTTGTGCCTGATCCCGTGCTCGTTATAGAAGTCCTGAAAGGGGTCACTCTCGAATTGTGTCCCATTATCAGTGATGATGGTTCTGGGGATTCCGAATCGAGTGATTATATTCCTCCATATGAATCTTATCATGTCAGCGTCTCGTATGTTTGCCAATGGTTCTGCTTCGATCCATTTGGTGAAGTAGTCAGTTGCAACCAACAGGTATTTGCGATTGCCGACAGCAGTGGGTAGTGGTCCTATGATGTCCATCCCCCATTGGGAAAAGGGCCACGGGCTGGTCAGTGATTTTAGGTCGCTGGCTAGTTGGTGGATCATTGGAGCGTAAAGATGGCATTTGGGGCATTTGCGGACATATACTGTGGAGTGCTTTTTCATATATGGCCACCAATAGCCTTCCTTCATTGCTCGAAAGGCTAGAGACCTTCCTCCGACATGACTTCCATAGATTACTTCGTGTAGTTCGTGCAGCACCTGCTCAACATCGCCTGGGTGGACACATCTAAGGTAGGGACCGGAGAAGGACTTCTTGTACAAGTCGCCACCTGTGGATAAGTGAAAGCGAGCAGCTTTGACTCTTATCTGGTGGGCGATTTTCTTATTCTCGGGGAGCGTGCGCTCCTTTAAATAGTCTCTTAAGGGGTCCATCCAGCTGGGGGCTGATCCCACCTGGAGTATTTGTTCCACGTTTGGCAGCTTGCTGTTGTGGTTAATGCTTGGACGAATGAGGAAATCGATGGGAATGAGCCTTTTAAGACTAGAGTCAACTGCCGAGCTTAGGGCTGCTAGGGCGTCGGCATGACTATTTTACCCTCTAGGAAACTGCTGGATGTTGATCTCCTCAAAGTTCATCATTAGTTTCCTCACCAGGGCGAGGTATGCTGCCATCCTTTCATCCCTCGCGTTGTAATTTCCATTTATTTGATTGGAGACTAGTTGAGAATCTCCGAACACCTGTAAACGTTTTGCTCCCAGAATTTGCGCCTTTTGGAGACCGGTTATTAGAGCTTCGTACTCTGCTTCGTTGTTGGAGGCTACAAATCCAAGCCTAATCCCTTGCTCAAGGATGGTGTTTTCTGGGGTGATGAGGACGATGCCTACGCCTGCCCCCTTTGAGTTGGAGGCTCCATCAACGAATAGTTTCCAGGTTTCCACTGTTGCTGGGTTTTCTTCTTGCTTTGTTGGTTGGGGAGTTCTTCGCCAGTGAATTCGGCTATGAAATCAGTGAGGATCTGACCCTTGATAGCGGTCCTTGGTTGAAATTGGATGTCGAACCGACCGAGCTCGACTGACCACTTAGACAATCTGCCCGACAAATCAGCTTTCCTCAAGATCACTTTAAGGGGGTGCGAAGTAAGGACGATGATAGTATGGGCTTCAAAATAATGCTTCAGTTTCCTCGAGGGTATCACTAGGGCAAGGGCGAGCTTCTCTAATGGCAGGTACCTTTGCTCGTCGTCTAATAAGGTCTTGCTCCTGTAGTACACAGGGTGCTGGATTCCTTCGACCTCGCATATGAACACCGAGCTAGCAGTGTGACTCGATACCGAGAGGTATAGGTATAAAGAATCCATTGGTTGTGGTATGATAAGCAACGGTGGAGAGCTTAAGTAAGACTTGAGCTCGTCCAATGCTCGCGAGCAGGCCGGGCTCCATTCTATTGGTTTATTTCCTTTTAGAAGCCGGAAAAAGGGCTTGCATTTCTCGGAGGATTTGGAGATGAAGCGATTCAAGGCAGCGAGCATTCCAGTGAGCTTCTGCACGTCCCGGACTATTCGAGGTGGTTGTACCCTGTTGATTGCATCGATCTGGTCCGGATTAGCTTCTATGCCTCTCTTGCTGACTAAGTATCCAAGAAATTTTCCTGACTGGACACCGAAGGAACACTTGCTCGCATTAAGCTTCATTCGGTATTTCCTGAGGATTTCGAAGGTCTTTGACAGGTCTGAGAGGTGATTTTCCTTCTTCTTGCTCTTAACGAGCATATCATCGATGTAGACCTCCATTGTATCTCCCATTTGATCCTTGAACATTTTTGTGACTAGCCGCTGGTAGGTTGCCCCTGCATTCTTGAGCCCAAATGGCATGACTTTATAGCAATATAACCCGACCGTCATGATGAACGCCGTTTTGTCTTCGTCTGGGGCATACAAGGGGATTTGGTGATACCCTGAGTATGCGTTCAGGTAACTCATTCGCTCGTGAGCTGCAGTGGCATCTACTAGTTGGTCTATCTTTGGGAGGGGGAAACTATCCTTTGGGCACGCTCTATTGAGGTCAGTGAAGTCGATGCAAACTCTCCACTTCCCGTTGTTCTTCGGAACCACTACTGGGTTGGACAACCACTTGGGGAATTGTACTTCCCGTATGGATCCTGCATCCAGCAGTTTTTTGACCTCCTTTTCGACCGCTTTAGCCTTCTCAGGTGCAACTCTTCGTGCTTTCTGTGCGACTGGCTTGAATGTGGGGTCGACGTGCAGCTGATGACAGGACATACCAGGATCAATGCCAGGCAGCTCGTATGGTTCCCATGCGAATACATCTACGTTGTGCCTCATCAAGGTCGTCAACTCCTTCTGTTCTCGATCGGTGAGAGATGCTCCAATCAGGAATACTCTGCTACTATTACCAACTTCGGCTGTAACTTCTACCAGGTCCTCGATGACACGCTCAGAGGGGAGGAGCCTAGTCTCCTCTACTCCTGGTCTTCCATACTTTAGTTTCTATTTAGAAGGTATCACACCCTCTTCAACTTTCTCGCTGGGTTGACCGGCCTTCTTCTCTGGCTTTGGTCGGATGGCTTCTATGAAGCACTTCCTTGCCATTGCTTGGCCGCCGTGGATCTCCATTACTCCTCGATCGGTTACATACTTGAGCTTCTGATGGTAGGTCGAGGAGACCGCCTTCATTGCATGAATCCATCCTCTGTCGAGGATGGCCTGGTACGACGATTCGATGTCAACTACTAAAAACTCAATCATTTTGGAGACGTTCCCAGCACGAACTGGCAGCACTATCTTGCCTAGAGGCATGGTCATTTTTTCGGCGAAGCCGACCAAAGGAACAGTAGCTTCCTTTAGGTCGGAGACGCTCAGCTTCAATTTTCTGAATAGGTCAAGGTACATTACTTCGGATGAGCTTCCTTGATCGACGAGCAGCTTATCGATGTCAAAGTTGGCTATCCTGAGGGTAATGACCAGAGCATCATGATGTGGGGTCCTTACTCCCATTAAATCTTCACCCGTGAAAACAATATGCTTGTTATAGTTGACGTCCTCTGCTCGTCGACGTTTTACCGATTGTGATTTTGCTGGATCAATTTGGAAGGCTTGCATTACCACTGTAAGTTTTTTTAGTTCCATCCGAGCTGAGTTCCCCTGTATCTATTTGACGTCAGATACTCCGTGAATTACGGCGAACTCGTGTCCAGCATCATCCTCCAGCACATTGTCGGGTCTCACCTCTCTGTTGGCAGTCACTTTCTCTGCCTTTTTCTCCACAAAGTCGTTCAAATGCCCGGACTGGGCCAACTCTTCGAGGTAAGACTTAAGAGCTTTGCAGTGCTCGGTCTTGTGCTCTCCCTCTTTGTGAAAAGCGCACCTTAACGCATTGTTTCTCTTCTAGGAATCTCCCCCCATCTTCCTGAGCCACTTGATGAATGGCTCATCCTTGATCTTCGCGAGAACCTTGTAAATTGGTTCCTTGAAGACGGTGTTGACCGCCTGGAATGCTTTTAATGCGTCCTGGTTCCCTCCGTTTTTGGAGCCATTTTTGCCCCCGTTCTTTCCTCCTTTCCTCTGGTTCTCAGCTTTCTCACCTACCTTGGTAGTGAGCTTAGTTCGACCGTTTTCTCCTGTATTAGAGCGAGTGACATCTTCCAGCTTTACGTATTTCTCGATTCGGGCCATAAGGTCGTCAATGGTCATAACTTCCTTCTTTGTCAGGGATTGGTAGAGGAGGGAAGAATTAGGGAGCCCAATTTTGAAAGAGGCCACTGCCACCTCCTCCGCACAGTCTTCGATCTCATTGAATAACTCCCAGTACCTCTTCGCGTATTCGCGGAGGGTTTCCTGAGGCGTTTTCTTCATTGTCAGTAGAGCATCCATCCTTTTTGGATGGGAGCTACTGGTAATGAATCAAACCGTAAAAAGTTCGGCTAGGGATTTGAAATTCTTAATCGATCGGTGGGGGAGCCTTTCGAACCACTTCTGTGCTACGTCATGAAGTCTTGAGGGGAAAATACGGCACATCAGGGCATTACGGTGACTCCAGAGGGTCATTGCCTGTCGGTATTGCCTGACGTGATCGATGGGATCAGTCTTTCCGTCGTAAACCTTGAACCTTGGAATGGAAAATTTCTTGGGAGCTTCCTCCTCTTCGATTTCTTTTGTGAAAGGTGACTTCATCTGGGTTTTGAGAGCTCGCCTCGGGAGTTCTCTAGTTGATCTTGTCCCGTGGTGAGCGGGATGCTGGTCCATCTCCCTGCGGACCATGTTTCGTATGAGCTCGTCGCTGCGAGTAGGGCTCTGGTGGCGGTGAGCTCTTCGAAGCTGTTCGCGGAGGTCGTCGTCTGACTCGCCTCCTTCGTCTCTTTGAGATCCTCGCCTAGGGCTCCTTCCTCGGCTGCGAGACTTGCTCGCCTGAGGTCTAAGAGTACGATGTGGGCGTCTCCGGTTATCAAGACGAAGCTCCCTTTTTAGTCTTTCCAGTCTTCTTTTCAAACGAGCATTATCAACCTCATACCTGCGAGAAGACTCTCTCTGCTCGTGGAGCCTTGCCTCGTACGCATCAATCAACCTGGATATTTGTGTGGACCTCGCTGGTCCCTGACTTTCTGAGGCTGTTCTTTCCAGGCGAGCTCTCTGATCTGAATGCCGGATTTCAGACCTAATCCTGCAAGGAGCAGGTGGCTCTTGAATATCTCCTGCTTGGGGGGCATTGCTGCTGTGACCATACATCTTAAACTCCTTTTTTGATGTGGGCTCTTCTCAGGGAAAGATGAACGATTCCCATAGACGACGCTAATTGTAGAAGCAATTGTTATGCAACACAAATAAATATGAGAGAAAGATTATCAAGAAGAGAGCAAGGAATAGAAGATGCCAATCACACAACAAATGATGTACGTGGTTAAGCCAAAATGTGAGTACGTCCACGGTGGTGCAGTCGATGTTATTTCTATATACTCCGGAGAGTGATTACAGAGAATACAACCTGTCCTTTTACCCCGGACCTAGGGTTTAATATATACATTTACATGTAGGTGAGTGGAGGTGTTGGGTTCCTCCACGTTTCCCATCTCCCCTATAACTTCCCTTTATGGGATCGTGGGAGGAGATTGGATCAATATAAAAGATAAAGGGCCTGGACTTTGGGCCGCCAGGATTGGGCTACTCGTCCAGGCCCATGGTTCTAAATTCTGGGTACCCACAGTACATATAAGATAGTTGCATGTGAACGTTGATATAACGTGCTTGAGTCTCCTTCTTTTGTTCCATTCTATACAGCATTATTGTAATTTCCCATTGGGTAGTTGTCTCATTCCCTTGTCTTTGTTATGGCACGTTAGGTGCGGTTTCGTATTTTATGGGAGTTGTATAGATAAGTATTCTTTTTTTATATTACATTAGTAGCCTTGTAGGCTTGGATTCTAAGGATTTTTACCATGGGTCCCTCGTGTAGTTTGATTTAAATTGGAATGGCATGCTAATCTAGTGAAATGTTAATTAAATATAACTACATTTGCAGCACTACATATATAGGTGTTCCATTGTACTTCACACCTAACGCTCATGTTGTACTGGTTAATCACGAGTAACCTCGACGCATTACATATGGTATCATAGCTCTAGGTTTAAGGTTCCATTCGGGAGTAATGTGGTGGGGACGATAGTGGATCTTTTGACATCGATGTTGGTTTCGTGCTAGTGAGACTAGATTAGTGGCAGTTTCGTTTCATGTTCTCATTGGTGGAGTAGTAAATATTAAGACTATGTGTAACTTATTTTGAAGTGGTATACGACCAGGTTAGTTATGATTAATCACTTGTGCTCTTCTAATTAGACATGCTAGTGTTTCATGAGTGTTTGTGCGAGCCGATAGTGGTGACACTACAGTTTTTAGTGTGACGTGCTTGTGTGTCAATCCTTGATGATGTGAGAGGCCAATTAGGATGCTAATGATCGTAAATAATATCCACTAAATTAAAAACATGATTTTTTGTAAAGCCAATTGCGGAGGTTTAGGTGACTTGAGTGCCATGCCTACACGGTATTGGTTTGTGATAAGAATGCATTAAGTTCTAAGTTGTGATACTTTCAAATAATTAATAATGATAATGTAATTAAATAAATTAGATCCCTAGATTAGTATCATGTGATAAGATAATTGATGATTCGATAGACATGAGGAGCCGTGTTGGTCAACACTTGGGGATATGTACTCAGTTTCAGACGATATCTTATATTGTAGTGTCATGGTGGTTGTTGATTGAAAGTTATTCCTCGAGCGGTATAGTGAGAATTAAGGTCCAATTGTAGTGAGTGTGTTATGTTTACAACAATGATGGTCAAGTAGACTTAAGAGTGAACTCTAGATCATCTTCCATGTCAGTATTTTAGAAGATATGATGCAAATTTTGAGGGATAGGATCTTTAGTGATGTTAGTGAAGTAAGACCTAAAGGGTTTATGGGTTGTACGCGCATCTTGTATCCTTCCAGAATCCTTATTAATGTCAATATAGGATTTGGTACGTGGCTTTTGGTAATATCCATTTTGAAGGGAGATAAATTATTATTTAATTGTCAAAGTCTTTTTCAGTCACTACACCAAAAAGGACAAATTGTCACCTTTGAGCAGGCAAGCCTTGTCATGGTCATTGATCGTGGAAAAAACATGCATTTTTTTTCACGGTCAGTGACTGTGACAAGTCCGCAAAAATATCGTATCACGGTCAAAGACCTTGACAGGTCTGTGACAATTATTTCGACTGAAACCCTATTCCCCTCTTTTTTCCCACCATTTTCATTTCCTACCAATTTTCCATCTCTCTCTACTGCAGCGGTTCTATATATATATATATATATATATATATATATATATATATATATATATACACACACACACACACTTTAAGGTTCATTTTCTTCTCTTTCCCCATTCCCTTTGTGTATGTGTGTATGTAATGGCCACTAGTGGTTTAAGTAATGGCTAGATGCAAGGCAATTCTAGTGTGAGTATGGGGTAAGGGAGTCTTAGAGTGTCCAAAGGACTAATTGTGTGTGGCACAATTAGGAATAGAAATCGACTTATTATTGAAGATTAAGGTGTTCAATGGTTAAGGTTCACCATATGTAGAGGCTAATAGACTAGTATCTTTGTGATCACCTAGTAATTAAAAAGTGGATATTGAGAAATTTATTGACCGCACCTACGATGAGAGAGCCGTATGGGTGATGTAACCTTCTAAAAGAGATTGAGAGTCGTGTCATAATTCGGATACCATGCTAGGTGTCATGAGATGATTTAGGTAATACTTGAGTTTGAGGGGTATTAGGAAATTCATTCAGGACTTAGATTAGTGATACCATGATAGAGACTTGAAAATTTCATGTGACAGGGATATTGAAGCATGATTACATTATTAGCATGTGTCGATCGCATAGTTTAGAATAACCATGGCAAGATAGGGACTTGTTCTTGTCACTTCTTGCCAAAATGGCACGAAGTAGGAGATATATCCCTCAGAGGTGATTACTACCCTTATAATGCTAATGACAACTGATGTGGCCATCACATAAGTTTAGTTTAGGTAGAATATTGAAATAAGGTTAGTGATAACCTTGTTTAGTGTGAAGTTATAACAAGGTGAATGTTTTGTTGAACGAGGTACTTTCTAAGGAGAATTAGGAACATAGTCATGGTATGATAATGCCAACAGTGACCTGGGTTTATGAGGTTGGTCACAACGTCACTAGAGAGGTGGATATGGTCATCATTGACAAAGGCATTAGACATTCACAAACCCTGGTGGTTTGCATGTATCAAGGACATGAAAAGTAAGGGTCCTTATCCATGTGAAGGGAATTCCATTTTTTGGCTCCCCGAAGGACAACATGTTCATCAGTTACTTTTTTCTTATTAGGAAGGATGATTTTTTATCCGACTCGTCAAAGTTGGTGACTTAAGCCGAGGTGTATGGCTATGTCAGTACTCAATGAGTACGTTTGAGATGAGTTATAAATTTCAAAGCGTGTTGTGTGGGTTTACCTATTCTAGGTCACTGTCCATCACGTGCGGGTGAGACTTTATCTTGTTGGTCATTTATTCCTTTTGATTTTTGAGTGTCTATTTTGGTTCTGATTATAGAAGATTTATATTCTCATAGTGGTGGTAGCTTGGATTTACACCATATCATGGTATGATGCAATTTAGCCCAGTAAAATGAGAGTGGACTTGACATGGTCAATTCGTCTCAGTAACTTGGTCCATTCTTATCTAACTATCTTTTATATTAAGCAGTGTGAGTGTGGCTAGGCTTTTGTCCACACAGTTTGCTCATCATATTTGCTTTCCTAAGGGTTAGTGACCTTAAGATTGACGGGCTTGTCAGTCAGTGGCTCTAGTTTTAAGGAGTGGGATACTGACTTCAGGACATCCTATAATGTTAAAACTCAAGGAAATATAGCATTAAGTGTTGTTTTCCACAATGTGTTGGTCATTTTAGCACCTAGACAGGGTTCTCTAGTAGTACACTTAGGGTGATCCTAGGGTCATACAATGGTCTTGTGGAGGGTGTTAGTTGGGCGCACAAATTAAAACTTGGTAGGTGTGTCGATCCATTGGGAGAGTGACTTGCGATATTAGATTATGTTGTCATGATGACCCGAGAATTTGAGGAGACTCGGGAGGCTTAGTCACAAAAATTAGAGATGATTTTTGGTAATGAATTTTGACTGATATTACTGTGACACCCCGACTAATTAAATACCGGGTAGCTACTCCTTTATTAAATCAATACAAAATGCCAAGTTGGTTCAGTTAATAGCATCACTGTCGAAAACATTTTCAAAGATTACTAACCACCTAGTATTTAAAAGTAAGTGCCAAATTTTAATTTAAGTCTGATTAACATGCAGTACAAGAATAATGGAAGAACAACATAATCCATTCACCATAACGAAATAATGAAATAACCAACAAATAATAAACAGTCCGGAGGAAAACTCCTCACAACAATCCCACAACTGAAAAATAATAAGACAAGTCTGAATCCTGAATTAATTACATGCCCGAAGTCTGAATAACTGAAATAAATGAAATGTCTCTAAAAGAAATGGGCGACATGCCCTACAACTGATAAATGCTGAATATAGAGTCAAGATAGATGAAGTGTCTACAAGCAAAGTCCTGTAACTTCCACAAACAGCTACAACTCGTCACCTGAATGAGAATCCTAAGCATGGTGTCCTTGTGGCTGGGCACCTAAAATGCTTTTTACAAAAGTAGATTTGAAAGCAAATGGGTCAGAGCCCGAAAGTGGAAATCATTTTAAAAATAACAAGTGTTTTAATAACATTAAAACATTAAATGCAAAATACATGTTAGGACGTGCACTCACATGAAATTCTCACCTCTCGACTACATGTGCACTCCTAACGTACCGTACCCATCTAAATAACATACATATCTAACCAAACCGTAATAAGTTCTACCCCTTACTACTCGATTCCAAAATTACATTCTAGCGTTATCAATTAAATAGAGGGCTTTACGTAAACTCAGTTTCTCAATTAGTAATACAATTCACTATCGGTTAACCCGTTATGTTTTCTCAAAACGTTACCATATTTATATTCACAATACTAACATGAAAGTTCCCATTAATTAAGTGTATATTATTCACGTCATAAATATACAATACAAGCACCCCGAGACTAAGCTGCGGTGCACACATACTCTGATATCCATCCCGGTACATCACGAACATAAGGATCACGCATTCCGAATCTCTCAGGAATCGTTCTGAGATAACAACAATCACAAACAATGGAGGCGAACACAATCACATCACATGGGTTCTGACCTATGTTCATCGAGGTACCAGTCTAAATACGGGCAACACAAGGATTAGAGGGCCCTAAGCGAACGTAAACCTCCCGTGATAGCAAGTATGGTAGGTATGTCATACACATAAAAGTAATACATATACTAAGTATGCACACATCTGAGTAATCACCATAATATATTGGTGGTACCCTTCTCATTCTCGTACCGACATATAAAGCTACACAATTTATATGTTCCCGGTTAATATAATAATTTAGGCCGTAAATGTTCTCGCATCGTAATAGACACTCACGTCCTACTCCATAATTCCCCTAGGTTCAAACTACACTTCTAAGTTATACTCCTCATTATGTCCCAAATCTCCCAAATATATCAATTAATCAATGAAGAAGTGTTATCTCTACATATAACCAAGGTTACGGGACACTCGGGATTAAAACAGGCTAAAAAGCCTAAACTGTCAACTCGTTAGAAGTCTCGTTCGAACGAGGCTGTTCGAATGAGAGTTCGTTCGAACGAAGTGGGCCTTCTAACGAGATCTCGTTCGAACGAAAGTCATCGAAC